>JAOSBM010000003.1:13531037-13543204 GCA_027568955.1 Erythroxylum tenue
AAATTTTAAATTAATAATTAAAATTGATTAATAATTAAATTATTCCTATATTCAGATAAATGAAAACAAATAAAAAAATTATAATTTATATTAAATAATTATTAAAATTTTTCCAAATTATTATAAATAAATTTATTTTTGGTAAAATTATATTTAATAAATATCTTACAGCAGACGTCGCGAAATATATCTTTTCTGCGTCGTCCTCCAAACGTCGTTAAAACTAAAACAATCCATGATGTTTTCTCCCAACGTCACGAAATATCAAGTCCTTTCTTGACGTCTTCTTGAACGTTGCCAAATATCAGTGTCTTCCACGACGTTTTTCACAAGACGTCGCAGATACCTATTACCTATTCCACCATCTACGACATTTTTGTGACGTTTTAATAGACGTCGTAGAAGGTTTTCTGCGACGTTATATTGGCTTCTACGATATTTAGAAAACGACGCAGGAAGAGTTATTTTCTTGTAGTGTGTGACAAAATTTTATTCAATAATGAAACTCAAATCGTTAAATTCCAATATCGAGCTATTCTTAATAATATATCTGCCAAAAATTATTCTTTTTGTTTGATGTTTTGATATAATTATTATTTATTATATGATTAAATTGTAATACTTTAAATACTTTATTTTGCTTTTAATTTTATATTTGCATGATGATTAAATGATCTTTTTTCATATTAATTATGGTTATTATTTATATGTGAAAAATAATATTAACAAAAATAAATACATTGTTGTTATTTTAAATTTATATTGTTATGATTTTTGAAACAAGGTTGATATAAAATTATAAATTATACAGTACAATATATTAAGGACTATTTAGTAATTTAAAAAATCTAGGGACTACTTTATAAATTTTAAAAATTATCTGAAATGGTACATAATATTGATCGATATTGATACAGTACCGTACCATAACCAAGTCTGGTACCAGTACCAATACGGTATTCATAACATTGTTACTAATATGTCTACGGTATAGAAACCCATAACCTATATAGAAGTTTTAAGAGATGCTAAATGGATTCAAGCAATATCATAAGAATTGGATATTCTAAAGAGAGACAATATTTGGAGGAAATGGAAGGTCTTGATTATAAAGCTATAATTTCTTTTGTTACAAAAATAGTTACCATTAGGCTGTTTTTTGCTCATGCTATAGCAAAACAGTGTCCTATTTAATAGCTTGACATCAATTATGTCTTCTTTATGGTATTTTAGATGAAAAAATGTACGTGATGCTACCTGAAGGATGTGAGAAGGCTAATACAAATGATGCGTGTGTTTTAGAAAGGTACTTTTATGGCTTAAAGCAATCATCTCGACAATAAAATTTAAAGTTTACCAAATTCTCAATTTCTTTGGGTTTTATGCAACCTAAGAATGATTACTACTTATTTACTAGAACTAGTAGAATTGAATTTTTGGCTTTACTAATTTATGGTGATAATATGGTGATTACTAGAACTAATGAAGCTGCAATACAATAGGTAATGACAACTTTGGATCATAAGCTCACAATCAAAGACTGGGGCTACACCAAGTACTTTTTAAGACTTGAGATTGTCATATATGTTTAAGGTACTTTTTTGAGTCAAGATAAATTTGTTCAAGACATTTTGGTGGTAGTTGGACTTAGTGATTTAAAGGATACACAATCTCTTCTTCTTAAAGGATTGTAAACGTGTGATGGTTATTTGTATAAGGAGCCAGAGTAGTACAAGAGGTTAATTAGTTAATTATTACTCCCTCCTATTCAAAATAAGTATTGTTTTAGAGGAATGCACATTTATTAAGAAAGTTAATAAAATGTCTGATATACCCTTATTAATTACATGTTAAAGTGCCTTGAAAATATAATCTGTGTAATCTGTGTAATTAAGATGTGAGAGAAATTAAAGGGTAATTTTGGAAGTAAAATCATAAATATGCATAAAAAGACACAAATGACACTTATTTTGAATAATTAAAATCTCTCTAAAATGACACTTATTTTAAATAGGAGGGAGTATATCTTAATTTTACTAGACCAAATGTGAGTTGTGCATTTCAATATCTGAGTCATTTAGGTTTCAATCACATATTGCTCTTTGGAAAAAACTTCTTCATCTTTTGCAGTACCTCCATGCAACTGTTCATAAATGTATAACTACATCATAATCA
The DNA here is from genome assembly GCA_027568955.1 of Erythroxylum tenue. Lineage (NCBI taxonomy): Eukaryota > Viridiplantae > Streptophyta > Magnoliopsida > Malpighiales > Erythroxylaceae > Erythroxylum > Erythroxylum tenue. The sequence continues at coordinate 13,533,213 of JAOSBM010000003.1, forward strand.
ATGTGTCAAATTTAGATTGTTCGGTTCTCCACAAATTTCAAATTAGGGAGAGAGAAGAGAGGTTATTAAGCTATTGTGTTTAATTGTGCATTTTATTATTTAAGACTACTTTCATTTTTTGCCTTTTTAGTTTTTCCTTGTAATCAAATATCTAAAAATAAAACTTCTCTAAAGAATTACGGAGAAGTTTCTCAAAATGGGATGCCTTGCATGTGAGGATTTTGTTCATTTACCAGTGATATATACTCTTACGTTTTATTACTTGAGGTAAATGTATAACTTCTTTTTTTTTTTTTGGAACTCTAAAGTTCTTAGTTTGCACGTAAAATGTAAAGATTCAAATCTTGATTGTTTTTAGAGATTTCTAATTGACTTTTTCCAATATTTGGTGAAAACCATGTCCCTTCCGGAATAAAAATGTATGTATGCGTGGTAGTTAACAAATCCATCCCAATATCAATTTTAAACATGTTCCTTTTTTATAGAATTCTATCATCTTGGAACCATCTCCATTCCATCAAACTACCCTTTTCTCCTGTGTGCTATATTGCCCATTTTCTTAAAGATTAGACTCTCTGTATGTTTTCCTGTAAAAGATAATTTCAAACCGTCACGTTTAGAATGGCTCAAGATTTATATTTTATAAAGCACCATTGAATTTTATATAGAGTCGGTCAAACATTGAATTAAGATTTATGACATATTGCAGCTGGTTGGGAATTATATTTTTTTGTTATTACCTTGTAGATAATGTTTAATATGGATAGATAATTTAGTATATACTCATGGCTTGAGATATCATTTTCATAACAAGTGAATATTATGTTTCTTTTTTTCTTTCAGATCCGTTCTTTGACTTGCCAACTTCCAAGTGCGCAAGTTTTGTGTTCAGGTAAGGTAATATGTTGTTTACCTAGCAGTTAGTCGATAATGTTACGTAAGTGAGAGTCTCAAATTAGCAACAAATAATCCTAAAACAAGCACACTATCCACTAGCAGGAGCCAGTTCTGGATTAGCAAGAACAAGAGCCATTTGCGAGGTTAGCATGTAATTTGAATGTCCAAGGTGGAATCAACTTGGGCATATGAATTGAATGACGGAGATTTATATATATATATATATTTATCCATACGCTTATGTTAAGCATGTAAATAACGTATATTATGGTAGATGCCTATCAACAGTCATCATTCATCCACAGCATATGTACGTACGTACAATATAAAAACTTGCACGAAAACAAAAAGAAATATATTTGGTTCGATCAAGATGGCGTGACCACCCATGAATTAACCAAACAAGCTGTAATTGCATTATTTTAATTATGTCGGAAGAACATTACAAATAGAATCCTTGTCATTAACGTCCTCCTGAGTGTCTGTCCAGCTATTTCATTAATCGACAAAGCTGTAATCACTAAGTCTAAAATTTAGAGACATAATCGGAAAACTAAGGATTGGATATATACTCATTAAAGATTAATGAGCCTTAATCCAGATAGCATTACAGAACATTTCTTCCGTCAAATTAAACAGATTACTATTCAAGTCATCAACAACCCCCAAAACAATTTTCAACAATGTTTACAATTTCAATTGTTGAACATCACACAGCTCGCAGTCGTCAAAACAGAAAATAAATTAGAATTAACAATCCTCAACGACTAGTTTGGGACACTAGAAAATTGCCACAAGGCACATAATTATTATTTGACAAACTTAACGTTTCTTACAAGTTCTAGCTAGGACTGTGGTACAATAACACGACATCCCAATAATCAATCAGTTATGCTGACGAAGTTCGTCACTTAGCATTGCTTCCAAGTTTAAACAACGTGGTACCCCTTTAAAAAAAGGTCGGAAATTGTGAAGTTTATCCAATAATGAGGAACCTGAAACATTCTTATTTAGCTGACCAGACGAGTTGATGATAAAGAATATGAGCCGGAAACTAAAAGGAAAATGACTAGTCGATGCTTTAATGATCCTCCTTGTCATGAAGCAAATCCAGACAGCCAGCGTTTAGCTGGAAACGGAACGTTGAAGAATTGTGAGTAGGGTCCAATACATGTATCAGTTTTCCCCTAGCCTTAAAGGTGTTCTCCACAAAATAAGGTTCAAGTAACGAATTCATATACACAAAAGGGTTTGACATAATCATCATTGCGCGTGTGTATATATATATTCATGAATTCTATTTTTCTTGGAAAATAAAGAAAAGAAAATTATTCCTTAAACTTGGTGTGAACTCCTTGGCTCCAATCGAGCCGGCGAAATAGATTAATCTCATTTACATGCATGTCGTCTTGAACATCACCTTCTGCTACAGTACCATCCATAATTCAGTTGTACCATCCCACACTAGCTTACATCATGTTTGTTTGCTATACGATCTTTTTTCATTAAGAAAACAAATCCAATGAATATATGGCTTTAGATGTTATGTGCTACTCAAATTAGTTTGCTAATTGATAAAATATATATTTAATGTAGAATTATTTGCACCTAAAAGATTTTAGTTGGTAAAATTTGAAAATTACACATTAATTAAAATTTGAAAATTACACATTAATTCCGACGATAATGTATTGATCTAAAATTATTTTTTGTTAAAATTTTATTTCACTGATCATAATGAAGTAAAATAGAAATTAAAATTGATAATACTTTTTATTATCAGCAATTTGTGATTATTTATTATTCCATCTGTTTTATTAAAAAAGAAGAAAAAACTAAACAATTGTGTGAGGAATTGTAAATTCATGATTGACATTAAAAGAGAAAGGAATACATTAAAAAAAAACATCACAACGAAGCGATGAATGACATTATAAGAGAAAGGCAGACATAAAAAAGAGAGGAGAAAAAAAACATCTTAACAAGTAAAGCATGATGAGACTCTACTCCAAGTTATCGCTAAAATGTATGGATCCTTTTCTCCACGTAATCATGCTAATTAAAGAAAATAAAGAATGTGGGGGTCACTGCACTAGTTCTACTAACCCACTCATTGGGACGTTGAAGTGTTGATAGCTATCATTATTGTCATCTCTGGGTTTAGGCACCTCCAATAAGGGAAATCTGAACACAGGAACTAGCCGATCGGAGTTGGCTGACGGACTAGAACTAGAAGTTGACATTTTCTTTTGTGTAAGAACTACGAAACGTGGCAAGAAGTGCCTGGTTCATTGGGTGCCTGAAAAAGTGGCTAATCTTTTGAAAAATAGTGCTTGTAGTGGACTCCAGAAGGTGAGACTAACACTCAGGCTTTTAGGTTCACATGAGCAAAATATCGTAGCAGGAGACTCGTTATCAATCACCTGATCATTTGACCGCCGCAAGGATCGATCTCTTCCCCATTGCACTCGCTACCATCATGATTAACCTAGTAATCACATATAGATTAACAATTAACTTAATATTTTCATCTTGCCTATTCTGTAAACTGTGAATGAGACTATTAATTATAATACAAAAACATGTTTTAGAATCGTTTTTTTGTCTTCACATGTGATTATATCATATAAAAGTTGCACTGTAGATTTCGACATTATGATCCATGTACAAATTAAGGGCGAAGGTCCGACGCGCTTTTCTCCAAGTAAGCATATATTAATATTACATTGAACATGTCGGCGTACATATTCCATTGGTAAGATATTTATTAAAAGTAATACATTAAATTCCCTACTCAAATTGTAATATTTTACATTAATTACTTATTAAATTGATTTAACCATTTAAAGATGAGTTTTGACTTTAGTTTTCTTATTATTATTTAGAAGGGATCTAAATTAAGTACTTATTCAAGAGTGAAAATAAGTTAACAAACTTATGTTATTATTATATTTAAGTAACTAAATCCTTAATTTTCTTCATATATATACATAACCAATTTTGAAGATCTGCTTCTGAAATGGATAATATGACCTTTTTTTTATATATATATAACAGAGAAACAAAAACTAACTATCCCATAGCTCTGCAATACAAAGCACCTTACTTGTCCCGGAATAAGAATTCCATAACTGAAAGCAGTGGTTCCCGAATGACTTTTTAAAAGTCCGAAACAGAAATTGGAATCTTTTATACGTGTGAACTCGAATTTGCCATAACCCCACCATCTACACTTGCTTCCCACCATTTTATATTCCCTCAAACCCATTATCGCCATCTTGCTTCCACAACACCTTCTGCTCCTCACACAATTGACACTTATCTTTCTATTTATATGCCCATTATCTCATGTATTAGTCACGGAACAAGGTTAATCCAAATCAATCCTTGTCTTGCAACAGATAGATCGGAAGCTCGTTATTTCTCTCAATCAACATTACAAACTCATCTATTTCTTTATCCCTCATGTATAAGAAGATGGTGCTCATCAGGCAAGGCATTGCCTTGCTCACATTCGCTTTGTTGGCATTTGAGACCAAGACATGCTTCTCCCAGGTGATATCGAGAGCAAGTTTTCCTAAAGGTTTCACCTTTGGGACAGCTTCTGCTGCTTTTCAGGTATGAATCGTTATCCAAAGCTCTCAACTTCTTTTATTAAACTCGTTTATTGTCTCTTCGAGTCCTAATAACGAACAAAAAACTCATTTTTTCTTTTAATATTTAGCAAATAAGAGAAACTAACCCCTTAATTCGCCTCCTCATCTCTACTAATCCCTTGACTTGCAGTCCTTATAGCTGGTTCCTGGTTTTCTCACTTTCTAGTAATCAATACTTAAGATTATTTTTTCCATCACGACACAACCTGCCATTATAGATCATGCTATACTCTGGGCTCTTGTAGTTGTCTGATAAGAAACGGATACCTGGACACGTCTTTGTGACAGTGCACTTGCAACCACAATATTCTCATAAGGATATTTCACATTCAAGGAGTTACAAAATCAAATCCTTTTCTTTTCTAATCTGAGGATAAACTTTGCCAACATGTAAGATATTCGGTTACAGTAAAAAATGGCCACGAACTCGAGCAACAGCTACGTACTCGGACCGTCATCGAGGACCTATTACCGTTCACGGGTTTCCAGTTTCTTGTTGTTTTCCGTAAAAATATGGAATCTCTCTTACATTTCTGAGAACCGTCGTCGGCCTCCGTGGCAAACTTTGGTCTTTATCCAATATTCGAGGCATATAGATAGAATTTGTACCAACTTTAATCGATTTTTTTTTGTTGGCATACATACTACATTTAACTTGATTATAATTTTCTTATCAGGTAAAAAGAAAACCTAATATAATTTTGTCAATGTTTTATCTACCTATAAGTGATGAATAAATACTTATTTTGCATGGTTATATGATCAGGAGATCAAAGAAAATGGTTAATATTTTTTTAAACAATAAATTTTGTATTTAGGTTTCAATAATTAAACAGCTTATGTAAATTGTTTTAGATACCTATTTCATAATAATATTATCTTTGTCGAATTTTGCTTTTGTGTTGCTAATTAAATAGCCCGTAATTTTAGTTGATTAAGTTCATAAAATTTTTCTATGATTGGGCGTTCATTTAGCTTTCAGTTCCCATGATTCTTTCTTGAACGAAGCAACTAGCAGGCTAATCATGACACTCCACATATTTAGAATAGTTTATGGAATAATTTAAGCAATGTAAGATTGTTAATTTCACTCGGACTGTTTTGATTGTTCTAAACTTTAAAAAACGTCATTAAATGTCACGATGACTTCTCTAAGTTGAAATGTTCAGTTTGACACACCCCTCTCCTATAAACTAAAAATTTTACTACTATTTGCTAGTGTCCAGATCCTCTGTTCAATTTTATAGTATCTTATTCTGTCCAATAAATCTCAGCCATTTATTTATGTGGGCTCTGTGTAAGTCCTGCATAAATAAACGTGGAGTCCACATAAATAAATGACTGAGATTTATTGGATAGAATAAGACACCATAAAACTGGACAGAATATCTTATCTCTATTTGCTATTATATCATCTTCATTGATAATGTTTGGCTTAGATATGACGTGATGGGTTATTTATACTGATTGCAGGTCGAAGGAGCGGTCAAAGAGGATGGAAGAGGACCAAGTATCTGGGACACATTTTCACATACCTTTGGTATTGTTTTCTTAAAAATCAAAGATTACTACATGTAATTTGACCTCGCATTTTGTTAGATAAGAGATACTAATGTCTATGTTAAGTAGTATTAGTTCCAGGTAGTCTTGAAATTTTAAATTTCATGAGAAAAATAGTCCAAAGGCTCCAAGCTTTAAGGCTCTACTAATGACAGTATGTTGACGTCTTCTAGTTCTCCGTCTAAAGTAGGCCTAATTGCAAACTGAAGTTGCTTACCTTCGGATTTAAAGTCTGTTACCTTATAAAATGCAAGATTAAAAAAAAACTCTACTTTTTGCCTGTCAATTCTGTATCTGCTATCTTCTTCCTCAAGACAGAACCACATGTTACATTTGTCAGCAATTTGATCTGTAAGCTACTCATCATTGAAGCCAGTGGTTTTAAATATCAATTAAGATTTGTGATTTGTGTTATCAACTAGCTGATCTAATCTGTTGGCGTGCTGTGCAGGAAAAATAATTGACTTTAGTAATGCTGATGTCGCTGTGGATCAGTATCACCGTTTTAATGTATGTCTTCTCGTAAAATTACAGTCGCGTCTAACGGCATGGCAGCCATGTTAAGATGCAGCGAAACAAACCGGATATTGTTCTTGTGTACATTGCCCTTTTTGAAAAAAAGATCACCTTGTGGGTTAGGGTTATGACTCCGTTGTTGCTTTGAAACAGGAAGATATAGACCTTATGAAGGACATGGGCATGGATGCCTACAGATTCTCAATTTCATGGAGTCGAATATATCCCGGTACGTTTGCTATTTAACAATATCATGTCAACAGTAAGGTCTCCTGCTTGTCCGGATCCGAAAAGCTCAGTCACTAGAAACATTCAGATAATAAAAAGGTAAAACCCTTCTCACATGCAACTTCTATGCAGATGGAACAGGGCAAATCAACCAAGCTGGAATTGACCACTATAACAAGCTCATTGATGCTTTACTTGCTAAAGGTTTCTTTCTACCTAGCCTTTCCTTGGAATAATTCACATGCCTTGATCTAAAATCATCAGGTTAAGAATGTCATGATTAAAGATTCCATTACCAGAAGTCAACTAAGCCTTCAAATTGGCTACTACGTGTATGCGCAGGAATTACGCCGTATGTGACTCTGTACCACTGGGACCTTCCACAAGCCTTAGCTGATAAATATAATGGATGGCTTAACCCTCAGATAGTGTAAGGGCCATTCTTAGTCTTACTGTCATGTTTGCAAACTATGATGCTTTTTGACCTAAGACTTTCCACAGGAATGACTTCGCCACCTATGCAGAGACTTGCTTTCAGAAATTTGGTGACAGAGTAAAGCACTGGATAGTCTTCAACGAGCCTCATACATTCACCGTACAGGGGTATGATGCAGGTCTACAGGCTCCAGGACGATGCTCCATACGTTTAATGTGCAGTGAAGGAAACTCGGCAACTGAGCCTTACATAGTAGCTCACCATGCAATTCTTTCTTATGCAACTGTTTCAGATATTTATAGGAAGAAATATAAGGTAAAAAAGGGGTAAAAGATGATCCTATTTCCCTAATTATGACCGAATTAAGAAGAAATCTATATTTTGATCAATTAAAATCCGAAATTTCGATTTTTTTTTTTAAAATTCAAAGCTTTCCACGAAATATTTGCAGGCAAAGCAAGGTGGAATACTTGGTGTATCATTTGACGTTATTTGGTATGAGCCAGCAACAAACTCCACAAAAGACATTGAAGCTGCAAAAAGGGCACAGGAATTTCAACTTGGCTGGTATCCATGATAACTAAGACACTCTGTTCTGACTTTCTTATATGTCCTTGACATTTTTTTTTAAAAAGAGAGAGCATATTTTGGCTTCTTGACTTTGAAATTTTTTTTCCCTCTCGTGTTCCTGTCTCCAATTTGTTCTATTTTAGTTCGTTTTTCTTAACATATGTTGTTTTCCCCACGCTAGGTTTCTTGACCCTTTGATGTTTGGAGACTATCCAAGCTCAATGAGAACCAGAGTTGGAGACAGGCTGCCTAAATTTTCCAAATCTGAGACTTCTCTTATTAAAGGGTCATTGGATTTTGTTGGAATCAATCACTACACTACCTGGTATACCAAAGACAATTCAACTAACATAATCGGTTTTCTTCTTAACGACACTCTTGCAGACACTGGAACCGTATCCCTCCGTAAGTTGACTGCGATCCATAAAATATAGTTCCACCAACACTGTTTCTTTTTAATTTTGATCAGTGCACTTTGAAAATCAACTTCTAGTCCCTCTAACTTGGCCATTAACTAAGGGTAATACGTGTTCCTTGCAGCCTTCAGAAATGGAAAAGCCATTGGTGACAGGGTAACTCATAAACACTAACCAGTCTAGATTTACTTCTCGGTTTACTTATCCTGACTAATATAAATCATACAACATTGCAGGCAAATTCAATATGGTTGTACATAGTACCTGAGGGCATGAGAAGCATCATGAAATACGTCAAGGAAAGATATGGCAGCCGCCTCCCAGTTTACATTACAGAAAATGGTAAAATCTTTTAAGGCCATCAAAAAATTATCAACAAATCAAGGAGGCTCGGAAAATCTGAAGTGTCAAAGACACGCTTTTGTTTCTGTTATTTCTGTAAGGATAAGTTCTTGTTGCTTCCAGGAATGGATGATGCAAACAGCATCTTTATCCCCTTGAAAGATGCTCTGAAGGATGAGAAGAGGATCAAATACCATCATGACTACCTCTCCAACTTGTTGGCTTCCATCAAGTACGAAATCTTAACATATACTTCCATACACGTCTCTTGTTTGTTGATCACAAATTGAGATGGTCCAAATTTTGCAGGGAAGATGGGTGTAATGTGAAGGGATATTTCGTATGGTCCTTCTCGGATAACTGGGAGTGGTCAGCTGGTTATACTTCAAGGTTTGGTCTCTACTTCGTGGATTACAGGCACAACCTTAAGAGATACCCCAAGGCCTCTGTTGAATGGTTCAAGAATTTCCTTTCTAGTTGAATACTTCAAGTTTAGATTGGCAAAGAAAAAACACAGATTTACACCACTAGGATATGTGTAGGCACACGACATTGTCTAGGCATGATTCTTTCAACCAAATGGAAAATAAATTTAATTCATCTACTGCAATTTCACTGTAAATGAATGTTTATTATAGTTGAAACCAAGAAGAATGAAGAAGAAATACGTGATTGTAAATTTTCTTTCGCTCAAGTTTTTAGTATCAAAATATTTTTCTGCTTTCATACCAGGACCACTTTCAGTTGGTAGCCCAATTCCAATTTAGCTATTGAACTCATTAATCATTCCAAGTGATCAATGGCTTATTATCGACTCGTCGAGCTATCTAAAATTAGTAGTGCAAAAATGAATGATCCAGACTTAGCAAATCATTTTGGATTAAATTAAAAATTGAATTCAATTTATTAATTTTTAAAATTAGTTAATTATTTATCAATTTCCATAAACTCCTATATTCTCTCTTTTATTTTTATTCCATATCTGAAAATCTTATATATTTAATAAGTTAAGGTATTAAAGGTAATGTCATAATACATATTTGTATTTTAAATTAAATATATTGATTAAGATTGAAAGAAATTAATTAGATAATTGATTATCAAAGAAATTTTCAAGAATATTATATTCTTTTAAAAGTTCATTTCGACCATTCTATTTAATCTCTTAAATTTTGAAATATGAATCTTCAAACTTAAAAGGGAAAGGAAGAAATTTAGTGTAGGGATGACATTTGTTCCTGGTTCAGCCAGATTCTGACCGGACTGTATGTTGCCGTTTGAATCCATGAGTTGTCTGTTCTTCGTCGTGACACTAACGTCGAGATACCTGCAAAACAAAGAAGGCACGTCGGAGGTTGTGTCCCGATTAGC
>JAOSBM010000003.1:13560530-13575688 GCA_027568955.1 Erythroxylum tenue
TTTATTTATTTATTTACCACCAATAATCCATAATTCACAATTTAATCTCATTTATAAATTCATTTTACCCGAAAAAATATCATGAATGCATGTACAATTATTTGTATATGTCAAAATTCATATGCACATATTAGCGAATACTCAATTATACAAGGCATACGATGCACTGAAATTCCTTAATTTTATAACCCCTAATATGGGGTGTTACAATTGGCTCCAAATGTGCGATAATATCGATCTATATGTGAAGACTTATCTTGTGTGCCAATAAGACAAGGTGGATCAACATAAGCAAGCAAGTTTGATAGAACTATTGCCTATTCCAGAGAAACCTTAGGAGAGTATCTCTCATCACATGTCTATCAAAGTCTGATGGATGTAGCAACATTATGGTAATGGTAGACCGGTTTAGCAAGTATGGAGTGTTCATTCCCATGCCTACAAAATTTACGGTCGAGAATGCGGCATGCCTATTCTTTCGTCATGTGGTGAAGTATTGGGCATACCGAAGACAATTGTGAGTGATCGAGACACTCGCTTCACTAGGAGATTTTAGATGGAGCTATTCAAGCTATTGGGGTCTAAACTCAACTTCTTCACAATTTTGCATCCTCAAACCAATGGCCAAATCGAGAGGGTGAACGCATTATTGGAGTTATTTTTTAGGCATTATATGAGTGTCAACTAGCATGATTAGGCTAAGCTGCTTGATGTTACCTAATTCTCTTATAATTTGCAAAAGAGCGAGTCGACGGGAGCTAGTCCATTCGAGATTGCCATGGGACAACAACCAATGACTCCTCACACTTTAACGATTGGGTACAAGGGTCCGAGTCTTGCCACATTCAAATTTGCCAAAGGTTTGCATGAGAAAACCGACATATCACGAGAACATTTGGCAAGAGCTACCAAGTGAATGAAGAAATGGGCGGACGTCAAGAGGAGACACTTGGAGTTCAAGGAAGGAGACTTAGTAATGGTGAAGCTCCTTCCCCATCAAAGCCGACGATTCACCAAGGTGCACAAGGGGCTAGTAAGGAATATAAGGGCCCTTTCCCTGTGGAGAAAAGGGTTGGTACGCTAGCCTATCGATTAACATTACCCTCACATTTAGAAATGCATCCAGTCTTTAATGTGAGCTTATTAAAGTCGTATCATGCTGACAAGGAGGACCCAAGTAGGGGTGAGTCGAGGAGAGCACCCACAGCCATCACTACTTACAAGCGCGAGGTAGAGGAAATTTTAGCACATCCTGTTATACTGAGGAGGGGTTCCCATCCAAGCTATATAGAGTACTTTGTTAAATGAAAGAGATTACCTGATAGTGAGACAAGTTGGGAGCATAAGCTCACATTATGGGACTATAAAGATGTGATCGAGGCATACAAGGAGGATGCGACGAGGGCGTCGCTCTAATGGGTGAGAGAGAATGTCACGCACTGCGAAATTCCCACTAGATGGAGAGGCTAAGCTAGAGTTCTCTAGAAAATTTCGCACTATTTTTCCATATTCAAGATAAGGCTAGAGATGGGTGGAAGACTCTAAAACCTTGTAGATTATTGTAGATTATACTTAAATATATAGATAGTTGTAGAGAATTTTACAGGGTTGTGAACTCTTGGATCAAATAGATCCTAACCATCCATTGAGGAGGTAGAAGGCTATAAATAGCCAAAAGCCCTTGGATCAAATAGATCCTAACCATCCATTGAGGAGGTAGAAGGCTATAAATAGCCAAAAGAACTGCATTTGTAAGATACACAGAGAGATAGAGAGCATAGAGAGTTCTTAGCATTTGCCTTGTAAAGCTTTCTTAAACAATATAAACATTCTCCAAGTTTCTTCATTTTTGTTCTTGTTTTATCTTACATCTTTACTAACTTGTACTAGCTTGTTTCTAACATTAGAGAGAGGCTGACTTAATTACGAAACATATAACTAAATGTCGCATGATTCGTTAATAAAAAACGATGCTCGTGACATAATGTGTGAAAGTCCTTAACCGCAAAAGCCCTAAAGTTGTGAGGGCTACAAATTGGATATGACTAAAAAAGTCCGAATCTAACCTAACCTAAAACATTTGTTAAACAAGGCTTAAACTTGATTTTGGCAAATCTTTTTGAGTTTGAACAATTCTAGAAAAATCAGAACATGCAGCCAAATTGCGTTTCACCAAATTCAAGCTCTAATATTTGACTAGACTAGGGATCAAATTCAGGCATGAAAATGTTTTTTTCAGGCTTAAACTATAGCCTTGCCTGTTGCCCACCCTCCTACAAAACAACGGTTTGATTCCATATACTTAAATTTAAATGGCCAGAGGAGTTTTTTTTTTTTTTTTGGGTTATGTGAGAACCTTTTTAGACATGAAAGGTTGCATATTGAAATGACTACTGCTCATAATAAGCTGCTAAACTATAACAAAAGCTTAAGATTGAAAGGCATCCGATTCATCCTTGAAGTTTATACATGCAATAATGTCGAATATAAGTAAAGCCAAGCGGAAAAGGAAAAAGAAAATCTCTTTTCTGGTAATATTGGGAAAAGTGGGAAAAAATAAAATTGGCAAAGCAATTGATTCATCCTTTCTTCAGGCTTTGGGAGCATATCAGACGATGAAAAGCATCATTAGTTGTCTTCAATATTTCTAACCAATCAACTCGCAAGAAATGCTAACAAAAAAAAGCCACTTCTGCAAAGTAGTTTAGCATCCACTTGCCATGAAAAGGGTTCTTAAATACCCCTTTCTTAAATACCCCTTTAATGCTGCAAAGAAAATGGAATTTAGTGGCAAATCTAGACAAGGAAAATGGATTTAATGAATCATGTGAACACTAACCTCTGCTTCAGCAGGTTTGGATTCTTCTCCTTTTACATTCTCCTCACCTACAGTTAGAGATCACAGACATCATATCTAAGACATGCCAAGTTACGCCATAACATTCCTCAACTCAAGCCAAAGTAAGAAAGTTCCTTGTAACTCATTCTTCCTTGGCACCAGGCAATTGTGGGCTTCACAAGGATAGTAATCCAAGCAAAAAGATTCTTTTCCACAAGAAAAAGATCTCTAATAAATCGAGGATTCTAGTGAAGTTAGTACTATACCTCCATCTTCAGGCAAGTCGGAAGTCCAAAGAGTGAGATTATCTCTCAACAATTGCATAATCAGGGTGCTGTCCTTATATGATTCTTCACTTAAGGTGTCTAATTCAGCAATTGCTTCATCAAAAGCTTGTTTAGCCAGATGGCAGGCCCTGTAAGTTTTCACATGATAAGATTTTGTCAACTCAAGTTGAATTAAAATTGTGTTTTCCCACATGGCTAAGCGTTATAAAGAATCTCAGTGAACATATATACCTTTCAGGAGAATTCATGATCTCATAGTAGAAGACAGAGAAATTAAGGGCAAGGCCAAGACGAATTGGATGGGTTGAAGGCAGTTCTGTATTTGCAGTGGTAGAAGCAGCCTAAGGTTTGAAATGGAAATAGAAAAGATATCAAGAAATAATGAAGTACAGAATGATGCATAAACATATCAGTTCATCAAGAGAATATGAGAGAAGCATGCCTCATAACCCTTAAGTGACTGCTCGGCAGCCTCTTTCCTGTCCTGGTCAGTCTTGAACTCAGCTAGATAGCGAAAGTAGTCACCTTTCCTGATGCATATATGATATCATATAGAAAAGGGCCTCAAACTTACTCCTTAAGCAATTGTAGAATTTGCAACTACGCATAGAATTTTGGTGAAACTGTGAATCCCCCATGAAGGGGGCAGGTAAGCATAACGAATGACTAGAAAATCAGCAAAAGCACTAAGGATAAAGTAATCACTCAATATGGTGCATAATAAGATTAAATTTTAAGACCAAGCATGACTCACATCTTGTAGTAGAACACAGTAGCTTCTCCAGAGGTGGAAGCGGGGATCAGGTGCTTGTCTATGATAGACAGAATATCACCGCAAATCTTTGAGAGTTCATCCTCTACCTTCTGGCGATAGCCCTTGATCAGTTTAACATTCGGCTCATTTCCCTTTGATTCTTCCTTTTGCTCGATTGAAGACATAATGCGCCAAGAAGCTCGCCGGGCACCAATGACATTTTTGTAACCAACAGATAGCAGGTTCCTCTCTTCTACAGTCAACTCACAATCGAGTTGTGCAACTTTTTTCATGCTCTCAACCATTTCTGTTTCACCATTCGATCAAAAATTTTCAGAGATAAAATCAACGGGGCACATGGACAACAAAAATTAAACTTCAATAGAAAAGGTACAAACTCCATAGACATCTCATGTTCAACGATCATCACTGTACAGAACAGATGATAAGTTGTTAGCAAATGCGACTGACTAAAACATCCAAGATGATGAAAATGCTGATGATTAAGTCTTTAACATCAAGAATACATGTAATTGAATCTGAAGAAAGATGGTACAAAAATATGCAGGAAAGAAGGAACAACGAGAACTATTTTCTTAATCCAATATTATTAGGCGCATAACAGTGCATGAAACCAAACAAATAGAGAGGCCAAAGATACAAGTCAGAGCCATAACATTACGTTGCTACTTGTAAATCAAACCTCCTAAACACCCAGATAACAAAGAGCAGAACTTAAATTGCTAACAAAAAAACATAAGCAAAAGGGATCCAAATGAAAGAACAAGACAGCATGTTTACACTTATCCAAAGCAAAAGTCAAGAGGAAGATATGCGGGGATGTTACCATCGTAGCGCTCGGCTTGTTCGGCGAGCTTGGCCATATAAACAAGGCTCTCTCTCTCCTTCTCAGTCGACATTATTGTTGAGAGAGATCAAACGAAGCAACCCACAAAGTCGTTTCGACCACCACAACAGAGAGATAGCGACAGACACCGCACAAGGAGAGGGGAGAAAAAAAAGATAATTGTTTTAATTTAGTTGGAAGAGAAATGAAACGAAGTGAGACCTATAAGAGGACGTGAAAAGCGATGAAAAAGGGTGGGGATTGTTGAAGATCGAGCGATTGTGGGGGGTTGGGACCATGACCGAATCTGGACCGTTAGATCTGGGGTTCCTCTTTCAAAGTGGTGGCACCTGGCGGGCTTTTCGTGATCGATTCAATTTCAATCCCGTTAGTCGGAGGGTTATTTTCGGTCTAACATTAAGCCTCAATGACATTAGTCTTATTTTAAACGCACGCATAACGTAAGTTTTTACTAAAATTTGAGTTTTATTTCAAGCTAGTAATTATACGTCTTTTTTTAATTTCAAATAAATATAACTGCTAAAAAGTAATCAAACCACTTTTTCAAATGATAATTCATCTACTATTAATATAATAGTTGAATTAGCCTTTCAATTTAGTTACTAAAAATTATATTTTTAGATAGGTTGAGGGGCCAATTTAATTGTGATCTTAATAGTAAATTGACACTCACAAAAAATTGTTACTTAAATTTAATTAATACAATTTTGATTGAGTTAATGATTCTTTAAATGGTTGAATTAATGATTTTTTATTATAAGTCAATTATAATTACTTTTATAATATTGTTAACAGCTGAGATAAATTGAGTTCATCTGGCCTAAAAGTGAAAATGCTAAACTAGTAAAAGTTACAAAAGTTAACTAGATTGACAGGATAAGTTATAGACATACGAATTAGTAAAGAAGTGTAGGATTGGGGATTCAAAGACAGGTGGGACATGATGAATGTGTGATGAGCAATTAATCAAAACGTGGACACAATAAGGGGAAAGTTGGAACTTGAGGAGCTACAAGAGAACTGCTTATGACTGTTGCATTTGTAAAGATATATAAACACATCAGCAAGGAAAAAAAAAAAAGAAGAAGAAGAAGAGACAACTAAAAACAAAAACAAGACCATCTCATCAACTTAATTTTTTTTTAATACTTTGTACTCGTCTTTTTCATAAATCAAATAATCTTTAACTTAAATTTTATTCTAGCACTCTTTAGCATTATGGTAGCTTAGAATTTTCTTATTTAAGTTTTTCAGAGCCCATTTGTATTGTTAATAAGAAATCAGACATAATAATAGAAGAATTCTTCCTTGGCATGCTCGAATTATAGGTTGATCACAAAAGCAATCAATAATTTCTCACACTCAATGAGACCACGATTTTGTATACGATGAACAGAAAAGAAATCAGCATGCCTTCATTCTTGGAGGAAGAAGAGATCCTTATTGCAATAGGGAACAAAGGTTTTATATCCCAAATGCTTGAAAATATTAAGAAGGCAGCATCGCCTTCAGTTAAGTCTTCAGTTAACGAGAAATCAATATTGCTATACTTATCAGCTAGAAATAATGTTGACTATGCAATTAGAATTGAAGTCCAATTTAGCTACTATGACTAAAGCAATCAAAATGTTGACAAAGAAGATATAAAAACTTTTTACCACTTTAGTACAAGTCGCTAGGTAGAATTCTCCTTCTCTAGTAAGACAAATTTTTGAAGGGCTCAAGGGCAACTTGTACAAAAACATAATGAAAGTTGGAGAGTGTAATCATCCTCCAACTTCTTCCTCTTTAGAAGAAAGGTATGCCCCTTTTGTAAAAGAGGGGATATTCTCGTTGTAACTTTGCACATTAATCTTAGAAATGGCCAACAGGTTTATTAGGCCTCAAGCTTTTGGAAGACAAAGATTTGGTTTTGAAGTTGAAGCTAATAGACCAAATTACAACTTAAGGAGCAACCTTTTGACTGTAAATCATAATCTTGTTCCTATTATTGCTCTTTTATAAATGGGACTTCAAGTTGATATGGAAGATATTAGAGAAGTTGTTCAAGAACTATATGGGTCTAGCTTAAAACATATTGGCTGCCTAGAATTCCATAAGTCTTACCTGGAGCATATTGACCACGAGAATCTTTATCCTTATGGCAATATAATTCTTAAATTTAATTTGTTTCCTGGTGAATATGGTCAGTCAACTATTGAGCATATTGCCAAATTCACTATTCGGTATGGTGAATTGGCTAATTACAAACATTTCAAGGTTCATTTTTTTTACAATTTCATTGGTTGGCATGGATTTTTCCTGGTATGCTTTGCTGCCTAAGAATTCTATCCTTTCATGGACTAAAATGGAAATATTTTTTTCATACTTAATTTTTTAAGAGTAAACCTAAATTAGCATAGTCAAGTTGTCTAAAGTTACTTAGAAAAGTTGTGAGAATGCATACATATTCATCGCTTGATTCAAGAGAATCAGAAGTCGATGTCATATTGCACTTCCAAAGATCGAGTATATGGAGTTAGCTCAAAGGGGCCTCGATATTGCACTTCAAGAAAATTATAAGGTACAGAATTTGTAGCGAAAGTAGCTAAATACGAAGAATTCTTAGGGAAGAAAGAAATTGAAAAAAGAGTTAAGTGGTACTTGTTTTATGGAAATAAGTCCCTATAACTAGGTAGTGGTTGAAGTTAATATCTTTGGAACTTGTGTTTGGCCTACTCTAGAGAGAAAATCACTTAAAGTCAAAAGGAAGATATAGGCACCAACCACTTAGATTCAATGCACTTTTTACACCTTCAAAACAGAGGAAATCTTTGATTTCTTGTTGTAGAAAAAGTTTCTTAGTTTATTGCCAGAGCACAAGATTTCTACAAAAGAAGAAATTCAAAGGAGCGACTATAACAAGCACTACAATACATGAAGTGACCTAACGAATTCATACTAGGGATTTAAGAGTGGTAATCAAGATTGAATCAATAAAGGAATTATTTTGTTTATCAAAGCTGACCAGACAATGTTGAGAGATGAAGATCCATTTCCACTAGTTACAATTATTAATGCAATTAAGTTCCATTATGTCTTTACTAGATGTCAAGATGAAGTTGAAGATTCTGGAGGATCATTTAAAAATATACACAAATTCAGATACTAATGTTTCATTCCCAATTAGAGTTTGGATGTTAATGCTAAGAATGAAAAGAAATGGATTCCTATAATCTTATAGAAAGTGGAGATTGTAGGATGAAATCATAAAATATAGTTGACTCAAATCTTCAAGTAAAGATCTGATGTTTGAATTCTAAGCTTTCAATATAGGCAACCTCGACTTGTAGTACCACCTAGGGTGCCTCTATCCTATCAGTGACATTGAGTGAGGCATTCCAAGAATGTGATACCCTTAACCAAAACTCAAAAGAGAACACTTCAATGGTAAAGTGCTACCACCAAGTTCAAGAGAAGCAAGCTACTACCTTTTTAGAAACCCACCCTAAGGAAGTCACCTTTTATAGGACCTATCCCTTCTAAGGAGAGTACTTTGGACCTAAATAATAAGAAAGAACATGTAGAAGTCACTAGTGAAGGGCGGAGTGAGATTAAAAAAAATGCATTCCTAGATTTCGTAGGAAGTTGTCCCGGTCTGAAAGTCAAAATGAAGATCCTAGTGAATTCTTCCCGTAAGGAAAATTCCTATTCAATTGCCATATGTTGTTTCTTTTATGAAGCTTCCTGCCTCTTTTAGCAAGACTGCTATAAAGAAGGTAGAACCCTTGCATAAGAGAAGAGAATACAAGGTATTCGTGACGGCTATAAGTCAAGGAATTCCAGAGAAAGTGGTGTTAGAAAAACCAGTTGAAACCGTGGCTTAACATGTAAAAACTTTGTACATTGAAGCCTATATTAACGACAGACCAACTTCAATAGTATTGGTTCATAATAGGTCAGTAGTAAATATTATCCTAACTGAAGTTTTAAAAGTTTTGGGTAAATATGATACAAATTTAATCCCAATAGAGGTGTTTATTATCAAATTTTCTAGTGAAACTACTATGGCATAAGGAATTCTCCCTATAAATGTCATAGTCGGGGAGAATCCTTATAGGCAGCCTTTTTGTCATGGAAACACATGTAAGTTCCAAGTTTTGTTGGGGAGAGATTGGATTCAGTCTAATTTATGCTTTCATAATCTCTTCATCAGCTTATGCTCTTGTGGAAAAGAGATAAGCTTGAAATTGTCTAGGCTAATTATGAGCCTTTTTATTTTAAAGTAGATGTAATAAAGGCAAAATTCTATGATGATCGAGTGAACATGCTGCAAATTCAAAAGTTGTCTCAGGGAGAATGTTCAAAATAAGGATGAAGAAATGATTATGTTGAAGTTAGAAATGTTAATAAAAATAACTACCATCATGCCTACTAATAGTTTAATAAAGTTTCCAATTATAGAGGAGCCTGATGAATAGATTTTCACAAAGAGAAGTGGTAGTAGTGTAAACACATAAGTCAAATTCTAGATGCAACAAATCATATAGAATTTTAAAGAACTAAAAGTGTGTGAGAATGTTAAACTAGTTTTTGAAGAAGAAGAATTCTCGATAAAGGGCAATGGTCAAGTTTAGGATTTAAAATCTACTACTGGAAAGATCGACAACTTTAGAAGCCAGAAGTAAGAATCACTTCAGGAAGGAAATTTGAGAACTTTGGGCATGTTTGTTAGTAAAACTCTTGATTCAAAAATAAGAATGGTATTAGTCAAACTTTTAAAGGAATTTAAGGATTTTTTTTTTTGCCTGAGAATATACCAAAATGCAAGATTAAGTAGAACTATGGCAAAACACATGCTTCCTATAAAGCTAGAGTTTCCTCCTTACATTAACCTTTTAGATGTTGGTCTAACGAATTCGAATTAAAAATTAAAGAAGAAATTGAAAAGTTGTGTGAGGATGGTTTCATTGAACTAATAAGATATATTTAGTAGCTAGCCAATGTTGTATACATAGTAAAGAAAAATGAAAAGTTAAGAGTATGTGTTGACTTTTGGGATTTGAATGTTGCCATTCTCAAATATGTGTACATAATGTAGATTGTTGATTCTTTAATTGATGCAGTGATTAGGTATTCTTCATTTTCTTTTATGGATTGCTTTTATGGTTATAATCATATTTTTATAGTTGAAGATGTTATCTCTAAAATGGCCTTCATATATCCTCAAACAATAGAAACATTTGAATGGATTGTGAAGCTTTTTGGCTTAAAGAATGTGGGGGCTGCCTATCAAAAGAATATGAATGCTATCTTCCATGATCTAATAGATCGTACATTAGAAGTATACACACACACACACACACACACACATTAGAACATATAAGTTGAAGTTAAATAGCTTGAAATGTGCTTTAGAGTAAAAGCAAAAAATTTACTAGGTTTATAAGTTCATTAAAGAGGGATTGAATTAGACAAAAATAAGGTAAAAGCTATCCTTAAAGAAGAACTACCTTAATATAAGAAGGACCTCTTAAGGTCTTTAGGCCAGGTAAACTATATCAAAAATTTTACCACTAATTTGATAGGTAAGACAAGCATTATCAAATATCTTAAAGCTGAGAAATTCCAAGGAATTTTGTTAGGAAGAAAGGCATTAGGCAGGCATTTGATAAGATCAAGGGATGTTTGACTAAGCCTTCGATTTTGATGCCACTGTTGAAGGGAATAACTATGAAGCTATACATGTTTTTCATAGAGGAATCTATGAGGTACTTACTAGCCCAAAATAATAAGGCAAGTCGTAAGCAGGCTATTTATTATTTAAGTAGAATTTTGACACCAACTGAAAGGAAGTACATTCCTATTATGAAATTATGTTTGGCTTTATATTTTGATTTTCAAAATTAATACATATTTTCTTTAAAACCAAGTTTGTGTTGGTTTTACAAATCAACTTAATGAAATATATGCTAAATAAACTAGTCCTTTTAGGGAACATCGTAAAGTAGCTTATAACTCTTAGATTTTAACTTGTGTATTATCATCACAAGTTAGTAAGATGTTAGGTGTTAGTTGACATTTTACTCAGCTGTTGATGATTGATATTCAAGAGAATGTGGAGCATTTAGTGCTTACCTGTGAAAGGAAGCCTTGGGAGTTGAAATTCGATGGTTTTAGTAAAGAAAAGTCAACTAGTGTTGGGATTTTTATTACCTCATCAAATGGAGCAAAACCATTTTTTTTTAATATGGACTTTTCATAGACCAAGAATTAGGCTGAATATGAGGGCCTAACAATTAGACTGAAACTTTTAATAGATCTTGGAGCTAAAGAAGTTCTCATTTTAGGAGATTCTCAGTTGGTTTTGTAGCAGGTGGCAGGAGAATGTAGGTGCCTAATTTTTAACTTTTTGCCTTACTATACACTACTATTTAATTATTAAAATTCTTTGATGAGGTAAATTCTAACATATTCCTCGAAAAGAGAATTAGGAGGCCAATGAACTTTATCAAATTGCTTTTAGATTAAGGATGTCTGAGAAGTTAGTTCATATTTTGTTATATAACAAAAAATTCATTCATCTATATATAAAAGTGAATTTCCTTAGACATCTTCAACATCATTTGAAAATTTATAAGGAATTGGAGGGCTGGAAATTAAAATCATTTTAAAAAACTTTAGTAAGAAGGTACCTCTTAGAATTAAATTATAAGCTCTCAACTTTATATTGATTGAAGGAGTATCATTTCGATAATACAGTGATGGAATTCTTCCAATATGTCTTGGAAAACTTGAGACATTGACAGTAATGAAGCAAGTTCATGAGGGATTATGTAGGGCCCATCAGACTAGTATTAAGATGAGGTTGCTTAAACATCATGGTTACTAGTAGCATTCAATATTAAATAATTATATATCCAATGTCAAACGTTGCTAATAGTGTTAGAAGTGTGGAAGAATCCAGTGAATTTTCGCCTTTGAGTTACACTATATAATTAACCTATTACCATTTATACATTGAGCCATTAATCTTATTGGAAAAATATATCTACCTTCCTCTAAAGGTTATAATTTTATTTTGTTGGAAATGATTATTTTAGTTCAACCCAATAAAAAAGGTT
The DNA here is from genome assembly GCA_027568955.1 of Erythroxylum tenue. Classification (NCBI taxonomy): domain Eukaryota; kingdom Viridiplantae; phylum Streptophyta; class Magnoliopsida; order Malpighiales; family Erythroxylaceae; genus Erythroxylum; species Erythroxylum tenue. Next base: position 13,572,382 of record JAOSBM010000003.1, read on the forward strand.
GAATAGAATGACATAGTGACGTTTATTAAGGAATAGATTATTCATCAATTTGGCATTCCAAAATCAATAACAAGTGACAATTGAACCAGTGTATTAGTCAAGAAGTTAAAGATTTTACTAACAAATAACGACATATAATTGCTGAATTCGAATCCTTACTCTGCTTAAGCTAATGGAAAAGTTGAAGCATCAAACAAAGTAGTTATTAAAATCCTAGAAAAGATGCTAAAGGATAATCCCAAAGATTGGCACAAGATTTTCTTCTAAGACTTTATGGCATGTTGTACTTCTAAACACATTGCTGCAAAGGTTAGTGGACTTTTACATAAAAATTAAAAAAAAATCTAAAGAAAGAATTTGACTCCTTAGATATAACATCCCAAATCACCCGCGTACAGATATTGTCCGCTTTGGGCCTTGGCCCAGCCAAGCCCTCACGGTTTTATTTTTTCCTAAGGCCTTCTCAGGAGGTCACCCATCGTAGAACTACTCTCGTCCAAGCACATTTAACCTCAGAGTTTCGATGGGATCTGGTGCATTAGGCCATGGAAAACGCGTTTGTAAGGAAGAAATATTCGTACCCTTATAAGGCGTACTTCGTTCTCCTTTCCAACCGATGTGGGATCTCACACTCTCCACCCCTATCAGGGCCTTGCCCTCTTTGGGGTCCAACCTAGCTGACACAACGGTTCGGGTACCGGCTCTGATACTACCTGTAACATCCCAGATCACCTGCTTACAGATATTGTCCGCTTTGAGGGGTTGGCTGGGCCAAGACCCAAAGTGGACAATATCTATAAACAGGTGATCTGGGATGCTATATCTAAGGAGTCAAATTCTTTCTTTCGAATTTTTTTTAATTTTTACATAGAAGTCCTCTAATAGCATATGATTAGGTTACAGAACTAATATAGTACAATATACTCATAAAGGAGGTGTGTTGAGTTTCGGTCAATAAATAGAGTTCTTACTGCACCATGAGTTGTAAGGACTCCTTGACTTTTCTTAGCTCCTCAGAATTAATTGATGGGAAAAAATGGAAGGAGTGTAAGGTGAAACATCTAAAAAGCTTAAATCAAAGATTTCTTATGAGGTATCTACTGTTACGTAAACATCTGGTACCTATAATAAATAGAAGAACTTGTCAAAAGTTTGGAGAATTTTTGTAAAAATGAAGGGAATTCATACTTTTCCTCTAGAAAAGTGACTTCAGTGGTCTTTGGTTCAAGTGAACTTCTAACTCTCCAAGATTAAGGTTCATAGTAAAGGGCAACAAGTGGTAGTTCTGACATTAGGTCATCTGAGAAAGGAAATCAAAGGTATGAATTTAAGGTGAGAATAAAATAAAAAAAGTTAGGAAAGTAAGGTACCATCACTGATTTCTTCCACAATCTTTTTAAGAGTGGAAGAAGTCTCTTCTATGATGGGAGTTTCTTTAGTGACAGGTTTAGTGATTTTAACTTCTTCAAGTAGCTTGGTGGTAGAATGGGCTAATTTTCTAGTAGATTTCTTGGGGGTTGGCATCTTGGATTTCTTATATTTTGAAGCAAATGGAGGCTTTTACTTAAACTTCCTATTAATGGTATGGTTTATAGTCACTTTTTCTTCTTTTTATGAAGTAGTATTTTCCTTTTCTTTACCTTTGACATCTAGAATTTTGAAATCAAAAGGAACAAAAGTCAATGATAGAGATCAAAACTAAATGAATTATAAAAAACTAAAGCAAAAAAGAAGTACCTTTGATGATGGCAAAATCTAAACCAAAAACTAATTATTTGTAGCTCTTTTGCCACCAAAGATGGTAGGCTTTTGTATCAACAACATTCATCATACAAATCTTACACTTTAAGGTATGATAATGCTCAAAGATTTCATGCAGGAATTTATCATTAATGGCACCAACTTCAAAGTGGACTTCCACTGGGTGGTTTATAATATGGATGATAAGAAGAATTCATAAGGAAAGACAGAGCTATCAACTCTATCTCAAAGCCTAAGGTTGTGGTCAGGCTTCAAAGCCTTGTCACCACCTATTGCAAAAATTCTTGATTTGAAATGAGAAAGGAAGAGTTTTTGGTAAACAATCAAATAAAAGGAATTAAAAGGCTTAAAAATTTTCAATCAATAAGGTCTTTCAGAGAAGTCCTCAAAAGGGTTGGGTTAGTCCATCAACTTGGACCTTAAAGACAATAGAAAACTAAAGATAACATTAGTGGGTTTACTACATGAGCTCATTTAAACCTTGAATTTTTAAAATCTTTCATAGAAAAGACATGTATAGATTCTTCAATTGTAATTTCTTTCTATTAAATGTCCTATTAAATCCTCACAAAGTTTTCAAACCTTGAATTTTTAAATTCCCTACTATAGTCACTACTAATAAAGGCATCAAAACATTCATTTTCATTTTGTACCCTTTTCATAAATTTAACAAACGCCCTATAGCCTTCATCTTTGTTTGGTAAGCATAAGACCATAGTAATCTACGAAAATTATCATTAATTATGATGAATGCAAAAAATTTACCACCTAAACAAGCAGCTTTATTTGTTGTAAATAAATGCATATGAAGTAATTGTAAAAGTCTAGTGGGAGTTACCGACTTTTTACTTTTGAATGAGATTTTGGTTTGTTTTCTCATTTGACAATGAATACAAGTCTTTTTGAAATTTGGCCTCTAGAAGCCTATTTATATGTTGTTTGGAGATGAGGTTGGAAATGAGGCCTATACTTGCATTCCTAAGTCTCCTATTCCAAATCCATGTGTTTTCTCTAATAAATATTAGACACTTCATATCTTTGTAAGAAAAATCATCAACATCAATTGCTTTTTTAATTCCTTCTCTTTTTCTTAAAAAATGTAGTGCACGATATCCCTTTAAAGTATAATTTTAGCCTTTATCACGTAGTAGGCTCACATTTAATAAGTTATGCTTCAATCCATCAACTTAAAGTACATTATCAGTAATTTTGTGAACTTTCTTACCAACTTTATCAATGTGAATTATCTTACACTTGGCATTATCTCCAAAAGTGACGAATTCTCCATCTTTGTCCCTTAGAGTTGAAACTTAGGACTACGAGCATTCATATACCTTGAGTGTCTACTATCTATGTGTTAAGTCAAAATGACTTTACGTATTAAATAGATTTTGATGATAAACAAATAAAAAGATAAACGAAGAAAAGCAGACGAAGTCGAGAAAAACAGACGCAGCCTTACGCGGAAGAGAAAAGCAGACGCAAGCGTAGCGAAGAGAAAAGCAGACGCAAGCGTAGCGAAGAGAAAAGCAGACGCAAGCGTAGC
>JAOSBM010000003.1:13638960-13649319 GCA_027568955.1 Erythroxylum tenue
AGATTATAACATAAGTAAACTAATATCGAAAATAAATATTAAAACATATAAAAAAGCCAAATAATATTATATAAATCTCAAAATAAATATCCAAGTTGAGTAAATAGTTAAATATATAATAAACGAGAAGATGAGTTTGTGGGTATTGTAGGAATTATGTGTAAGGGCAAAAGGGACTAAAAATAGGCTCATTAAATGATCTGAAAAATCTACCTAAAAAAACACTTTTTTGAGAAGCTCAGTTGTATTTTAGCTGCCAAAAAAGCCATATCTATTAAAGAAGTGCTTTTTTATTTTATAGTCAAACACCCATTTTTCTTAAACAAGGCTTTTGTGGTGGAGAAAAGTGCTTATTAGCCTCCTAAAAACCCATGCAAACCGACACTTAGCTCCCAACGGACCTAATAAATATTCAGGTTTTTCCAAATAGTTGAAGAGAGATCTTAGCTGTTTGCTTAAAATCACCTATAGGAGTGCTTAAAATCTTCTTGAAGGAGTAGGAGAAGTTGGTAAGACTAGAGATAGCATAACTAATTCTAATCCATTCAATTAGGGTCAGCTAATTTCCCTTTGAGAGAGGGCAATTGAACATTAGAAAATCTTGAGTCTAGCATAATTGGATCAAGAACATAAGAGGGAAGCAAAATAGGGATAGAGTAACTTCTAATTTTAAACCTTAGCCATCAAATTACTTCACTGTGCCTTATTTTGGTTGTCCATTGCCAGTTTAATTAATTTTCATTTAATTTCCAGTTTCTAACCTTTTGAAGTCATTTTCTTAAACAAAGCTTAACCTAAATTGAGTAGTGTCTAATATCAATCTCTGTGGGACAATATCTGTTTTTAAATATAAGTAACAACCCATATACTTGCATGTTTTGACGTAAAACTAATATTTTGGTTTTTGAATGAACAATTACACATACAATTTGAAGACACTTCCATATACAGTCCTAAGTGTCAAACTCCTCGAACCAACAATGTCCTAATTCATAGCAATCATATAAGTAACCGTTCAATATCTGAAAGTTAACTAAAAATAATTCAATCATAGTGAGAAACATCTAGGTTAACTCATAGTACGTTGAAGATAAGTTATTGCCTTGATGATCTAGAAATGTCTGGACGTTGGCAATCAACTTGTGCATCTAAAGTCATGTAATACACACATAATTTACATATCACTAAGTTGTTCAATCAAGTGAATATTCAATCATGCATATGTATATATGTCATGTTTAATGTATGCTCAATTGACTTTCTGGGTATGTATCATTATTCATAAATCTTGACCATTCAAACATCATAACTTGTATATAACTAGTTGCAATTAGGTTTATACCTTAAGTAAACTTGATTACTCCACATTCATCATTCATACATTTACTAACCTTTTTTTAGCAATATATTCACACAAATTTTCCCAATTCGCATTCATTTATACCTAATACATATTACTCATATCCTTTGGATCATATTTGCATTCATAAGAACATATTTATACCTTTAACAACTCATAATTTCCAAATTTAATACATTGATATCAAGACAATCCATTCCTTGAGTAATGACACCAATTAACAACCTAAACTTATCGAACCTTTAGCCAATTAATCAAGCAACAATCTAGATTCATTTCAAGCCTTAATCAAGTCCAAATACACCAATGTAAAGCGACTTATTCTCATTTGGTTCAACAAACTCACAAAACCAAAATGATAAAGCTTTGGCCACGATTGGGGGATGAGTGCCACAAAGTGCACTATCCAATTTCCTTCAATTTCTCCAGATTCTAACAACTTCATACCAAATTCAAAACATATTCATATTATTCCATTAATTATATCTCAATTATACCTTAATTATACTTCAATTCCTCATCAACTTCATCTCCAATTCCAACTTAAAATCATTCAGTTAGCAGCTCATAAACTATTTATCTTTTATGCATGCAAAAACAAAACAGAAAAGTATCCAATTCATGTATCATTTTCCAGCTCACTTCATCATCAACATCACATGCAATCCATCCTAATTCAATCATCAAAAACTTTCTATTACGACATGCCATAAAGATCAGTACTTTACTTACTTGTTTAGCTCAAGTTCCACCTCAATTCATCAAGTCTACTTTGCCTTATATGCATGCAAGATCATATCAAATACAAGTGGGAATTGGATGGGCTTTCAACAAGGATAAGAGACAATAGCAAAATCAACAATGTTCTAGTTTTATAACTATCATGTGAAGGGTGAAAGCATGGATTTTTGGTGTGGCAATTGGACACAACTTAAGCAAAACACAGGGATGTGAGGGTATGGTGTTTCGGTGGTGAGAGGAAAGGAGAAGAAGAATGAACCCAGTAGAAACTATCCCTGTAGTAGCTTAACTCATTAGGTGCTAGGTGTCACCATTTCATAATGACATTTGCCATCTATTCATGCATTCCATTTGTCCCATATATAAGATGAAAAATGTTACTAATATCCCATACCATTAGTCACTTAATCACTACTGCCATTTATCACTTTATTTCCTATGCCAAATGTCACTCAATTCTACTGCCATGTGTAACTTATTTTATAGGCTTAGTCTTCCTAGAATTATATGTGTCAATTTGACATTTTTACTAAACTAAATGCACATTTTAATTCATCCATTTTTCAATTGTAACAATTAATTCCAAATTTACTAAGTATAATCCACCAAACCAAAATTCAAGACATAAGCAATACACAATTCTCATCATGATCATTTTAAACCTTTCATACCTTGGAATATGTCAATTGAGTGCACATACAATCTTGGCAATGTTTACTAAATTATGATTTATGTGTGTATGCAAATATTATGTATGTGAATGAAATGCACTTTATAAATTCTCAAATGATATGACTCAATAATATAAGATTCTAACCCTCAGTAAGTTTTGGAACCTGGCCTATTACAGTAATAGAATTACTACTCATAAAATTTTGTAAGTCTTCACATGTAAGGACTTAGCAGTGGAAAAGGAAGCACCACAGAGTGAAAGAATAGTGTCTACTTTTAACCATTATTGACCAATATGAAGGGACTAAGTTTAAACAAATTTTAGATAGAGGCTAGGGAAGAAGGCTAAATCCAGAACCTCAAACCTGCCAACCACCCCCCCCACCATAATGTCTATTATTTATTAACTAGAGGGGTTAAATTACCCCAAAATAGTAGTCATTACATGATTTACTAAACAATAAGATCCTTTTCATTATTAGTTTCTTTGAAACTAAGTTAAAGATTTATTTGGCTAAAATTCTTTGATTTCTAAACCAAAGATGTACCTTATTTATAAACCATGCTCATCCTCATAATGGCCATATTATTATATCATATGAAAGTTCTAGGATTAAGGTCTACTATATTGCTTCCTCTGACCAATAATTTTTTTTTTACAAATCAAGATCCAAATGTGCTCTTTATCACCTTCATCTATGCTGGTAATGTTAATACTATAAAGAAGGGGGACGACTGACCCTTGGCTCTTGCTAGGTAATTTCAATATCACAATCTATCCCATAGAAGTAGAAAGGGTTAGGCATAATTTCAGATGTTATAGTAGTGGTCTAAGGAATTGTTGAAATACTCTAAGGTTGATGGACTTGAACTTTGATGGGAATTTGTTTGCATGGATGAACATCAAAGTGGGGATAACTTACCCCTAAAAAGGCAAGATAAATTTATGGTCAATCAGGCTTTATAAGCCTCGTTCTCATATAGTAAAGTCACATTTTCAAATCACTTGAGCTCTAAAGTCATATTTTCAAATCACTTAAGCTCTGATCATTTCTAATTAAAATAAAATATCTTTAAGGGAACACTTACATGAAGGAACCCATTTTGGTTCCATAACCATCTAGTTAATGATATAAGATATAAAAAAAGCTATCAAGAGGGGTTTGGATGAATAAGTATAGGGCTATAAAGCATAACAGTATGCAGGAAGCTATATGCTATTAAAGTTAAACTCAAGGCCCTAAACCAAGGAAGGAATGCTAGCACAAGTCAAGAGATACAAAAGACTAGAGATATGTTTGCCAAGACCCAAAGAAGAAGCATATGATGATCCCAAAAATGAATAGATAAAAACAAAAGAGAAATAAGATCTTAATAAGTATATTCAGGTTCTAAACAACCATTATTCCTCATTAAAATATAAATCTAGAGTTCAGTGACTCGGGAAGGGGATCTGAATACCAAATACTTCCATAATGCCATCATATGTAGAAGAAATGCTAATAAAATATCCTTTCTTAAAAGAGTTAATGGAGAGTTGATTTGGAACAAGTCCTAATCAATAACATCTTTGAGTTCTTCAAGAATTCCTTAGGAACTACTACTAACAGCCCCTTTTAGATACAAGTTTTTCAATATTATATCAATCCCTTTTTGTCCAGGGATTAGATGGAAGAACTAGCTAGATGTATCTCTCCTAAGGATGTAGAAAAAGTGATATTCGATTAGATGGAAGAACTAGCTAGATGTATCTCTCCTAAGGATGTAGAAAAAGTGATATTCGTTATGACTCCATACAAGGCTCCAAAACCAAATGGCTTCAATGGATTCTTCTTTTAAACATATAGGGATAGGTTAAGGAGGTGACTAAATGTATGTTAGAATTCTTCTTTAAGGGGATCATTGTTGGACCTCGAAAATTTTTTCAGTTATTATCAATCTATTTGTTTAATGATTCATTTATGTTTTTTTGTTTGTTCAGTTTTTACTTTTTATCGGGTCATTAAATCTAGTAAGCATGAAAAGAGATTAGAAATTGATGGAAAGATTAGAATTAAGCTAGGATTAATATGTTGTTAGGTGGATTAAAGGAGTTAGAGGCTTAAAAGACAAAAGAAGGGGTAGAATTGGAAGAACTAAGTAAGTGAAGGGTAAGATGGGAAAAAAATAAGAATAGAATTGTGTCTTGGTTTAGAAGAAGAAGAGAATTGTCGTGAGTGCGAGGAGAGAAGAGAAGAAAATCGAAGAGGGAGAAGAAGAGAGGAAAAATCGTGGGAAGCTGGGAAGGAGGAAGGAAGAAGAAGAGAAATAAGAGAAATCAACTTGTTAAAGGTAAGTCTTCATCTTTCTTCTTGCTTATATACAAAAAAGGGGATTAAATAGAGATTAGGGTTTTTAGAAATCTTGAGAGTTTGGAGAATTTGAAGCTTCAACAAGTAAGTTATGCTTTAAATTTCATGGGTTTGGTTAAATGCAACTCAAAAAGAGCATAATATGTGTGGGAAGTTGTGGATGAATGATATAAGCAAATGTTCTATTTTAGGGTTAATGATCAAAGATAGATCATGATGTATTTGTAAATGATATTGGGTTGAAATGAAGTTGGAAATGAAGTAGAAGAGATGTTTTAGGTTTAAGATGGGTTATAGGTAAAGTGTGGGAAGTAAAAAGATGGGAAATGTGGCAAAATATGTCCTCAGAGTGGGTTTCTGGACAAGTTCTTCGCGAAGAACTCGAACTTTCCTACACAAAACATGCTTCGGTGTTTTGAGCATAACTTTTTCTGTAGTTATCCAAATGGAGTGATTTTTGATTTGGAGTAAACTAAAGACATAAAGATACAAGTTTTGCTGAAGAAATCAAGTTTAAATTAAGTCTATCAGGATCTCAAGTTTTGGATGGAAGTTGAGTATAGAATATTATTTCAACATAAGGATAGTCCCAAAATGTTTGGATTATAACTTTCAGATTTCTGAACCAAATGGAATAATTTTGGTGTCATTAGAAACTTAAGACAATGAGGACATCTTTTTAGAAGACAGTGTTATCAAATTTCTTCATTTACATGATCAGAATGATAATGAAAAATTGACCCGAAAGTTTGAATTTTTGAAAGGGGTTATAGTTCAATTTTAGCATGTTTTGATTATTAAAGTTTTATGAATTTACATTTGAATTTAGATTGAATGAGAAATTGGTTTGTGTTAGGAAACCAAGAAAACCCTATCCGAGAGCAAGAGGAAGGGCACAACTAAACTTGGATTTTTCAAGGAAAATTAGGTGGGTAATGTATTTATAGTTATTGTGTGATTGGGAAAATTCTTGCCTATGTGTGTGTATATGCAAATTGCTTGAATTTGAATTGTTGTGAATGTTTGAAAATGCATGGTGAATTATGACTATGCTATACCTCAAAAAGGGTTATGACATTTTGTATAAATGAAAAGAAGAAAAAGTAAAAGAAGCATGAGAATATGAATCTACGATTGATTGAATTGAGCATAAATTTGATTGTGATTGGGCAAGAGAGGAACCCGTTTTGTTAGTCACGTGCACGTTGACCTATAGCCTTCTCCCGGTTGCTTGTTTAAGGCCACGAGATCCTAAGAATTCGGACTCGATTTGCTCACAGTGTAAACTTCGGTTTCTCCGTTTCATTCCATAGAACTCTCGAGCCATTTGTTGTGCATTTCATCATTAATTGTTCAGTATGATTCATAATTGAGTGTTATGCTTTAATGGATAATTACATGATATGTCCTAGGTGATGACATCTTGTTAACTATGAGCTGTGAGTTTGAATTGTTGAGAATTGAAGTGCTAGATATAGATGTACATATGATTGAAATTGTGTCAATTGCCGATGGCTATAATTATATTAGCCATTGAGATGTGTAGCTCAACCCATCATTTTTCCCTCCTCAGGTGCAGATCGAAAAGATCAGTAATCCTTACAAGACGTTTGGACAAACTCCGAGATAGTTAGCTGTTGTACTAAGTTAGTAACTTTTTGGATAGCTTAATAGGCTTGTCAACATTGAGCATACATTGTATTTTGTATTAAGCTTTTGATGTATATGTTGACATATGATGAAGGCTTATTGAACTCTTTTGATTCATTAATAAGAATTGAAGAAGTTTCCACTGTGTGTGTGCATTTGTATCTTGTGGTTGAGTTGTTAAGTGTATGATGGAATTGGATTGTATGAATGAGTGTATGTGATTTGATAAGTACTAAATTTTGTGTTTGATGTTGGGTTTTTGGGTTTTGTCGCAAAGGTTTCACCGCGGCGAGGCTTAGAGTTCACCGTGGCGAACCCCTGCAGGGTGTGTATTTATGTCGGATGCGAAATTTTCCCGAAGGGTGTCTCACCGAACCTCGGAGTTCGTCGTGGCGAACTGAGAGTTAGCCGCGACGAACATCTCCCACAAGGCATTCGTGGTGGCAAACCCGCCACTTTCCACGTTGTCAACCCTTTGAATTTGAATGCTTTTGACCTCCTATTAGCTTGATCCTTACCCGACGGCCTCGAGGGATCGCCTCGGGATAAGGAATGGGACCCGGACCCAATATGTTTGGTATCAGAGCTTAGGCTTTTCCTAGGCTTAGAATGCATAGTAGTATGAATGGTCATATTATGTGATTAATTGTTGCATTGTGAATTGATTGAATTGCATTAAGTGACATGCATATCATGCATACATGTAGGAAATAAAGTTAAAAAGAATTATAAGCGAATCATTAGTGTTTTAATTGAAGAAGTAAGATGGTACCTCGTAGAAGGACATGAGGAGTTCTGTAAGGATCAGTTGCACCTGACTCTCCACCAAAAGAGGAGAGTATCGATGAGTCTGTAGCCCCAGGAAATGCTGAGGCTTTTGTAAGGCATGGTAGTGGGCCTTCTCGGTCACCGACGCGGGAGTCTCCTGTTCCACAGGAGCAAGTGCCTCCATTAGATCCGAGGATGTTTCAAGCCTTCGCTCAGGCATTTGTCCAAGCCATGGGCTAGATACCGCAGACTTCTATTTCGACCCCAGTGAAGAAGGTGAAATAGTTTGACAAGTTGAGGAAGTATGGGGCAGTGGACTTTTATGGGACCACTGATCCAGAAGAAGCTGAGATATGGTTGAGAAAAACAGAACGGATATTAAAGCAGATGGATTGTGAGGATGACGAGAAGGTGGTATATACTACGAGTTTGCTATAAGGGGATGCTTTGCATTAGTGGGAAAGTGTCCTGGGAAGTTAGATGAAGCCACCGATTTTGGCATGGAAGGACTTTCTGAATGCTTATGAGAAGAAGTATTTGTCAGAAGTGTACATCCAGCAGAAGCAGAGAGAGTTTTGAGCCTCACTCAGAAGGAGATGAAAGTGAGAGAATATGAGCGCCGATTTACACAATTGGCCCGAGCCGAGTTAATGATGAGTGAAGCGGCTAGGTGCCAAAGGTTTGAAGCAAGGTTGCATCTAGCTATCAGAGATAAAGTGGTGGTACAAAATTTTTGTGATTTTCAATAACTGGTTGAAGCAGCTCTGAGGGTTAAGAACATTGAGAATATAAAGAGCACCGTGAACAAAAAGAAAAAGGGGAAGAACAGTTCAAGAGAGGAGGTGGTACTTCTATGCCCAAGAGGAATGCCAGGACTTTTTCCTGTACAATCTGAGGAGAGGAGCAGTGGCACGAGCGGGTCCAAACCGATGAAAGCTTCTACTATTTCTCATCAAGCCTCTATAGCGGGAGGCAGCAGAAAGGGAGATGGGGATAAGCCAACCATTCCGAAATGTGAACACTGCAGAAGGTTTTATAGAGGAGAATGCTACCAATTGACAGGAGCATGCTTCAATTATGGAGAGAAAGGACACATGGCCAGAGAGTGTCCGAAGTATGCAAGAAGAGAGGGAACCTAGATGCAAGCTTCAAAGAGAACTGAGACAGTGGGGCACAAAACTGTAACGAAAATAGGTAGTTCTGATGTAGCAAAGAGGGTGAGTCTTTCAGGGAGACCAAGGGGGCAAGCACCAGCTAGAGTGTTTGCAATGACACAAGAGGATGCAAAGATAGCTCCAGAATTTGTGACTAGTATGATTAAATTATTCGATGATAATACATGATATGTCCTAGGTGATGATATCTTGTTAACTATGAGTTGCGAGTTTGAATTATTGAGAATTGAAGTGCTAGATATATATGTACATATGCTTAAAATTGTGTCAATTATCGATGGCTATAAATTTATTAGCCACTGAGCTGTATAGCTCAACCCATCATTTTTCCCTCCTCAGGTGCAGATCGACAAGATCAATGATCCTTGCAAGACGTTTGGACAAACTCCTAGATAGTTAGATTTTGTACTAAGTTAGTGACTTTTTGGATAGTTTAATAGGCATGTCAACATTGAGCATACATTGTATTTTTTATTAAGCGTTTGATGTGTATGTTGACATATAATGAAGGCTTGTTAAACTCTTTTGATTCATTAATGAGAATTGAAGAAGTTTCCACTGTGTGTGTGCATTTGTATTATGTGGTTGAGTTGTTAAGTGTATGATGGAATTGGATTGTATGAATGAGTGTATGTGGTTTGATAAGTGCTAAATTTTGTGTTTGATGTTGGGTTTCTAGGTTTTGTCCCAAAGGTTTCGCTGCGGCAAACCCCTGCAGTAGGGTGTATTTATGTTGGATTCTGTGATTATCGTCGTGGTGAAATTTTCCCGAAGGGTGTCTCACTGAACCTCAGGAGTTCGCCGTGGTGAAACGCGGGAGATGTTCGCCGCAGTCAACATTTTTTCGCCGCAGCGAACCCGCTACTTTCCACGCTATCAACCCTTTGAATTTAAATGTTTCCGACCTCCTATTCTTGTGATCCTTACCCGACGGCCTCGAGGGGTCGCCTCGGGATAGGGAATGGGACCCGAACCCAACAATCATGCTCAAAGAACTTAATAGAAAACTCTTCTCATTGGTCCTTAACGTATAAAATCTTGGTGAACTTAGTTATTACAAGTCTACATCCTGTTAAAACTTAATTTATTGATTTCTAAGCTTATTGTTAGTAGAATTAAGGTTGTGTTTGGTTCATTTGTTCCTTATCAAGGAGCTTTCATTAAAGGCAAGAGTATAAGGGATAACATTATGATGGCTCAAGAGTTCTTTGGTAGCTATCATAAAAATAGAGGGCCTAATTGTTATAGTATTAAGATAACTTTTCAACTGGCACTCTGCTAAATCAATTGGCTATTCTTCGGAAACACATTGGAAGCATTTGGCTTCCCACCAAAATTTAGGAAATAGATCTAACAATATATTGGAACCACCTCTTTCAATGTACTATATGATGGGGAGCCTATTAAAATGTTAAAGGGACTAAAAGGACTTTAATATGGTGACACAGTCTCCCCAAATCTATTCACCTTATTTTTGAAATGTTGAACAAGATCTTGGTCTATAATATTTAAAGGTAGATTGGCTTTGGTTATCACTATAAATACAAAGAACTAAGAATTGGAACTGTTGGGCCCCGATTCGTATTAAGCATGTTTAAATTATTTTGAGGTTTTAATTTGAAAATTTTAATTTGGTTGGAAT
>JAOSBM010000003.1:13661466-13673447 GCA_027568955.1 Erythroxylum tenue
TAATGGGGTGAGCTGCGAAGCTCAGTGGCTTATACATTTATAGCCATTGGCATTAGGCCATACATTCAAGCATATAAGAACATATAGCAATTTCATACATAACAATGGACTTACAATCTTATAGCTAGAAAAATGTCATCACAAAGAACATTTCATGTACTTTCTTCATCACAACATAACAATTAACTATGCATCGTGCTCAATAATCGATGATGAAATGGCACAACAAATGGCTCGAGAGTTCCGTGGAACAAAACGGATAAGATGAAGTTTATACCGTGAACAAAACGAGTCCGATTTCTCAGGATCTCGTGGTCTCAAGCAGGCAGCCGGGAGAAGGCTATATGTCGACGTGCACGTGACTAATGAAACGTTCCTCTCTTGCCCAAACAAAATCAAATTTCAATGCTTAACTGATTTCATACTTTTCATGCTCATCATGCTTTCGCATCTTTTCATTCATACAAAATGCTATGATATGTTTCAAAGAAAAACGTGATCACAATCACCATGCATTTTTAATAATTTCCATAATTCACAACAAGTAATGTCACACACATCATACAAGCAAGCAAGGCAATTTGCCCATACACAACAACTATAAATATATTACCCATCGAAAGTCTCTCGATAGTCCAAGTTCAACGTTGTCTATCCCCTTGCTCTTGGATTGGGTCCGTTTGGTTTCCTATAACAAACTAAGCTCACAATCACACAATATTCAAAGGAAACTCGAAAAAGTAAAACCGAACTATCCTTGTGCTGAAACAATAATCTATCCCCAACTTCTGTCTAATATTTGAGATCCTTAGAGGCTGAAACATAATTTCATTTCTTCACAAACCCTATAGCCTTATGCCTCTAGTTTTCAACAAATCCAAAATCACTTCATTTGGACATCTACACCAAAAGTTATGCTCAAAAGACCAAACTGTGCCTATGCTGGAAAAAGGAGCTCGCCGTGACTAGCAGCTCGAACACGTCGCGACGAGTAGCTGGAACTCGTCGTGACGTGCGAAGCTGGGGTGCGTCGTGACGTGTGCACGAGCACATCGCTACGTACGAACCCAAAAACTCCCAAAACCAGCTTTTTCCAACATTCTTCAACTAGATCTTTCCCATCCTTCCAAATAACTCATCTAAACCCTAAACTATCATCCCTACTTCATTTCTAAGCTCATTCCACCCCAAAATCACTCACAAACTCTAAGAAATCATTAACCCTAACCATTATTCAACAACCTCTTCCTACCCACATTTAACCCTATTGTCCACTCCTAACCATCACTAAACGCAATTAATCCAACCAAAGATGCTTATACTTACTTGTTTAAGCCTCAAAGTCTTCAAGTTCTTCAAGATCTCCCAAAACCTAAGCTTTTCTTTCTTCTCTTCTTCCTTCCTCCTCACACCCACGACAATCTCTTCCTTTCTTTCCTTTCTTCTTCTAATTTCTCCTCTTATAAGACACAATGACCATTATGCCCTCAAACATAAGCCTTAAACTTCAAGATTCAAGTGTTATGCCGATATTACCCCTCATACATTCTACTACATTAATAACTTAATTCCATCAATTCAACAATAAATCCTACTAACATTAACATGCTAATTACTCCAAAATAATTAATCCAATAAGAACTCAAAAATAATTTAAAAACATGCTTCATACAATAAATAAAAAATTTGGGGTCCAACAATTTACAAGCAAGTTTTATAGTTTCTTAATCATGAAAGAATACTCTCAACAAAGAATACTTGAATTTGGTGTTTAATATTTCAAAAAGGCTCAAATTCTTACCAAATGAAAATTGTCATTCATCTATCACAACAAGCCAATATCCCTTTGATCGAAATCCAAGACAATTAGCCTAAGCATGCAAGTATACTCATTCACTCATAGTATGCATTTCTAATCAAGATCCAGTCCATTTAATAACCATACATCTCTAACTACTAAATGGGAAAACAAACACACAACACACAAATAATAATTTTTTTAACCAATACCCCCCCCCCCCCACTTAAACATCACATTGTTCCTGATGTGATATAAAAAAGTAAAAAAGGGATCTAAGACACAAAAAACACAAACAAGTATAAGCATTAAAACTAAAAGAAATTAAACTAACAAGCAAAAAGAGAGGGATAGAAATGCGATACGAATGTGGGGGTCATCACTGCGTTGATCTGGTGTAGAACCCAGTTTACTGTGTCGAGAAATGAAAATAGCTATAAGGAAAACAGATAGAAGAGACGGAGGAGTAAGCCTGCGCACTAAAAGAAAACAAAGTAAGTTAAGGTTCACTAAGAAAAATAACAACAATAGATACTTGAAAAACAAACAGAAATTAAATGGATTGCTTCTTTAACATCTTATAGCTGGACGCCTCAATGGTCATGCTTAAGGGGAGTCACTTAAAGTAATTGATTCCATCGTTCCCTCCTTTTCATACGGATCCATCTCCAAGAATTTTCCAAACACTTTCTCAGCTTCCATTAGCAATTGGTAGCATTCATCACTCCCTTTATCCAAGTCCAACTTCTTTTCTTCTTCTTCCTGCAAGACAAAATCAAAATTTGCAACATTAACTTAATCGAAAAAAAATGATCTTTAGAAATAGTAGAAGCAGGATAGGTTCAACATTAAAGATTGAAAATTTTAGGGTAGCACCCCACCCTCTCGAGACACATATCCGATATCCTGAGTGATGTCTGAGTGCGTACCCCGCAAGGGTGGCATGCTAGACCAGTCAACCAATTGAAAACTCAATACAATTTTTTTCACATTTAACATACACGTACGTGGAAATCAATAATCAAGTCGGCCCATTTTAATCATAATCATTTTCAAACACAAAGCTACAACCAGTACATAACTCATCAGAATTCCACTAGTCACTTAGGCCCAAATTCAAATACATATGATACAAAAATTTGTGGAATATACAATTCAGTACAAAAATAAAGAAAGTACAATGCAGACACGAACTGATCCCGACCTCTATCCCTTACTTGAATGTAGTAGGTATACTCTCGTTTGTCTAACGGGGTACTCTTCTGAGCCTGAAAAATATTTTCAAATTTTGGGTGAGTTTTGCAAAATCAATTAGTGACCATCCTCGATGGCTCACCCAATCACATAACACATAATTCACATCATTTATCTAATAATCACATTAGATCACACACACTTAATCAATCATTTCACATTTTACATTCAACACATTATAATCATTCATATCATGCATATGCAGTGCACATGAGACCCACTTTTCATTTGTTACTTTGTTGTGACCGAGTGCCTAAACTGTCCCGTATCCATTGTGGATACCAGGCTCATTGATAATTGTCCCGTATTCGTTGGGAATACCAGGCTCATTTTATATAGTGAGCCATTGGCTCTTATACACTTTCTGGGCTCTAGGGTCTTTTCACATTCTGAGCTTTAAGCTCTTTTCGATGGCTACTCCGGTCACAACTACCTTTATATTTCATGCATTTACGTAGTGAAATGCATCAATCATATATGATCACTTATTCACTTTCACATATCATCGGACCTTAGTCCGGTATTCAACATTTATGTTGAGAAACACTTTGTGATCATGCATTCATGTCATGAAGCATTTAGTTCATCACATTCACATATAATTAGCACTTTAATATTACATTCAAGCTTCAGAAACCTCGGACCTTCACTGCACGGAATCACACAATCAATTCACATCTTATTCATAATCACTCAAGCCATAACATAAACAAAATAAACAATAAGGTAAGAACATCTAGGTCTACTCACAGTACACTCCAGATTAGCATTTGCTTCTATGATCTGGAGACGTCTGAATGCGGATATTTATCCTGCACATCCAGTTTATGCAATACACACATTGCACATATATTAATAATTGCACAATTTTAAGCATTTATTTGTGCACAATTGTATATATGGACTATGTACAATGTATATTTATCAAATTCTCATTCACTTAAACTAGATACACCTTACTCCTCTTATTTGGATCACAACCTCAATCATGTGAATATCTTTATTCCTAAACATACTTATACCTTTCTTACTTTGATGTCAATAATTCATTCATTAATTTACCAAAATATTCATGTATGTGAACAGTGAAGAGGAATATATATATATATATATATATATATAAAATCTATCAACTTTCCATTTTAATCCCACTGAAAGCATGACATCTTCTCACGCTATGATTTCCTTAACTTTAAACCCATATTCAAATTTCCAAAAATATTCATGTAAGTATATAGACATTTATGCAGTTAAAAGGAAAACAGAGCATATATGTCCCCATCACTTTCATAATTTCTGTATTCTTCTCCTACATGTATTCAATGATTTTTCTACTCAAAAATCATCTCTACACTAATATCACATAAAAATCCTTAAATACGTAAAAACAACACATCTGAATTTTTATCTAATTTGTACAGTATTCAAAAAAATGGCCACTATTCCCATTATTATGATGTATCACGAACAATCACGAATCCCTAACTTTCATGCAACTCATGTACTTCATCTTACAGATGGCTTGGGTCAGGCTTTCTCGAGGCAAAAGAAACAGATGACAAAGTGAGAATAGTAAAAGATAAAAGTAAGCAAAGTTAAATTTTGGTGGAGTTTTTAATGAAAAACTCTGTGTTAAAGAAACAACTTTGGAGAAGAAAGTTACGCGAGAGATGAAGACAAGAAAAGTAACTTGTCTTTCAAGGATAAGAAAATTTAACTTAAAACTTGGACACTTGTCCACTTCTTAGCCTCTTATCCAATTCCTTAAACTAACTAGTTCTATTTCAACTAGTTCCATTAACTCCCATCTTTTCATTTCAATTATCTCCAAATTTTCCAGGCCTTCGAGTCTATTTCTCCATAATCAATTCAACAATGCAAACTAAATAATTTGGTAGTACCTTCTTCTAGAAAAATGTTCCCCAAGAATTTTCGGACTGTTCTTATTATATTCTGAAATATTACATTATATTCAATTTCCATCCGAAATTTGAAAGTCTTAGAGACTGAATTAAAATTAGACGTCTTCATATAAGTTGTAGCACTATTTCTCTAGTTTACTTAGAATTAAAAATCATCTCATTTGGAACCCTACAGATCCAAATATAATCAAAATACCAAAGAATGTTCAGTAAAATATTCTAGTTCATACTATTCCAACAGATTCCCTCACTTTCATTCAATCAATATTTTTCAAATCAATTCATAATGATACCAATTTTTGTGGACAGACAGAATAATGTGCTAGGAATCGATTGGCTCAAGAATCAAGTCATTTGGAGGTCTAGAGAAGAAGTTATAGTTGAAAGAAGCAAGACTGTTCAGCTTGCAACTATCGGATACACAGCAAGTCACAGTTGACAATTAAAGAGCACAGTGTTTTGATGGGACAATTAAAATTGATGGTCCAACAATTACCACTCATGGGCGTGAGAGTGAAAAGTCACGCCTGTGAGAGAGTCACAAGGGTGAGAATAAATCACGGGGGTGAGAGAATAAGACAAAAATTTGGGTTGTAGCACACTCACTCCACCCGTACCACTTTTTCACTCAATCTCTTTCAATTAATTTCAGATGGTTATGATTTTTGGTGGAGAGGTAGAGGAATGTCTTACGAGTACAATGGTTTAAGTCCATGTCATTTGGAGGTCAGACGAAGAAGATATTGCCAAAAACCCGTCAGATGTTCATCAGCTAAAAGCATGCACGATCGCGATTTTTGCCCTTAAGACTTTCACCCTTAAATCTCTAAAGTCGCTATCTTGCACGATAGCGACTTTCCTTAGTCACATACCCAACTTCAAACCTCCATAACTTTTGATCCAAAACTTTAAAATTTTCAAACTTTATATCAATGGAAAGCTAAAAGAAAGATCTACAATTTCCATGCAGACAATTTTGTCAAAATCTTCCTAGATTAATACAGTTTAATCTTGGAAGTTTCATATCAATGATAACTTTTCTAACTTCTCTTCTTCATTCCCTGTGCTTCTTCTTCCACTAACTCCTACACCTCAATCTCCATTTTTCCACACTTTCAATTCTCCAACAACTTAGCAATTTATTAACTCCATGCCACAACCTCACTAACTCTTCATTTCATATCATTAAACTCGCTTAACTTCATTTCCACAATAGATCAAAATGAAGACTACACTAATTCCTGTACTTCCAATTTTCTGTATTATACATTTTCAACAATAACTTCATTTGATTATACACTTTGCAATTAAATACTTAACACTACTTCACTTATTCAAATTCACCTCTGTTAACAATTCATACATTTTCATGCATGAGCAGTACATTAACCATATACGTAATCTTCTAAACCATATCAGAGAAAAATATTTCTTCATCAGCATACGTAAATTTTTATATATTACAATCTAGAATCCATTCAATACAGCTATAAACAATTCCTAATTCTCAAATCCACCATCTAAATTATTCATCACTATAACCACAATTCTCAGCAATATCACATTACAATTCAATTATACCTGGAATGTCAATGAGTGCATTTACAGTCATTTTAAATATGTGCAGAATATCCAAATTTATGTGCGTGTATGCTAACAACATGCATGAGTATGAAAAAAAAAATTTCTTAATCTCTCCTTGATCTCACATGTTTTAACTTCATCAATAATTTCTTCCAATTGACTATAATCAATGTAATCAATCAATCCTCTAATTATTTCTTCAGATATCACACTATCTGAACTATTCTCTCAATATAATTCAGGTTACTTAAAAAAATTCACTGCGTAAGCCGACAATACATCTTTGTCAGATCATATCATTATTTCTTAGCATACTCACATATCACACATTATAATTTTGAGACATCTTTATTGATAATACAACTCATAAGTTACTGTTCTTATGCTCTCAATAACTTCACATGGACCAATACAATTCGATCTTAGTTTATCCTTTTTCCTTATTTGAGCACATCTTTATCTCAATCTATGCACACCTTGGCAAGGTGCTACTCTTAGAAATATTTCATCTCGCGCTTAGTATTTCACATCTCTTTATTTTTAATACACTTAACTCTTGGGTCTATCTCACTACATTTCATAACTTCAATGTTGTCCCACCAAATTCATTCGCCTTTCATGAGCCACTTAATTTCTATTATAAATTCATTTTACTCATCAACAATATCTCAAATCAATTCTGGCCTTCAACCCTTTTGTAAGGGCGAACAACTCTTTTTGTCGTATAGCGCCTCATACAGTAATCCAATGACATCACAGTAATAATGATTGATATGCTTAAAATCAATTAGAACTATACCTTGATCTCATATTCCTATGAACTCCAAAAATATAAGCTTTAAGCATATCTCCAACAGTTAGGACTGTTGGCAATTCAAACATTTAGTTACTTACGCTTTCTCTAATAACATCTTTCCTCACTCATCTTTATTAGGTACACATTCGTCTCATTTCAATCACAAAGTAACATTTTGCCCATTCAAACTCAAAATTCATATTCATTTGCAATTCCTCACAAAGATTCATAATTTCTGAATCCTAAATTTAGGCTTTGTTAATCTTTTCCTGTGGGATTGGTCTTAAATTCAATAGCTAATAATACTTTGATTTGCCCAGAATTCATCTCGACATTCTGTGCTCTTTATTACACTTGGTTTGGTAACCTCAATATCTAAATTTCTGTGCTATTTCATTATTGAATTTTCGTTTCAATACATCAGATTACAACACTGGCTTTACTAGGAATTTCCCCCGTTTTCACAATCAAAATCTTCAAGTAACTTTTTTCATTGTCTCGACCATACATTCAGTTCTTTCAAACTCCATAATTACATCAAACTTTAATGATCTCTACATAAATTCCAAAATGTTTCTGTATATATGAAATGTCTCCATGCATACGAAATCACTTTATTATGATGCATCGGATTTTATCCTAATCTCTTATACAAGCATCATTGTATACTACAAAATCTCCAAATCTAGACGATATAATTAATTTCGGTGTTATAATTCCTGAAAATTCTCTTTAGCTTCAATAGTCCATACGATTTACACATTTTTCCTCATACAATTCTGTCAAAGGCTAAGATCATTAAAAGCTCCTCAATAACTTCTGGTAGTATCCAATATATAGCTAGTTCTAAAGAATTCCAGATCTCTTATAATTTCCTTGGAATTTCTCATTTCATTATCAGCTCGACTTTCTTTGGATCTCTTTGTTCTTCAATACTATAATACTGTCGGGGGAATTTGTTAATTCAAACAAATATTTCCAAAACTCTATATGCCCTTGATTAGTGCCCGTAATTCCTTAAGTCACTAGTTCCTCGATAAGGTAATATTATCTCATGTTAATCCGATTTCCCAATTAACTTATTTTCTCGAATGATTTTTTTCCATTCTTTCGATTTCCTCTGATTTCATATTGACTTGTTCTAATGTCTGTTCATTCATACTAGTCTCCTACACATTTTGATTTATTGGAAATCTTAATTTCCTGTGTTGGTAACACATTCATCAGATCTGATTTGCATCTCTTATACTTAATGTCACCTCAAATTCAAGAATCCAATCACTTAGTTGGATACTTTACATCAACAAAATGCATACACTCTCAGTAACATTTTCTACATCTTTATGCTTGATTCATCGTTAGGATTAAGACTACAATATCATTTCTGATTTATTCCTTCATTGATCATCCTTAAGAATAAACTATCTGGTCTGCTTAATCTAATTCGGTGAAATTTTTCTTTGAAATAAGATTTCTTATTTCCATCATATATATTATTCATGTAACTCTTATCAATCCACTGTTTCCATCACTATTTATCAGACATTCTTAGTACCTCAAGAATATCAATTTCTATTGTCTCTTACAAGGTCGTATTGTTCTATTTACCAAAACCCGATGAAGTAGCAGACATCATTATTGTCACACATGCTTAGGTGTGTATCATCAAGGTCATCTCATTCTATCCAGAAATTTATTTTTGACAGATCACCAATTATCTTACAATAGTAATACTTTGATCTCAATTAATCCTATATTTCTCTCTTTATCCTTTCCACGATCAAGGTTTCCTTGCATTGACATACACTAACATCAACTTTACCCTAATTCTCCATAATTTACCTCGTCTAGTGTTACATCATGTCATAATGATTCAACTACCACATTAGGTGCCTTAACTCTCCTCAATTGATTCGTCATTTTTTTCTTTATCTCATCCTTCTATTGTCATTTATCTCATCTCCCATATGTTTATCCTCAATCAATTTAGAATCATTGATGCATAATCATTATGAAACTCTGGCCTCAATTCCCCTAATATCTTCTTACGGCAGCTCGTAACTCTTGTTACATTAATCAAACAACCACTTCGGTTCCAAATTCATCTCCTTAAGATTCATAAAGATTTCTATTTTCATTACACTCTACTTGTACACTTTAATTTCATCATTTCTACTTATCTCCCTATTTTCCTCACACAATTCACAACAATATATTCACTTCTATTCACATTCGGGGGTATACCACCACGATACAATATTGATATCATGTTCCATGATACAACTACACATAAAAATGTAGTGAATCTCTATCTATCATTTTGAACCATATACTATCTCTCATTTCTAGATATCCACGAGCTTTCATTTTCTCACACATAGACAAATCATCATCCTTCTCACTATTTTTATCAACTCAAACTCTTAATAAGTGCTCATTCATGTGACTCATATAAATGCGAATTAAGACTAGGGATCAGTCGCTACTGTCTGCTATAACATGACTAAAATGCCTGTAACTTGACATCTATTTCAAAAATGCCCATGTAAGATACTAACTCTGGGCTCTGATACCACATTGTAGCACCCTACCCTCTTGAGACACGTACCCGACATCCTGAGTGGTGTCCGAGTGCGTACCCCGCAAGGGTGGCATGCTAGAACAGTCAACAACTTGAAAACTCAATATAAATTTTTTTTTCACATTTAACATACACGTATGCAGAAATCAATAATCAAGTCGGCCCATTTTATTCATAATCATTTTCAACCACAAAGTTACAACCAGTACACAACTCATCAAAATTTCACTAGTCACTTGGGTCCAAATTCAAATACATATGATACAAAAAAAATTTGCAGAATATACAATTCAGTACGAAAATAAAGAAAATACAATGCAGACGTGAATTGATCCCGACCTCTATCCCTTACTTGAATGCAGTAGGTATACTCCAGTTTGTCTAACAGAGTACTCTTTTGAGCCTGAAAAATATTTGCAAATTTTGGGTGAGTTTTGCGAACTCAATGAGTGACTATCCTCGATGGCTTACCCAGTCACATAATACATAGTTCATATCATTTATCTAATATTCACATTGGATCGCATACACTTAATCAATCATTTCACATTTTACATTCAGCACATTATAATGATGCATATGCAGTGCACATGAGACTCACTTTCTATTTGTTATTTTGTTATGACCCAGTGCCTAAACTGCCTTGTATCCATTATAGATACCGGGCTCATTGATAACTGTCTCATATCCATTGGGGATACCAGGCTCATTTTACATTGTGAGCTTTTGGCTCTTACACATTTTCTGAGCTCTAGGCTCTTTTCCACATTCTAAGCTTTAAGCTCTTTCGGTAACTACTCCAGTCATAACTGCCTTTATCTTTCATGCATTTATGTAGTGAAATGCATCAATCACGTATGATCACTTATTCACTTTCACATATCATCGGACCTTAGTCTGGTATTCAAAATTTATGTTGAGAAACACTTATTGATCATGTATTCATCTCATGAAGCATTTAGTTCGTCACATTCATATACAATTAGCACTTCAATATTACATTCAAGCATCACAAACATCAGACCTTCACTATCCGGAATCACACAATCAATTCACATCTCATTGATAATCACTCAAGTCATAACATAAACAAAACAAACAATAAGGTAAGACCATCTAGGTCTACTCACAGTACGCTCCAGATTAGCATTTGCTTCCATGATCTGGAAACGTCTGAATGAGGACATTTATCTTGCACATCCAATTTATGCAATAAACACATTGCACACATATTAATAATTGCACAATTTTAAACATTTATTTATGCACAATTGTATATATGGACTATGTACAATGCATGCTCAATGACAATCCCGGGTAATTTATCAAACTTCATATCTTATGCTCATTTTCATTTCATAACTCAATCACTCATCATTTCTTTTCTAGCATTACTTGCTCTTATTATCAAATTCTCATTCACTTAAACTAGATACACCTTACTCCTCTTCTTTGAATCACAACCTCAATCATGTGAATATCTTTATTCCCAAACATACTTATACCTTTGGTACTTTGATGTCAATAATTCATTCACTAATTTACCAAAATATTCACGTATGTGAACAGT
Organism: Erythroxylum tenue; assembly: GCA_027568955.1. Taxonomy (NCBI): domain Eukaryota; kingdom Viridiplantae; phylum Streptophyta; class Magnoliopsida; order Malpighiales; family Erythroxylaceae; genus Erythroxylum; species Erythroxylum tenue. The sequence continues at coordinate 13,672,972 of JAOSBM010000003.1, forward strand.
GAAGAGGAAAAATACAGTATATATCTATATATATATATATATATATATTATAATAGAAAAAATCGAAAAAATGATATTCAAGAAATTTCAAAATTAATAAATTAAATGCACAATATGTCTATTCAATTAGAAATTGATACATTATTAGAAAATGTTTGCAGTGAAAATATGCGATCCCTCCTCTTTTGCAACCCTAACTCTTATAGAAATAAGATGCGGCAATCAACATTAATCATTCTTGAATTAAATCACTTTTTAATCTTGATTGGATTTTATCCCAATTAGATAATCTTCTAGTTTAGGTGGGAAACTTCTGGAAAAGGACTCCAGAAGATCTTGGATATTTGTGTTCTAATTGGATTCCAATTCTGGAAAATCTGCAAATTTATGATTCTGTCTTTAGGCGTGCCCACGCCTAATCTTTGAATTTCGACCAGACTGGAATTTTCGAATTTCTTTCCATCTTTTTCCTCTTT
>JAOSBM010000003.1:13686007-13701100 GCA_027568955.1 Erythroxylum tenue
CTTCCAAAATTACCCTTGGTTCAAATATCCAATTACTCACACTTTAGGCCAAAATTTAATCCCTTAACCAATTTTAATTTAATTCTAACCTTAGCACAATTTGACTCAAATTAACAGATCTAATAAGACTTCAAAGAATTAAAACATGCCTCAAAAATAAATAATAGGTTTGGGGTCCAACACTTATCTTCCTTTACCTTTTTCCCTTCTTACACAACCTCAAAATCTCTCTAGAAAGCTTAGAAAAGAGAAACCCTAATTCAACTCTCTTCTTTTCTCTCAAACCACCGAAACCTCAGTTCCTCTCTTCTTGTTTTCGTATTTTCTCTCCTTCCTTCTCTATTTTTGTTTTTCTTTTCTTCCTTCTAAAGAGCAAGACCACTCTTCTTTTTCCCATTCTACCCTTAACGAGCATAAAATGTCTACTTTGCCCTTTATGCTTTCTTACCACTTCAATTTAATTAACCCATGTCTACTAACTTTGACACAAAGTAATAACTCCAAAAATAATTAATCTATCAAAACCTTAAAAATTATTTTAAATCATGCTTAACTAAAGAAAAAAATTCAAGGGCCAACACTTCACATCAATCAAAGTGTTGGTAGTGGCCTTAAAAGGCCTCCCTAGGAGTATGGAGTGCTCCTTTTCTTTCTCCTTCGCTTCCCCTATGTCTAGGACAACAAATTTTACAGGCACAATCAATCCTCCAACTCTCACCAACACGTCATCCATTATTCCTTTCTAATAATAGATTGACCTATCAGCTAATTGTAAACACATATTTGTAGCTCTTAACTGCCCAAGATCCAATTTCTCATAAATAGAGTGAGGAATAAGATTTATGCTTGCTTCAAGATCAAGCATACCCTTATTATCCTCATCACCATTACCAATTGATACTTGCACGATATAATGTCCTGGATTTTTCAGTTTGGGGTTAAATGTGGCTGCAGAATTGCATTTGCTACTTTTAAAACTAACAACTTTTCGTTAAGCTGAAACTTTCGTTTCTTGGTGCTTATTTCCTTGAAGAACTTGACATAAGTCAAAATGTTCCTAATTACATCTAACAAGGGAGGATTAACATTGATCTTAGAAAGCATGGAATATAGATAAGAAAACTTCTCATCTTGTTTCAATTCCTTAAAGCAACTTAGATATAGAATTGGTGGTCAATAAGGATATGTAATTTTGTGCAATTTTTGTCCTTCATTATCCTTAGTGTCATGTTTAAATTGTTCACCCTTTTAAATATGAATTGAAAAGTTTGTCCCATTTCTTTTCTAATTCCGCTCATTTTCTTCTTGGGTGAGGCTTTCCTTCTCTCGATTATCAGCATCAGACAGCTCAGAAGGAAACTCAACATGATTGTCAATCACTTTACCACCTCTCAGAACATTAATTTCTTAAGCTTGCTCGGGTTGAATGGGCAGCCTTCCGTTTTGATTGTTACGCATTTGAGCAGTAAGTTACCCCACTTGAATCTCAATCCTCTTGAAAAATGCTTCTAAGGAGTCGAATCTCTTATTTTTTTATGGCGATTTTCTGATATGTGTATGTTTTAATATTTTAACCTCGATATTTTGTAAGTGTACGGGTCATTCACGTAGTACCTAAGGTGTCGATCCCACAAGGAGGGTTAATCTAATCTTAAAGTCTAAGGTCATAAACTAGTAAAAAGAAATTTAAGCAAATAATGAATTTAAACACGAGAACTAAATAAATCAAATAAACCAAAATTAACAAGACATTAGTTGACAATTAAGACTTAACGAAAACAATCAACAAATAACAATTAACAATTTCAAATTGAACGTGGATAATCATTAATGAAAATTGATTTATTTATTAAAAAATGATAACACACCCTAGAATTCAACCTAGTGAATTAACCAAAAGAGGGAAAGGGAAATTATCTATCCTTAATGCTAACCAAACCGATTAAGATTTATTGAATTAATGGTTCTAGATGATCCTATGGTCAATTATTCTCTCTCAAGTTGTAATTGAACCCTAAAGCATAAACCTTAATTGGATTGTAGGAAGTTGTAATCTATCAATTAACAACCTATCCAAAACCTAATCAGTTCTAAGTTCTCTAATAAACAATTGGAAACCTATACGTAATCTCTCTACATAAGTTTTACCAACCTGATTTAATTCTGAATATATTAAATTACCTAACTCTCGTTAGCCCAATTTAATCGTTTTTTCTCAATTCACCCTCTTAGTTTATTATCGAGATTTGAAGTGCATAACTAAACCACAATTAATTCAATAAACACATAAAACACTCATATTTCATTAAATCAAAAATAACATTCCAAAGGTGAGTATAGAACATCAATCAACAATTTGATTCTATCTTCAAACTATAGCTATTAACTAGTTTTAATGAGCTCCCACAAGCTCACCTTAAGCTAGATTTAAACACTTGAGCTAAGGCAAAGTCATGTCAAGCCACTTATAGCTTACATGAGCTTTATTGAGCTCCCTTGAGCTGAGGGTTAGCTCCTTACATGAAACTCAAGCACTTTCAAATATATCTTGATGCGTCAAATGGAATTTGCAGCACTTATGCTATAAAATTCCAACATGAATATAGTCAACTAAAAATTTAAATTACACTTTGTCTAAGGTACTAAATATTGAATTAACTCAAAATTAAAGTAAACTGACAAAAATTGATAACTAAATAAGTAAAAGATAACAAATAAATTGAAGTTTCTCTATAGGATTATTTTATCCTTGTTTTATCTTCCCTTCACCTTATGAATTTAACTATGCATAATCCTAGATATCCGAAGGTTTTGATTCCCCTCTCTTGAGATCTAATCAAGCAATCCCAATTAAAATAGATAATAGTTTAGTTGCAATCTCTCGAATTCTCAAAAGTACTCCTAACTACTTAATTGGATTTGAAGCAATGCTAAGGATAATTAACTCATAGTTAAGATATCTCTTCAATTGCTTATGAACCCAATGTTTATGAGTCTATTAAGGTACCAACTTCTATTGTGAAACTTAAAATAAATATCTTGATTTAATCTCTCGATTCAAATTAAGTGTGAGCACAAAAAATATCACAAATGAGTAATATATTGAATTCCCTAAGGTAGCCTTAATTTGGAAAATCTAGAAGGCTAAAGTTGATCTTGACGTTTCCACTTTTAATCTTCTTCTTTTGGGTTGTGCAACCTCTTTTTTGACTTTTTTCAACTTTAAAATTTGTCTCCTCTCTATAACCTTCATAACATCCTTTTATAGCTAAAACTAGGTTTTCCTAAATATACAAGGTCTCCTACACGACCTTGCATATCGATGTAGGTGATCCTGTATCTCAAAATATGGTCTAAATTGTGATTTTATATAGTTGCAGAAGCTTACACAAGCACATACATGGTCAAGCATGTCAACATACACAGGAATTTATCTTTACATAGACATAAGTAGCATCTTCGAAGCACCTCACATTCATAATGACTTATACCATCCTTATACACTGGTGTGTATCTCCATTGTTGCTTCAATTCTTCCATTTTATGCCTCAATTTCACCCAAATTATTCTCCTTTTTCTCCATGAAGGTAATTATCACCTAGAAACACACTTGGAGCAAAATAAGTACCAAACAATCCTTGATATATATAATTAAGATCAACTTTTGCTTTAAATAGCAATTAAGTAAAGGCAACAAAGTTAGTGTTTCATCCTTGTCGTCCCTCATTCTCAACTTAAGCGTGTAACATCTGACACAAATAACAACAACTCTATTTAAGATTAGTGGAAATGAAAATGTAGATATATATTACATCAACCAAAAAAAAGAACATTGTTATGGTTTTTGGATTGCAATTGTATCAACTTGCAAGAACACAAAATTCTTATTAAAGTAAAGATGTTACAATAAAAGTTTTCTTAAATTGTTCTTTTCTTTTTCAAAATTACTAGAACAAACTTAATTAAAAAGAAATTCGCTTTTGGAGTTGTTTAGTTTCACTTTTATTTTTTGTTTTTGTTTTTCTTTTTTAAATAAAAAATGTGTTTGGCTGTTAATGTCAATACTAATAATTACATATAAGATAAAATTTAAAGATAAATTAGTTTTATGAATTAATTAATCAAATAATTTTATTTGAATATATTTTATATAAAATTTACTAATAATTATTAGAACAAAATCTACTACATTTTATTCAAATAAATAATTTAACAAGTAAAGTTATTTATAAATAACATTTATTTTATTGTATATTTTAGTTATTTAAACTAATTTAATTCAAAAGTTTAAAATTTAAGATATTTTAAACTTAAGGTATATTTATTAAATAATTGTTGATTAAAATATTTTATTTTTGAGAAAAAACTTAAAGCAATTATAAAATAAATAAACTTTATTTTAATCTTTTGTGCAATTTTTATTGATAAATTATAAATGAAAATGATCATTTTTATTAAACTAATTAAATCAATAAATATTTTTATTAATAAAATTTTTATTTTAAATTTTAATATCTAAATTAATTATAAGATTGAATTAAGTTATTATTTATAATTTTATTACGAATTAATATTAATGGTAAATAACTAAATAAATAAAATCAAAATCAAAATCAAAAATAAAAAACAATAACTCTAGACGTGCGAGGACTTGGGAGAAACAATGAACTAATAATACTGCAAACTTTTAACATTTAAACCCCAAACAAGCTCTAACAAAGGTAAGAAGACCTGCGAGGACTTGGGAGAAACAAAGAACTAATGCCGCAAAATTTTAACGTTAAAACCCTAAACAGGCCCTTCCGCTTCATCTCAAAAGTCCTTCTTTAGGGCTTTCCCTGTCTCAGGATTGAACCGCTGCTACTCTCCCGCAATACAACCATCTTATTCATGGTAACTAAAACGCTGATACCATAAACCGTAAAAGCGCCGTTGATCTTTGCATTATTTTGTTTATTAATTTGATTTTCACTTTCAGCACCTTGCCTTCCGACAAGAAGCAGTACAGTGGCCGACAACTCACCCAGAGATCAGCCACTCCTACGAGGTGTCTTCTCTCTCTCTCCCTCTCCCTCTTATATGTGTATATCTTTATTTTCATAAAGCCCTGAGATTTGTTCAGCTAAAAAAGCGATATGGATTTTGTGGTGCAATTGGAATTGGAATTATTGTCATCTTGAGCTTATCATTCCAATTTGTTTATCTGGAGTAGTAATAATTTTCCATTAGTAATTATTTGTTCTGTTGCAGGACGAGACCTTTAATTTCAGCAATCAGACATTCTAAGATGGAAAATTGGGGTAACATGCTTCATTTTCTTTAATTTCAGCTATAGAATGCGTCGGAACTTGTATATGGTTACAGTAGAAATCAGAAAATGTTGGGTTTGACACTCCCTGTATGGCAGCTTTGTTTGTGATGTCTAAAAGCATATGTCTGTTTTGATAGTTGCATTATAGGGAATGAATGATGCTATTTTATGCTTTAAATTATTAGGTTTCATATTTAATACAATTTCAGTTTAAGGGGTCTTCTAGGATTGCAACAGCGGTTATTTCATATTTCCAGAACATTGGCTATATTCTAGGATGATTTTAAATCCACAATATCTAAGGTCTTAATAAGAACCTGTACATAATAATGTCCTGACTTTGTAGAGGTTAAAATTGAGAGTTATACATAAACAATTGCAGTTGTTTCAAGTCAGGGAGACAGACTATTATTTCACTGGGTAATATTAGAAAAGAGTATTGTGGATGTTTTCATGTCCTTTGTTGCATTTGACAAGGTTGTTTTGCATTATCTCTTAACTAAAGTCGGTGTACATACTTGAGTTTCTAGAAGGAAGGGTTTGAATATAATAGTGTGTCAAAGCCAAAACGGAAGCTGAAGAAAGTAATCTGACTTTGAGTTGGTCTTACCAAATTTGCTATCTTACTATTCCTGATCACATTTTCTTCATTTCTGATCACATTTGACCTATTTTAATCTATTATGGGTGTGACTAAACTGTTACAGAGGATGAAGACATTCCACCTATTCTTTCAAAAGAGCATTCAAGAAGTAAGTGGGACGATGAAGACATGGATGAAAATGATGTGAAGGAATCATGGGAAGATGAAGATGAACCAGCTCTGGTACTATTCCTGACCTAGACTTGATATTGTATAATTTCCTTTTGAACATTCCTTCTTCCCACAAATAGGCTATCCGCTATCCAAATGAAGATGTAGTCTGACATACTTGGTTTGTAATTTGAGAATATGGTTTGCATATTTTGCCATTGTCAGTTACAACTTAGGACATTAATATTAAATTTATCTGAAGTATATTGCTTATGCCACTTGCATATTACTGATGACACTTTTACAGTAGAGGATAATTTGTGTAGATGTCATACTTACTCATTTCATGCATAAAGTTAGGCATTTTTTCTGTCATGTCATCTTGAAATATAGCAAATAAGACAGCTTATCTTTTTGTGTCATCCTAAACAAGCTTTGATGTACAACTTGTTCACTGTTTAAACTCATGAATAGCGCTGTTAATACTTTGTCTGTTGCTTCTAAGTTACCAAATCATCAAATTCCAAATTTCTGGGTCAAAATCTAACTGTGGTTATAATTTTCATTACTCCCCTGAGCGTACTGTGGAAGAAAGTAGAGCACTTATATGCACATGTTGTTGTCTATATTAATTTTCCTTAACATCCATGCTTCTTTTGATTCAATGTGTTTTCCTACTTGTCATGATATTGAAGTACTACCAAATTCATGATATGTTGAGAGTCAAAAAGGCATTCAACTTGTTTTCCTTTTGCATCCTCGAATGATGAGTTGACATCCACGTTAGATATTTGTTATGTTTAATTTAGATACACAAGTTTTTGGTTAAATGATTAGTTGTATGTAGCCTAATGTGGGTTCCATCAACTACTAGTTCTACACAAAAACTGTTAAGTTGGTTTCGTGAAGATCAACAATCTCCTGATGCATACTGTGTATGGTGCCTTTTATTTCTTTCTGCTATTGTTTTGGGATGGATTCTATGAATCATTTTAAAAAGTGATCTGTCTATAAGAGAAGCTTATGAGAAACAACAGATTATTTCTCTTCCTGAGATTGATTATCATTTTATTTTCATTGAAAGCGCTTCCATCATGTGCCAACTACATTGTGCTTCATAAAGGGTTTGAAGAAACTACTTAGTTATGAATATTAAGCTCCACCTTAGGGTTAATTTCTGAAATTGTTTCTATAGGCTGATCGTATAAATTCCATTTATCTGAGGCTGCATTTAACCTGTTCCGTTGTAGTTTTTTATATGAAAGAGGCAGGTTATTGGATTTAACTTTCTCAAGTCATTATGCTCTCATGCATTGTGCAAAAAGAGTCCAGACATGAAACATGTTATCTCATGTCTTTATGTTACATAGGATGGAAAACTGGAACAGTGGGGCATAACATAGTCATTGCTAATTATGCAGGAATTCTAGGAACATCTAATTCCAGGACATAACTTCTTTTTTCCTTTACATGACACTGGCCAATGGAAAAATAATGTCAACCTGGGAGAATATATAAAACCTTATTCATCTATGGATGCAAGTTTTTACACCGAGGAACTAATTTACCTTTCTTCAATCATAAGAGTTAATATGTGACGCAGATTTTCTATAGGCATACAGATATACTCTCGATAAAACCTGCAAATCTTGATATTATATCCTGAAGGGTTCTTCACTGCAAACATTGGGCAGGTAACTAGGAAGCAGGATAAATTGCATAAACCAATTGGGTCTTTATTTAATAAATACTAATGGTGTTGGAATTGCTTTAGAAGATGTACTCTGTGTTTCATTAAACCTCTATCTGTATCTGTTGCATTATGTACCTATGATGCTCTCTATTTTTTTTCTTCAATCTGGATTGTTTTCTGCTGGATGGTAACAGACCACTATAGAAAAGCCTCCTGAAAAACCTTTCAAGAAGACTGCAGGAAAATCTACTGATAAGAAAGGAAAAAATGTGGAAGTAGTTAAGCACGAACCACTAGATCCTGTAGCTGAGAAACTTCAGCAGCAAAGGTACCAACTACTGCTTTCAGCCAGCACGTTTTTTTGTTTGTTACACAATTTGTCAATCAGTGAAAATGTTACAAGTTGACCAAAGAATCAGCACCAGTTCTCTAAATTTGTCAACTATGTAAAGAAGACTGATTGACAAAGTTAAGGTTGTCAAAACCAATGCTGACTAAATAAAATCTAAAAATGTAAAAATATGAACTGAATGCTAATAACTCATCTCTTTTGTTCATTACTAGTTAGTTTGTATGCAAATTTCTTGCAACCATGTCTTCCGTTTTGGCAATTGGAATAGCAACCCCTTTTCAGAATCTGGTGAAGTTAGCCCTAGCTAGCATTGTTAGAGATGATAGAGAAGAAGGTAGTCAAGGCACTCACCAAAGTATATGATAATGTGTGCTGCAAAAAAGGACTGGCGCCTATCTTTTTGTCTGTATGCTGGCTTTTCAAAAATTTCCAAGAGTTTTCTTTTTACTCTTAGTTAATCCACTTATTTGGACTTTTAATGGTTTTAACTTCTCATTTGAACTTTAAAATCCTATTGTGGTTAGACTTTTAATAACTTGAATCAGGCCATGAAAATTATTACAAGCACAGTCAGCTGATTAAGGGTCATGTGTAGATGTATTCAAGGACTTGTTAAAATGTTTTCGATAAAAATAGAACCATGTTCGGAAACAAAGTAGCTGTAATTTTGAGTTGTTTCCCCTCACCCCCAACAGCATCCATTGAATTGAATTGAATTTCAAGCATAGTATCCAATTTGTTGCTGTAAATATTCAATTTATATTTTATTTCTCATTAATCGTGCCCAATAATGTCAATCAGTATCTCCTTCAAAATCCCATAGTTTATATTCACTGGATGTCTCCAGATGTTTCCATAATTAAGACTGCTTTGTAGCTCAAGTTAGTGCCTTTTTGACATCTTTAGCCTAAAACAGTAGAAAGGGTCTAAGCTCTTGAGAATGTCTATAACTATTAACTTATTAGGTACTAAGGCTTTAGTCAAATTGGAAAAAGCAAATAGTAGTTGTTTGTTTGGCATTAGGGTGCAACTGGTCTTGATGTGAGTGTTAGTTTCATAAAGTGGCAATTGCTCCTCTGTTTTCTAATTCCAAAGAATCACCTTATCCTTCTACTTTGGAGACAAAAATTCAACGGATATCCCATCGTAGCACACCCTTTAAAGGGCTATGTAGGAACATTTATTTCTAGAAAGTGAAATGTTGTCATACATTATCGAAGGGAGATGGCCAAGCACCAGGAGTATTGAAAAAGACAATAAGGGAGAGAATAGTGAGAGAGCTACGTCTTGCCAGCTTCAATTGAAAGACCTAATACTGTTTTGATGGAGGTGAAAGATTAGGGATTTGAGATAAAAGCAAAAGAGAGGGATAAGAAGAGCACTCAGCTTATTTTGGACTGGGACTGTTCCAATCTGACCCTACTTAACCTCAATGATTATTCAATTCTTAGGCCGACCTGACCTAAGCAAAAAGCATCAAAACCGTTCCTTTTTAGGTCAGATTAGATTACCAAGGCTACCTGAACAGCTTTATTGCAGGTTAGCATCCACGTGTTTTCCATGTAATGGTAACAGAGAACAGAAAAGAGTGTTATCTTTTGGAGGCTTCTTGTATGTCTAAGCAACTTGCTTCATAATTTTGGATCCATTTTCAGTGAATTTTCCTACCAATCTACTGCAAGATTTGTTTGGTATCTAAATCTTGTTTACATTGGTTGTTCGGGTTTTTTATGTCTTTTTTTCATGTTAATGAAGTTTTCAACTGAAAGTTTTTGCTTTGAATAGGCTGGTCGAAGAGGCTGATTACAAGTCCACCACAGAACTCTTTGCCAGGAAAGGCGATGAGAGAACTCTTGATACTTTTATACCCAAATCCGAAGGTGACTTTTTAGAATATGCAGAACTCATTTCTCATAAGCTTCGGCCATATGAGGTCTGTTACATGCATCTTTTATCTTTTTCTTTTCATTGAAAGTATACATATTTTTGACTTGGCTTCATCCAATGTTCTGTGCAGAAAAGTTTCCATTATATTGGTTTACTGAAGGATGTGATGAGATTGTCAATGACTTCTCTTAGGGCAGCAGATGCGAAAGACGTTGCATCTTCAGTGACAGCTATTGCTAATGAAAAGCTAAAAATGGAGAAAGAAGCCAATGCTGGTAAAAAAAAGACAGGTACATGGTTTACGTATTCCTTATAATTTCTTGGTGATGGACGTGAACTTTTCTTGGTTATATAGTCTAAATGTCAAGCCTTGATTGCAGCCTTACAACCCTTGTCTTGCAGCTTTTTCTTGCTGATAAAACAACAATAATTGGTGTAATTGCTTTGCTTTACACTAATTATTTTTAACAGAAAATCGCACAATTAATTCTGTAGTTTCAAAGATCATTTGAAGTCAATGAGCCATCGGTTTTTATCATTTTTATGATTTCATAAGACAAATGGTTTGCCTATGGATTCAGATCGACTTAGCGATGCATTTCAACTATTCTATCCTTGCAGGTGGGAAGAAAAAACAGCTCCATGTTGACAAGCCAGATGATGATTTGGTGGTTGATCACTACGATGCTCTTGACGATTATGACTTCATGTGATCAAACTTGCTGAACTCGTAAAAAGCATTTTATCATATGGTCTGTCCATTTGTTTCCATTTTGCTCGTTTACGCCCATGATTGAAACCTGTAAACGAACACCGAGAAAGTCGAATGAGTTTTACTGTTTTTTTTGAGATGTATGTTACATTGTCGAGTACAGTATATGTACACTTAACTTACTTTGATGGTGTTTAAAAGTTGAAATAAAGTGTAGTTGCCCAATGTCCATGGCATGTTGACCTATTTTTATAATAACTTTTAAGAATGCAATGCTAAGAAAAAAAAAGTAGAGATGACTAATATTAATAAAAAATTAAGTGATACAAAATTTAGGTAGTTTGGATATATTAAGAAAAGACAATATTTTAGTGAGAAGATGCTAGAAGATTGTAGTTAGAAGTAAAAGAAAAGAAGGAAGCCTTCAGAAAAATTAGAGGGATGTGATTAAGAATAATATAGTTTTATTGAAATTTATGGAAGACATGACCTTTAATAGAAAATTTTGATATATTAAAATACATGTAAAGGATCTTACATAGAGAAGTCTTTCTCTTTCTTATTTATCTTTTAAATACTTTTCATGTGAGTCATATTTTGTATTTAGCCTAAACTTTTAATATGTAGTACTTTCCTTTTAATTATTTAGCTCAAATATTTTCTTAATTAGCCTAAATATTTTCTCGTAAAGACTTGTTTGATTAATTTATTTATTTACTTGTCTTTTTTTTATTTGTATATTTATTGACTTATTGACTTATTTATTTTTATTTTTATTTTTTACCTTATTTAATATTTATTATACTCTAGTTGAGATGCAAACCCTTTCTTAACGGGTGTCAACTCTTAAGTCTTAGGGATTTACGTTGGCCAATCCTCCTCGTATAACTCAAACAGAATCATAGGTTCGATACTTTCTGATACACATGATCTTTATATAAAAGCAAATGCAAAACATACTTTTATATATGTGTGATAGAAGTGAACTTATTGAAGACTCAAGCTTTTAGAGGGAGAGAGTTTCTAAAGAAAACCCATATAAAAACCGACAAATTATTGAATGGCAACGTTTCTGGAAAACAAGGAAGCTTCAATCAAACCTTCAATGAAATTTTAAAATATGAAAACTTAAAACTTAAATACAATGGAAGAGGTCCTTTGATTATATATGTAAAAGGAGATAACAAAAGACAAACATTTTTTAATAAGAACAAAGTCACATCACATCTGAAATAGATAATAATAACATCACATCACTTATTCTAGATAAGAATAATATTACATCAACTATTCTAGATGAAACAATGTCACATCTCACAATAAATGGATAAGAATGAAGTTACATCATAAAAGACACAAAGACGAACAACTTTAAAGAGGGACTCAAAAAAATAAAAAGGAGAATCATAATCATCATCCTCGTTAGATAGGTTCTTGTCATAAATGTAAATTGGACGAAGAAGCTCATCCACTCGTGCTATGACTATCATCACTAGTCCTTCTCTGTATCTATCTCCTCTTTATCAATGATGGGAATATCATCCTCTAGGTCTTGAGCATCTTGGAAGGAGTAAGTTTGCGTTTGAGATGATCCAGCACTATCCAAGCCCAAGTTTATAGGGTTGTTTGGAATGTCAAAGTTTAGCATTTCAGGATTTCTATGAATGAGTTCTCTTAGGTAAGGTCTAATATGTAGAGACAGCTTGCAGTGCATATTTAGGAACATGAAATAGGTCCTTAGGAAAGTACCCAATGTCATTAAGGACATTTTCCTTGTATCTTGGCCATTGAACGAAGGTATGTCCAAAATAAACCTGATTTTTAGAGTAGATGGATCCATCATGTGATATGTCATAAGGTCAATGAAGGACGAAAAAGCATCGAGTGATTTGCTTTTATAAAGGAGTCCCTTACAACCTGAGATCCTTAATAATTTGTGAGAGTTGAGTCTTCCATCTTATCATTACTTGGTACCACTCAAGGAAAATCCATAAGAGGGAACCTTCATTTTCTCAATTACATAAATGTTGATAGATCCGTAAAGGAGGAAGAGAGATAACATATACATAGAGGGCAATGAGTGCCTATAAGTACCACAATGCATTATCTAAGAGTGAGTTATTAATGAAAAACACAGTAAGATATGATGCTTGAATGTTAAATAGGAATAGGAAACAATGTAATCCTAATTGGTAGAGAAAGAGGTGGAGGTAATAAAAGAGGCTTAGTTGGGCAAGAGAAGTTATTTCATCAATGGTAGTGGGTGTCCTTGCAATGGGAGGAAAGAACTTCTTTGTCTTAGCAGTGTTAGATAGGTCAACCATTAAAAGGATGAGATGAATATTTCTCGAAGGAGTAATAAGGATGACATGCTTTGAGGCATCAACTAAGAAGTTCTGATGGCTTTTGATGTGTTTAACTGTGAATTTATAGTTAGAGAACCAATCTTTCTGAAGAAATTGGCTCTCTGTCAAAAGTTTTTGGTTTGGGTCTACTATCTTTGGGAAGGGACGTATTGTCCATTTCTACTACAAAGAGATAAGGGCTAAGGTGAAAATTAAACTTTTATTTATCTCTTTCGACTGACAAAATCTCTTTGTAGCTTGCATGATAATGCTTTTTTGAGGGTTTAAATTGTTCACTAACATGTCTATAGTAAAATCTCTTTCCTTTTATTTCCTCTATTGACATTGCTCCCCAGAAGTCTTCATTAGTGTCAGTCCGCCAGATTCACTTTCCTTTCTTAGGAATCTTTAGTAGAGGTGGATGTTGACTAATTACTTTTAATTGCTTTTCTATCTTTGTCTGTTCAGGGCCCCATGGTGGTGACTTTTTCTTCAATAGCTTTGAAAGCTGGTTGACAAATTCTAACATATGAGGGATCAAATCCCTAATATAATTGACAATTCTCATAAACTATTGGATTTATTTAACAATAAGGTTTGTGTTTTGGAAGTTCAATAGTTCACCAACTATATGTGGCTGGGCTAATAGAAACAATCATGAATTTTACACCTAGAAATTCTATATAGGTTGATCCAATTTGGCTTTTGCTGGCTGAGAGCATAATCTCATACTTCTTTGTAAGATCCAAAAATTGTTTTAATAGAGCTTAATACTATTGCCAAGTTTGAGATTAAAGCAAGATATTATTAATGTAAATCAAAGCACTTGATATGATATTGTCATAGGTCCTTGTCATTGCTCTTTGAAATAATAATGGGGCGATTTTTAGCCCATATGGCTTGACTATCTACTAGTATTGAGAATTAGGAATGCAAAATGATGTCTTACATCAATCCTTTGGGTTAATACCTAGTTGCCAAAATTCAACTTTTAAATAAAAATTTAAGAATATTTTTTTTCCATTTTTAAAAATAACACCTGCTTATTTACCTTGGGCAAAAAAAATTTGCCATTGTGAATAAAATTATTAAGACGCTTATAATCAATAACTAAACTTTTCTTTACTTTTTTTTTACTCCATTTATCATGTAAATAGCTTGACATGCCCAATATGATTTTGTTATCTCGATTAGTCCTTGTTTCAAAAGTATAGCACATTACTCTTTTTACATCTTTAAGTCATCTGAATTTATTCCTGGGTGAGTTGCCTTTGTTGGATTAATGTCCTCGTTCTTTTTGAATGGCAATTGAACATAAAAATTTTGAATTATGCTACAATGGATGTGGGTGACCAAATTGGTCATTACTTTCTGAGTAATATTGAAAGAGTTGATCTTTGATATCTTTATGGCTAGTTGGAGCATGTTGTAGCTCAATGATGTTGTGGTCTTCATTATACTCACAAAAATTTGATTTGTAATGGATTTCTTTCGATGAGATTCGTAACTTGTCTACTTAGCAATCGACATCCATCTCAGTAAGTACGTTCGGACTAGGAAGATTGCTTCTTAATAGTTTTGTCTAAATGATACAAATTGCAAAAAACTTTATCCTAATCCTTCTTTTCGTGATGAGGTCTATCTTAAAAGATTTTCCATCAACTGAAGTAAAGTATTCCTCATAAGGTTTCCATTACTTAGTAGGAAGAATTTGTGGTTTCAGAACACTCTTAGAAGAGCTTGTATCCATTTAACCAATAGCTGGGCTTGGTGTATGATACTCAAGTAGAAGCAACTAGAGCTTGATATATGGCAGTGCTACTCTTGGCTTTCTTGGTTCTAGCTTCAAAAAAGACCACTCATCATTGTTATGTCTAATTTCTATTGACTTTATTGCTTGCTTTCATATCTTGATTTTGAAGTTAATCACACGTTAGTATAACGATAATCACTACACAAGAAGGGGGTTGAATTGTGTATACTTTTTCGTTTTACCCTCTTTGTTAAAAACAAATGCTTAATTCAGATTCACTAAATTG
>JAOSBM010000003.1:13741262-13766642 GCA_027568955.1 Erythroxylum tenue
TCAAAATCTCTCTTGAAGGCTAAGGAAATTAAAACCCTAGCTTGTTTTCTCTTCTTTTCTCTCTTTCGTTTCTTTTTTATGTTTTCTCTCTCTTATCTTTTTTCTCACTTATTTTCATAAATCACTGCTGCTTATCCTCTCATTCACGTTTTCCTTCTTCATATATAAGCAAGACAATGCATGAGCAAGAAAATGCATTGTCTAACTTTCTCTTTGAGTTCACATGTACTGAAACTTCTGATCCTAACCCTTAATATGGGGACGGGTTGTTACATTTATCACGATCGTGACTCCTATATTATGATTGTGACAAAATTTCCAGGCTCGAGTTTTTTCATCTATTTTAGGATTTGGGGATATCTTTGGAACCGAACAAATTTGAAAAACCCTGGTTACACCCCCAAGACCCCAATCCACTATGTAAGAACATGAAACATAATAAAAAAATATGTAGCAACCATCATTGAAAAGTGGATCAAACTTGGGAGATCAAGAAGAACATCCAGGAATTCCAACTTTCTAGATTAAGGAGCAATTAGAGTTTTTCTTCTTTTCCTCTAGTTCTTTTGTTATTCTTGATGTGTAATATGAGTTCTAAGATGTTAAACATGATTATGAAGTTCTAAATTTCAAAATTAGGATTTATTCTAAAATTATTTTGTGACTTGATTATTGTTGATTTCAATACATCCAAGCATGCTTAAACTTGACAACAAATCGAGAGAATAAGCCAAAAGTATTCAGTGTTAGATTGTATAACAAGAGTTGATAGTTTAGTAACCAATAATTATCAAGTTAATAATCATTAGAAGAGAGATTGTGTTTGAATAATTAATTATCCGATAGATAGCTTCAGATCTTAGGAAAAGTTTTGTGAATCGAGAGATTGCAAATCTGAAATTTTCAAATTCAATTATGGTTAATTGATTAGATCTTGAAATAGAGTAATCAATACCTTAGCAAATCTAGAATCAAACACATAATTGAATCAACAAGATTAAATGAAACAAAATAAGGAAAGAATAAGTCATAAGTATTCTATCTTGATCGAAACCTTAAATTTTATTGGTAGCTCATTGTTTATTTGTTTGAATGTTTTCTTTTATTATTCTATTTTAATTTCTATTATTTACTTCCATTAAAAAATTTTCAATTTCTTGTACCTTAGACAAATTTTGGTTCGAAATGTAACTTTTGCATAATTCTCTTGGGAAAGATGACCTCTTATACTAAAAAATACAGTTTGTATACTTATGGTGTATTAAGAGTTTTATAATTAGATATAAAACTTGATCAAGAGTCTCTAAATATTAAACAATTAAAAACTTTAAAAAAACTTTTCTTTGAGACATAAACTAACAACATGAAGAAAAATTAAAGCAAAAAATGGACTTGAGAGTGGTAAATATTATGTGATTAGAATCCAAACCCATCGATTCCAAAGTACCTCTAATCTCTGCCTGTTCCTTATTACCTTATTTTCTTCTCGTACTTAATTCTTTTGACACACCTTTTAGTTATTCTCTCTGTTGATCTTGCATTAAAGAAAGAATGAGAGAATTAAGTTGCTAAAGTTGGAAATCATTGGCTATCAAGGGATTTACATTTAGATCATTTGGGTTTTTGTGTAAATTAGTTGGTTCTTCAGATGAAAGCATGCATTATCCTGATAGACTCCTTACGTTCAGATTATTGACTAGTAAAGGGTAATCAAGCTGGCTCAGCGTAATTTTTAGGGTTCTATTTTTGAAATTTCGTCACAAGTCCAAATTCAAATGAATGTTTAACCGAGCGATTGATGGAGATGTGATTGAACAACGATGAATACTTTTCAACCAAATCTTGAGAAATCTAGACAAAGGTGAGAGCCTCCAAGTTTAGTGAGGAAGTTCAAAAGAAAAGTTAATATTAAAATATTTCATGTAACATAACAAAAATTAAAAATTAATTCCAAACTACAATTTGGACACAAATTAAAAATTAAAATATTTATTACTATTTTTTAAAAAACTTTTAAGTTGCCGTGTGCACTTTTGATAACGTCTCATCACAATAATAGGTTAATTATTTTGAAGAATAAAATAAATATATAATATCTATTAACACGTTCAATCACATTTCAACGTGCGTGCCTTGTGCTGAAACTCACTTTATGCTTCAAAAGTCTGTCTATTTTGCTTTTTATAAATCATTGTCGGGTAAGCTGCAATAAACTTAGCCTCGGCGCACCACTATCACTAATTATATATCGTCATTTCATGAGCAGCCAACTGACAAATATTAATAACGTTCACTAAACGAAGTCCACAATTTACAAGATCATACAAAAATGGCATAAATAATGGAAGCCATTTCATGATGTTTACATGAGGACCATTAAAAGCCATCTGGAGTTGATACAACTGGAAAATCATTCAACCACGTCATCGATGACGGCCATTATGCACCAAGTGAGCCAAGTTTTTGAGCCATAGCTGAGAATTATTTCCTATGCCTCCGCTTCTGTTCGCCTCTTTGCCTCTTATCGTCATCCCATTCTCGGTCATACATCCTGCAAACTGGTTAAGGATTTGCAATATAAATCACCATCCCAAAGTTTAATCAAGACCACAACTACTCCAGCATCTCATCAAAGGGAATTTATTTTGAAGAGGCAGTTCCCCAGGTAACTGATTTGACAATAACGAGACAGTAGCTTTTGCAGAAAAATGTTGATTTATAAACAGAAATGACAAGCCCTTCACTGGCAGGCACGGTCAAAAGATGGAAGAATCATTAGTCTCAACTAATCATGTACCCACACAATAGAAATAGATGGCCACACAAGCACAAGCAAACATCACATAATAAAAGGCAGATGTCTAGTGGCATTTAAAGCTTTTCAGGATACGGGTCTGCATCACGACGAGTCATCTTGGTTGGTAATTCTTTACCATGCATTCTCATTGGAGGCTCCTCCAAGTAACCTGAGCGCTGGATCATAGCTCCCTTTCGATCTCCCCTTTCTCTTCCATCATAAGACTGTGATATTCCAATAGTGATGGGAGGAGGAGGTGGGGCAACAGGGGAATATTCACCAGCTTCTCCAGATGGAATATGGTCCCTCTTAAGTTTTCGTCTCTTAGAAGCTGCATTAACATCCATTTCTTCCTTCAATGCTTTCTCTCTTTCTCTCTCTTCCACCTACACAGATCTTACATATATATCAGATATGATTATTGATCAACCATCTTTAAAGTCAAGTCTCACTCACAAAAGTGCCAATACGTGTGCAATAATTGTATACTGACAGGAGATACCACATGAAGATAGAACCATTGAACTTTTTGGATTGCCAACTATATCTTTATCCCCTCTCTTAACAATTGCAAAGGGAAGTAAGTCCCTTTGTAAAATTTAAGGAGACAAGAACTTAAAACACTAAAAACAAATAAGTCAATTACACCATGATCCATATAGTTCCACTGCTTAACAAAGACTTCCAAAATCCCGTTGGTTTAATAACTAGGAGTACACATCGTTAACCACATTGGCGGTAATTAAACTTTAATTAGGTAGCTTCTAATAAACAAAATTAATCAATACATGAAATTACTTTGTGATTATAATCATTATTTAGTAAAATTACAAGCTAAAATGCTGATAAAAGGACTTGTTTGTTACAAAATCACAGATGCCCCTGAGGTTGAAACCAAGGGTTTTCTACGAAACATGGGACATTGGTATTAACCCCAAAGTAAAGGCTAAAATTAAAATCAGAGGTTTTCTAGATAATGACATGGGACCTTAGTAACCCTAAAGTAGGTAATTTCAAGATGGAAATACTTTTAAAGTCCATATTCACATAGGGAAAAAAATGCATTCAATTAGAACTTTTGACAAACAAATACGGGGGTAAAGAACTGCAAAGAAAAAGGTGAATGTTCATCAAATTTCAACCATAATTGGAACATTCGTATGCACAACCAGTTGTGCTAGAATCTTTGCAAAACATTTAAAGATGTAGATTAGCTAACGCCTGTGGTTCTCGAGCCATATGCCCATTTATGAAGAAAATATAAGATTTGAAAAAGATCATTGAAATAGCAATTTTTGGGGAAATCATCCATATCTAATTTAATTAACAGAAATGTAAGAAACAATTTCCTCTCCATCTTTCTGGACCCTCTTCTAGAAACAGGGCCTGAATAACCAATATGATTGAAAAGACTGAATGATTTGACAAAAGACACCCTTAAGGCAATTCCCCAATTACTACTGTTTCAAAGTGCAGGTTCACCAAATTCACCAGATAGTAATATCAGATTTTATGAAAAT
This sequence comes from Erythroxylum tenue, assembly GCA_027568955.1. Classification (NCBI taxonomy): domain Eukaryota; kingdom Viridiplantae; phylum Streptophyta; class Magnoliopsida; order Malpighiales; family Erythroxylaceae; genus Erythroxylum; species Erythroxylum tenue. The sequence continues at coordinate 13,745,580 of JAOSBM010000003.1, forward strand.
GAATCAATGACTAAATCCAATGCATACCTTCAATGACAACCCTTCTCGCTCATCACGCTTTCTATCTCGAAAATCATCTTCTCGTCTACGTTTTATGTCATCTTGTGGGACCAGGGAATTTTCCTCTGATCGCCTTCGTTCTTTCTCTTCATGCCTTGGAGAGAGTCTCTGAGCGTGTCTGCCAGTGGTGAACCTTCTCTCAACATCGTCATCTCTTCTAGTGGCACTAAATGATTGGGGAACCACATGAGGAGGTAATGGTGGTGGCGGAGGCAAGTTCTGCCCATGAAATCGATCATCTAAGTGGGACTTTTCAGCAACCGTATCCATATACCTTAACTTGTTTCTGTCATCTTTGTTTCTATCATCTTTTCCTTTTTCAGTTAGCCTCTCAAAGCTCCTTTCAGTAGCTCTCTCCTGCCCTCTCTCAACAGAACGATCTCTTACATATCTTTCCATTGACCTGTCTCTTGATCTTTCTGTTATAATATCATCCATGCGAGATTTATCAGGACGGTCTGACCGATCTCTGTATTCCTTGTCATATCTTTCATTGCCCTTATCTTTAGACCTGTCAATAGGTTTATCTGTGGTCCTATAGACACTTTGTTCATCAATTCCAGTCTTATCAAGATCAGTGGCTCGAGCATCCATGGATCTTTCTCTGTCAGAAAACCGAGCATCGACCTCCATGTCCCTTGATTCTGTATCAGCTTTCTGCCGTTTAGTTAATCTATCAGTTTCTTCAGCTGGACTTGCCCTCTTTGGCAACTTGTCAGCTGACTTTGAAGCAATGTCATGCCTAGGAGAAAGAGGAAGCCGTGAAGGGGGTTTAAGTGAATCTGCAACTTCAGCTGAATCATCTTTAACCACCAGTTTGGGAGCTCCAACATCAGCCCTCTGTTCACCAGCATGAGCATCAGAAGTTCTTGCAGATGAGGTGAAACCTTTTCCTGATACCGGAACAGAATTGCCATTGGATAACAGTGCAGAAGAAACAACCATGCCTGCCCCTTGCCTGCCATCAGATAAATGACCAGGCATTTCTTTTTCACTTATGGAAGAAACAGAAGTTTTGGTAACAGCTTTTCCAGGTTTATAGTCATCTTTTACAAGATCTTGTTTTGATGTCTTAGCAACTGTTCCGGCAGACCCCGAACGTCTTGCTGGGACTTTTAACTAAACAGAAAAATACGGCATTAAATAATTTTCATAAAAAATCAAATATGTGATGAACTTTTAAAGATTCTGAAAAAGAAGATCAAAAGAATTTATTCTTGGACAACAAAAACATCATGATTATTCACTGATAAGGCCTTGAAAGTCTGATGCAGAATCTACAGAAAAATGATCCAAGTATTTTCTTCCTTTGGGGTACATACAACATGATTGTAGTGTCCTCTCATTTGTGTATCAATCATAACACACTGGAAGGTGATCAATTGCAGCAAAAAGAAAATTCATCCAACAACATTTTATTATTCTTTTAGTATTGTGGAAACCCTCTTTGGGGTCCACTGTAACAACAAATAGAGATTTTCTATTTGCGGGTGCAAAACAAAACAGCTTGGTCAACAATCCATTTAGCCAGTTTGTTCTTATGATAAATATGTTATGAAAACATAATCAATCTCTTGAATAACTTGACACCTACGTAAACTGAAAAGCAGTAGAACATTTACTCCAACAATAACCCATATGTTTTTAAACTGGGCATTTTTTGCATTTACTCCAGTAACAATTCTGATTTAAATGGCTCCAACTGCAAGTTGGATAATGTAAAAGCTTCTGATTTTTATTCAAATGATGATAAAAAAATGTACAGATACTGCTATTCTTATATAGAGCTCCTTATTTGGAAATATCCCTAATATAGCTAGATATTACAGCTAAGGATACTCTATAAGGATAATCCCTTAATTAAGGGACTATCTATTATTATGGGATTCTATCTATTATTATAGGATTCTCTACAGTTAATAATCTTCCACTAATGTTACAGTACCATGGAAATATAAACTGAAGGAAAACCACCTATCTGCTAATAAAATGTTGAACGCATATCAAATCCATGATACTTTATTACACAGAGTTAAAACAAAATTCAGTAGCATGCAGTTGCAGATTGAAGAAACAATAAGGTACAAAGCAGAACAAGGAACTTATACTGATTTGGGTGATTATTTACAAGACCTTAGGGGCAGAAAAGCTACCCTCTTCCAGAGGGCAAAGTCAAAAGTCCTTTGCATCAGCAGAAAAAGGGAAGGTCAAAAGACAACTACCAAAGTGCTGAACTTAATCAGACCATCCCCACTTCCTAATTAAAGGTCTGAACAATATTGACATACTGATACAAAAATTTCTTTAGCGCATTCACACAGTAAGGATTTACAAAAGGGAAAAAAAAAAATTCAATCTGGCAAAAACAGATTAAACAACGAAGTAGAGTTCAAAACATTCCAAGAACCTTACTCTTGCTAAATTCCAAAAGGCAACTGGTCAGATGCCAACATTAGTAAAAAGTAACTGGTTGGTGATCACAGGGCCATCACTTTGTTATGCGAGTAAATTAAGAACAATTCTAGCCTAAAGCCAATGAAACATATGCCTACTATCCATAAGAAATTAGTCATAAAAGATAGAACTATATTAATTATTTATATTCAACAGAAGAGGGAGTACCTCAGAGTCTACAGAATTTTTCTGGGCAAGTCTGCCCATGCTTTCATCCAATGCTCTATTTGTTGATTCATCCATTTGTTTTTTATTCTCTACTGCTCTCGATGATCCTGGCTGCAAAGCAGTAGTGGAAGCAACCAATTGAACATCTGACCCATTAACCAATGGACCAACTTTCATCTTCTGATGTCCTTGATCAGGTTTTACATTGGCAACATTTTCTGTTTTTTCTGTCTTAGAATCTGAAAATTTTGCTTTCGATATCTGTTCTCTAGTTGAATTCGCAGATTCTACTGGATGGGTTAGAGTGGCAGAAACTCTACCTTCAGCAGAGTCACCTTGCAAAACATTTGGAGTATAATTATTTTGAGTTGACAAGTTACCAGATATAGACTTTGAAGGTGCTGATGGAGGCTTTATTTCAAGATATCCCATGCCAAATTCTTCATCAGTAACCCATGATGGCTGCAATCACATAAATCCTATTAAGAATTTGTATCGGGAGGAAAGTCAACACAGTGTTAAGGCCACTGACCTTTCTAGCAGCCAAAGCTGCAGCCACACCAGTTGCCAACACCTTAAGATCCTCTCTTTCATCACCCTTGATTCTAGTAACCTTTGAAGAGCACAAAAGGGGAATCCCACAGTTAAATCAGGAAAATAAGTAAATCAAATACAACAAAAACGAACGCTTATTATCCTCATAATGTCTTACTCTCTTCTCAAGGTTAATTCCACTTCTTTTAGTAACTGGAAATACACCAGAAATTTTTGTCAACAAAATGAGCGCATTTCGAATTTCCATATACTCGGTTGATTCCAAGCACTGAATCAGTAAGCGTGATATTCTCTGACTCCACTTCCAGTGTACCTATCACAAAAACAGTAACAGTTACAATTTATCAGCATTAAAATATGATGACATCATAAGAGATAAAAGGTCATACATTAAAATTCAGAATTGCAAATATGCAAGTTGACAAGCAACACCACAATTTCTCCGACAACTAATAAAATCAAGAGAAAGATGCTATGTAATATATGAAACCAAGAGAGCAGATTTGATAAAAGTTGCCAACTTTCAGGTATACATGAGAAAGCAGTTTCTTGCCCTTGAGGAAGAAGTCACATTAAATCTCATGGATAGGCAATTGTCCATATGGTCCGAAGTTTGAAGTTCAGATCAAACTACAATAATGCATGTAATTAAGCAGATCATATCAGAAAATCCTTTTAATAGTATCAAAGAAAAAAAAAAGGATATGCTGATGTCGAATCACCTCAGATTTAAATTAACTTCAACAAGGTACAGAAACCATTGTTAACCCCAACTTCATGAATGGAAAACATCGATAAAGTTGAAAAGATACAGAATGAAGAACAAGGATATAGCAAATTTGGCAAAAACAACTTCAATGAATGGCCATTTTAAGATATATGTTGAAAATCAAGAACACCTATGCAGTATTTAATATTAATATTATTATGTATTCAATACAGAAGCATTTTGTAAATAGATGGATGGGAAAAATTAATATTATTATGTATTCAATACAGGAAAACTTTGTAAATAGATGGACAAGATCTACCTAAGTACCTAGTGGTCTTTGTGTCCAAGGAAACAGGCTAGACAAGTGAACCACATTAAACTAGACTGTATATTCTCCCTTTTCTTTCATCTTTATCTCTCCTTTCACATATTATCAAGGCTAATTCGACAGTAACTTATATTCCTAGTTTGTGATTATGGTCTCGTTCAGAGATCAGTAGCTCCACGGATGATTAGAACTTAAAACAATTGATCGCAAGCCTGCCCATATCCTTTTTTTTTTCTTTGATACTATTAAAAGGATTTTCTGATATGATCTGCTTAATTACATGCATTATTGTAGTTTGATCTGAACTTCAAACTTCGGACCATATGGACAATTGCCTATCCATGAGATTTAATGTGACTTCTTCCTCAAGGGCAAGAAACTGCTTTCTCATGTATACCTGAAAGTTGGCAACTTTTATCAAATCTGCTCTCTTGGTTTCATATATTACATAGCATCTTTCTCTTGATTTTATTAGTTGTCGGAGAAATTGTGGCATCTTTCTTGAGCACCCAAACCTACACACAATTGATCGCAAGCCTGCCCCTAATGGCTATAAATAATATTAATCCCAGCGAAATCACACACCAAATTGTTTTCTGAGAAGTATAACTCATTCAATCTTTCAAGAAATGTTGAATGCCATTGTTCTAAATACTTCAATGAAAAGAGGATCATTTGGCATCAAATCGTCGTAATGGAAGGACATTGCCAATCTTATAGTCAATTAAGTTTGGCACAATGAATCCCATTGTTAAACATTTGAATCAAACTAGATATAGAGTCATGAACCACTCAGACCAAGCACTCGATGGTGTCCCATGACACTTCCTTCTGTTGTAAGAGTGTTGTCCCTCTATTCTATTCTCTCTACCACAAACCCATCCCCATACTAAATCAAGATTTCGATTTTTCTGAAAGAAAGGATCAAGGTTGCTTAAACTGAAAAGACATTCATTGTTAATTAGCTTGTTAGTGTCTCTTAAAATTCAACAGTTAGGAATGTGCTCATAGCTGTTCTATACTCCTCTCCTCTTTTCACAATTCTTATGTACGATCTCCACAATAACAAGTAACTTGCAAAATTTCACAAACCACTTCAATCTTATTTTCTGGGCTACAAATGCTAAATTTATGCTAAGTTCACCATCTGTTACACATATCTGCATAGATAAAACATATATATATATATATATATATGAAATAGAGAGCAATAGAGACACTTTCAGCGATATAGCATTATCCCCAAAGAAAATACTAGAAAATGGACAAAAAAAATTCAGAGGAAATACAATTAACATTTCCCCAGAGCACATAGTCAAACAACAAATTAGAAAGTGCCTAACAAGAAAAAGCTGCGGGGGAAAGCCAGCAGATTAAGATGGTCAGCCAGATGTCTACCAAATGCAGAGGTATAGAATATATATTATCCTAAAGGGTAGAAACAGACCTTAATGAACTGGCCATATGTTACTCGTTGACTGTTTGGATATCTATAGTACACAGCAAACCCTGGCATATTTCCACATTCACGCTCATAGATAGCCTCGTCACTCTGTCAACAAGCAATAGCCAGAAGTTAAAAGCCAAAACCACTCGAGATAGAAAAAGCAATTGTCGATTGATTGAACTTTAATCAACACACAGAAATTTAAGAAACTAAATTAACTACCTTCCAGTGGTAAGCAATCTTTAATGTTTCATACAAAAACCTCCCAAGCCTCCCTGCTTCATACTCCGTACAGCAGCATATCATAGGTTGCAGGGTTTTGCATATCAGAACGTCAATATGATTTACAGTGTTGAAAAAAGGTGTACCGAGGGAGTGAAGTTTATGTACAAAAAATGCACAATATACAGCATCTTGCATGCTGAAAGTACAGCGTGGGAAAATGCAGCGTTGCAGAAACTCCATGTTGATTTTCAAAGTGTCAGGGCAGGAACTAAGCCATTTATCCTTTTCCATTGAAAGGCGTTTATGAACAGATGCAACATTTTCTTCATGTTTATGGAGTTCACTAGTCAGGCGATCTAGAGATTCTTGAATTCTTTCTTTGTCTTTCTTCCTTTTAGAAATTGCAGAACTTGAATTATCAGAAAGCTCTTCCAAAGCTTTAAGAGCAGCATGTTGTTTGGAAATTTCGGACTCGTAGCGACTTCTAGGAACATGAAGATCATAAAGTGTGAGGCCCCAAAAAGTTGCATAAAGATCAGGTGAGAGGCTATTCCAAGCTCTTGATGGCAACATGGTTTTCACAGTCTCAAGAAGTTCCGACCACCTACAACATGATCAACATGTTATTACCACAAGAGAAATAGTTTAGAAACTCTGCACCCACGATTACTGCATACATGTCAAAATAACAGTGAGCATGTCCCAGAAAAATTTATGGAAAAATATTCTAACATTACAAGTAAATGATAAAACGGTTTTATTTACATTATGGGCTCCTGAGAAGCTCCCAGTTCCAAGGACAATTTGTCAGAATTTTCCACAGTTTCCGATTTCACATTAGCAGTTAATGCATTCTCAGATTCATTGTTGTTCGAAGGCCAGCAAATATCAGGTCTATCATTGCACTTGAAGAGCCTCATTACAGGACGATATATTAAGAAAGCCACCTACAATGTTAGTATAATAAAACAACATTAGTTTTCCCTGAGCAAAGTATGTACTGCAAGCATTGAGTCTCAATTGAGTGCATACAAGTGATGCCACTAAAAGTTAGAAGTAATGTTAATGCATCTTAAAATTGGACCCTTAATTAAGATGTTAAACATAAATGTTATGTTATGATATGCAATTAAAGAATATTGCAGGTCCAACTCTTCATTACTAATATACTAGGTAACTTTAACATTTTCTTTTTTGAGAGCACTAGGCAATTTTAACTCATTAACACTGACCACCATCTTTAACTTTTATCTTCTAATATGGCCTTGGTTTCACAATAGCAAAAAGTTTCAAGAGCAGATAAGATTACCGTTAATCACACCAAAAATATTTTTATAATTTGTTAGACATATTATGTATTTCAACATTTTTATGCATCTCATTTTGAACCAGAATATACATAACATTTCCATTAAAGACAAATCATTGAATAAGTAAAATCATATACAACGTATAATTCATCAAAGCAAACTCAACAATTTTAACTGTTAGTTTATGAGCATGTTGAATTTTATGCTTAAAAACTTGATATGTTTGATTGAATCCACTGGCTTAGTACCCAAGCCCCACTCGTGCTTAGTAGTAATCATACAACCAAAAAATTCAAACTCGAAGCAAGGTCAAAACTTTCAACAATCGGCAAAGGATTTTTTTTAAATAAAGCAGAAATAAAGAAACATACGAAAAAAAGTAGTTAAAAAAAAGCACGGATGGGAGAGGGAGAGAGAGAGAGACCTCTGGATCAAGGTGGTATAGGTGGACAAGATCATTAAGAGAGGGAACTAATAGAGCATAAGCATTGACCGGTGCCACAGCACCAGAAAGGAATTCAACATATTGAAGAAGAGTTCCATGACATCTGTCAAACTGCTCACTGACCATTTTGATGTAAGGTGCATCTGCATTTATTACAACCCTGTATAAAAAACTATAATCAGAAGATCAACAAAGAGAAAATACTAACCAGGGTTTACCCAGCAGAGCAGAACAATAATGTACTCAATCATAACAAACTATGCAAAAAAACAACAGAAGCTAACTCCACATAAAATAATAACCTAAAACACATACTAATAGTTTAAGAACCCAGAAACCAACAATTAAGTAATATATATCTTAAAAACAATAAAAACATAGGACATAGCGTGAATCACAATGTCTGAAACAATACAAATTAACATCTCTCTCTCCGGAAAATCATGTAAATAAGAGTCAAAATATTTAAAGGAACCCAGAAATTAAAGGTCATTAAGGTTGAAGTCCCCCATAAACTAACATCCAAAATCATAAAGTCTATAATCAGTTCAACTGTCCAAGGATCCTATAGCATAAATATCTAGAGAAGAAGTCTTTTGCTATCATAGAAAATTACATCGCAGATAAGTTTGTACTCACACAGAACGGTGTTGCGCAATAAGTAACAGAAGGGGGATTGCCAGCTTTGGTTCATCCTTCGGAAGTAGTGAATCCCTTAGCCTGTTCGTGGACTTGATCAATGCCTGAACAAAAAGATTTCAGAAACTTTAAAATAAGACACTTGGTTTTGCGCAATTGCAGTGAGTAAACTATGCAATCACCATTAGGTCCATTACAGACCAACAAGACAAGGACAAGGAGAAAAAGAGGTATTAAAAACACATACGTAGCAAGAGAGAGAGAGAGAGAGAGAGACCCCGAGGGCACTACATTTTCTTAAAAGATGTACAGAAGTTCACCAAACATTGCAAGTTCATCACTATGATTTTTTGTTTTTCCCGAAAGATTCATCACTATGATATTGCAAAACCTTCCATACTATGTTAGCAAGCTATCAAAAACAAATTGAAAGAGTTATGTCTGAAAGATTGTATGTGTATAGAGCACGAGTAAAAGGCCAACTTTTACTGAACCAAGTTCAACTGAACTAATTTCACCCTCTTCCTCTCAAAACTGGCTTTGTGTTTGGTCAATAAAGTAAAATATTTATTGCTGTCTCCACAAAATAACTTTTTCTGTTATTATGTCACAATATTGTAACAGCAAGTGCATTTAAATACAAAATGGCTAACTTCTAAAGTGAAATGTAGGTTGGAAAATATCATAACTTTGGGCTCATCTCCCTCTGCTTGGCTAAATCAGTAAGAAACCATACTAGTGGAGATGAACAGTCAATTTGCAATACTGAATGATAGGTCATTTTCACAACTTAATACACCAACTAGCTAATAGAATCAATTCACTTGCAATCCAACTCAGGAATAACAATAAATACACAAAATATTCACAACTTGACCAACACAATAAAGAAAATCGAAGGAATGTAACTAATTTCCAATTGTTTAATGCCAAACATAGGATAAAGTAATAAATCTGATACAGTTCCCATCCCTCCATATTTTATTTCATATCAACAGATTTTCAACTTTAGACTTTATAGATCTAATATTGCTAGTTATGGTTCCCATTTATCACATGTATAACTATGAATGGTATGTTAATGCACTCCAACACTTGTTTTTTGCACTAAACACATCACAGAAAACAAGGACCTTGTTATTCCGTGCAACTCCAAAAGAGGTTGCCTGGTAACGAAGAGTCTCACTCCCAGCCATGGCATCCAACTGTTCCTCTGTTAGATTCTCTGTATATTGGACATTTGCCATTTGTTGAATAAGCTCCTGATCGATCAGGAAGGCCAGGTATTAGATAAAAGTACTAGTCTTCAACAAGAAGTAATGAACTGCAACAGCTATAGTACTTAAATAAGACCTGAAGTAGAACAAGCTCAATTCCTTGGCCCTTCTTCAACTGGTTCACAAGATATTGGAAAAGGCCCCTCAATTCCATAGACGGGTACTTCTTGCATCTATACGCAACCAAAACTATATCTGTTAAATCCTTAATATACAAGTGCTGTAGGCCATCCACTTAAATGTAACATAGATACAACAAACAAATAACTAGCACCAAGCCAAAGTTAACATAACAAGGAAGCACCAACATCTATAGCATGAGAACAGAAAGGAGCACATCACACAATGCATCAGCAATAACATTCTATATTTCCATCATTCTCTTTTATCTTTCTTTTTTTGTTTTTTAAGGCGTCCAACTTTACCTATTCATTGTCAAGTCAAAGCAAGCTAGCAAAGCCATGCATATGAAGACGATCTATAAGATGGAAGAAAACCTGCTACTTATATATCCCAAGACACCACTATGATTAATCTCACAGCACAAAGCAATAAACAATTTGAGGAAAGTAAAAAAAGAAATAGTTGAGAACACTGGTTGGAAATTTTTAGCAAAACAAGTAGCACAGATCACTCAGAAATAGTAAGATGCACATGGTTATAAATCTAGACGAAGTACAGCACCATACAGGAAGATTGCTTAGCTACAAATTAGAGATAGTATAACAGCCCTGTTCAGCAACATTTTCAAACAAAAAAAGTACACATAAAAGCATTAAAAAAAGGTAACAAAGGCAGAAGCTTAATCCTAACATTCATTTCTTTCTTTATAGCATCAAATATTTCTCATTCCATAGTGATGTTAGTCTCAGCTTTCAATAAGCTCGAACACTATCCCTTCCATATTAATAGACACTAACATGCTAGAATAAACCATCTGAATCTTAGTCATTTAACACTTATTACTACAGAAGACATGAACAGTCAATCAGTACCTGTGAGTACATTGAAATTATGTCATTATTTTAATCTCTCTTTCCTTCACTGCTTCATCAACATAAATTTTTTAAGTGACCACCACAGTTCACCACCAAATGGCATCAGTTGGAAGACAATTAAAATAGCCCATAAAACTGCCGTTGATTATGCAGATAAACAAGTGCTATTGACATTGGTAATAAATGTTAGAAGGCAAAGAGCAATCCTAATAGTTTTCACAACATTGGTAATAAATGTTAGAAGGTAAAGAGCAATCCTAATAGTTTTCACAACAATGGTACAACATTGCCTTTTAGGTAAACTTAAGACCATTCGTAAGCAAAATTGTTGATGCAACAACAAAGGCCAAAGATTCTTCCATGCAGCAAAGTCAGAGATTAGGCCATAAACATTCTACAAAAAGTATGGCTTAAACTGGCAATTTCAAATCATTCATTTTTATGAATCCAATGCAAGTCTCCTACAATCCAAACTTGTTTAATAGTTTGAAGACCTCTAGCCCAGCTGTACATTGGCACATTAATCATTTCATAAGTGGGTAAAAAGATGCAAAGATGAAAAGTTAAAAAAAATCAACGAACTCTAATTGGAAACTACCCCTTAGTGAAACCCAAGAATGTTTCAAGATTTGACCAAAATTAGGAGCGCTGCCGCCACAGAATTAGCATTCTACCTCAAAAAGTTGCAAGCTAGAACCAGTATGTTATTGCACTACTATGGCATCCCCTGACCATGAGAAACCTGGATGTCTTGACAAGCCAAAATGAAGAGAATACAATGGCAATCAAACAGAAGTGTTCAGTTGCTTTCCTCATATCCAGTGACACAGCTCACAGAACAACATCAACCTTCCACATGGTCTGCTAATACCATGTAGTTGACGCTGTATCTGACCAAGAAAATATACTCTCAGCAGCATTCCAGCAACATATGGATGCAACACACTAAACCAAAGAAATATGAAGAGGAAAGGGTGATAACAAGCATCTGTAACCCAAGGTCACTGCTCTTTGGCATCCCATCTAGGCAAGAAATATGAAGAGGAAAGGGTGATAACAAGCATCTGTAACCCAATGTCATTGCACTTTAGCATCCCATCTAGGCCTACATCTTCAAGAAGCCAAAAAGTGAAGAACCTCAACAATTAATATGTCAGGTGTCTGCTTGAGAAAAATTATCAAATCACACTCTCAATCTCAGAATGTTATTCAAGTTACACAATAACTTTTGTCATGTGACCACAACAATTTCCATTCACCTTTCAGGTTGACACCGATCTTCCACCTTCCATGAGGAAAGAGACATCAAGCATCCCCGTAAATCCCACCTTCATCAAAATATCTCACATTTTATTGAAAACATTTTATCCAATTAGGTCCTGCAAATAAGCCTCAACTCTAGTTCCAGGAAAATGGAACTTAGAACCGAAAAGATCAAGGAACAATATGAACTTTGAACAATGAAACCTCATCAACAAACAACCACAGCACAAAGGTCAAATGTTAACTTTAAGAACCTAATGTTGACTCTTATGAGATCATCCGTTTGCCCCTCTCATGATCCTTAATCTCATCCCATGAAGTTTCTCTTTCATGACCCTGGATTCATCCCAACTTCATGCAACATCCATTCTCACCTTTACCCATAAGCATATCAAAATCGAAAAGGGATAAACGGACACCACTGAAAAGTTCATACAATGCATTCCGATCACCCTTTCCCCTTAGCTGTGATCACATTCTGGTGCTGTTTCATACAAACCCACCCATAACAACAACAAAGCTCAAGATATCTCTATTCATCCTCAAGCAAGATTCTGTATTCATCCCAAGTCAAGATAATGGAACTGATCTGGATTAACAATTTGCTAGTCAGTAAATTATGCAATGCCCACAAAACCCTCAGCCGCAGCCATGCTTTTGCTGAGTATGATCTGCAACCCGGAAACTCAAGTAAAGCATCCCAAGATATGGCTATAACACTCAATAGAATGGAAGTAATTCACAGTGGACTCTCAAAAGTTTCATAGCAATGCACACAAGCAGCATTTCAAAACAAGCTCATTATGTTGGAAGGCATCGGAATAAGCAAGTAGAAAGAGCAATAATGCATATATTTTGCTCGAAATTGTTTGCATAACACACAACAAATATTGCTAACAGAAACCAAAACTACAAAGCTTCTAAGGACTGAAACTTCACTCATGCCAGAACAGGACCATATAGAAGCATTGAAATATTTGCAATAAAAAATTTACACATACAGGTGCCCCCAGAATGAAGCCAAGGATTGAAGCCAGTCAGATAAATTAAGGCCATCATCTTTCAACTTATCACGACCACCTTGTGCCAATCGCTCAATCACAACATATTCCAAAATGTCGTATTCAAGCTACACCAGAAAATGATAACAATAATCAGGCTGGAAAACAACTCCTGATGAAATAGGACTACTCTCTATCAAAACCTTTACTTTCAGGACACGGACAACAAAATTACTACTATCAAATATTAGGTTTCCTCATTTACCAGGAGTCCATTTGGATACTTTAACTGCATAGCTAAGCTAGTAAAGCAACACAGATACAGATTAACTATTTCTTAAGCACAGCAGGTTTATCCCAAATGACAATAACTTCTCATATGATCAAGAATGTCTGTTTATCATTACTGTATCTCTGATAGTCAAACCTCCTTAAAATATAAAAACTCCGCTACAGACATAAAGATGAAAAGAATAAGTGTACTGAAATACCCAACAAACTGAAGTCATTTTGTTTCCTGCTTTGATCAGTTAGTTAAAGGGCCAATTTTAACTAAATAACATGATCAAAATTTGGATATTGTTTTTAAATTAATTTTTAAAAGTGGGAAAGTTTGCTCTTGGGAGTAACAAAGGAGAAACTCCAAAGACAAATGCATAAATTTTTTTACTACAAAAGGTGGGAGAATACAATGCCAAATATTCTTGAAGGAAATAAATAGAAACTCCAAAGAGCAAGTTAGAAATATTTAACTATAAAGTGAGTGAACAATTGTGCAAGAGTGGACAACAAAATCGTTTAGAATTAGGAAATGATAAACAAACCTGTGTCAAATACTTGAAAGCATCCACCACAGGAGTGATCATATCTCTATATGCCTCGATCTGCACCCGGATTCAAAGATATTATGTTCAAGTACTTAAAGCTTCTTTACGCGATGTTCCTTATTAAGTACAGCACCTGATGAACAATTGTTCGAAGTACAGTCATTGGATTGGCATGAGCTAGTTTTGCAACCATGCGCCCCAGCTGCTTCAAATTTTCCTTTGCAAGCCTTTTCAAAATTCTTCTAGTGTCCAGCTGCAGAATTGCAAAGGAAATAAATAAGAAAGAGAAGAAACTACAAACTGATACAAAGACAAACAGAAAAGGAAAAGAAGGAAAGAGATATGATACCTTTGCAGTTTGCCTTGCAGCCAAAATCATCGGGTTCCACTCATCATCTTTTTCCCATTCACCATATAGACGATACCGAACCTAGACAGATGGTATTTATCTAGCAACGTTATCTATCAACCCAAATACATTATAAATTGGAAGGGAAAAAGGCTGCATTGTAAAGCCAACCTCATAAGGAAGAAGATTCATTACTTCCCAGATTTCCTGTCCAACTGCTGGGTTTGCAGGTACCAACTGTAAAGAAGGAAGTAAGCATGTAGCTAAGGCTTCCTCTACCCTTGCTCTAACTTCCCTTAAGTGTAGACGAGGAATCCGATCTCCAGATGAAACAGTTCCACCATCTCCAACGCCATCACTACTACCTACAAGCTCAAGTGCAGACATGTAATAACCTCTCAGTACCCTACATACCTGTCCATGAAGAAACCAGACATAAAAACTAGCAAATTAATAGGAGAAAAAATGAATAGCAAATAAATGCAACAAAATGATTGAACTTAAAATCAGAAATATGCATGATGAACCTTCTGCAGCAATAATGTATCACGATAAAGATATGGTCCCACTGTTGAAAGCATCTGGAAAAGCTCCTTGGGAAGATCAATCACCGATTTACCGGAAAAACTTGTATTAATGGCATCACTATCAGTTGCCGAAGCAGAGGCAAAACTTTGGAGATGTGTCTGCCGAATTGTATTATATGCTGATGCTATTGACTTCTCAATAAGCCTGAAGATACATACAATGTTTTACTGGAAAATTTAAGCATACAGATCTTCTAGCCTTTAGCTGACAATTGGAAGGATGAATATGCAACCAATGCCTTTAAATGTTAACTAGTTATCAACTTGGAAAGACTGGGAACATGCTCATTCATAAATCTGTGTGTTCACATGACAAGAACACATCAAAATATCGGAATAGTACCATACCTGAACAACCCATTACATATTTGAAGGTGAGCCACTGGATTAAGTGGAGAAAGGCGATCAAACAATATGTGGGCATGATACCTTCAAGAAAAAGAAAAGAAAGGTTTTTTAAGGCATTACAGATGAAAATTGATTTTCTATTTTAAGTCCTTGTAATTAACTTTAAACCACTTTTGAATATGAAAGAAAAGCATAGTAGACTACTCATATGGTTAAATGAAGGAAAAGTTACAATACAAGAAGACATGCACTTGACACAAATAAAAAATCTTTATTTATAACGACCAATCTCAAAAAGAGAAACCTGAAATTTAATCTTTAAAATCTTAGTAAAGTGCCGACTGAAGAACTCAGAAGAATAAGGTAGAAACACAAAAGAATAAAGTATAAAGTTTTATAAGACGATGACTAAGTTAAACAAAAATCTTAATAGCTAATGCCCAATCTGATGAATATCAGTTTTTTCAACCTAATATAGAAGTAGATATGTAGTAGAAACCAAATCTAAATAAATCTCAATGAGATTTGAAGTCAAGTTTGAATGAGGAAACTTATAATAACTAAAGCATATATCTTGAACTAAATGCCAATCAGAATCAAGTATGTTATCCAGTCACATTACTCTAATTCAAAAGCACAAAACTTGATCACAAGAGAGTAACTATATAATCAAAGACAGATTGGAAGATAATGATGTGACCACAAAATTTTGGAATAATATGAGCAAGATGCCAACATAAGAATGGATTACAAGTAAAGCTTAATTAACATATTTACATATCCTTGATCTGAGCTTGAACCTACCAATCATCCACTGAAAGAAAGCCAGTAAGCAAGCCCAGAGGTTGGCTATTTTCAAGCTCTACAGAACGTTCTGTGATTGCATCAGTTTCCATGTCTAAAGCAGAAAAAAGATCTATTGTCACATCACCCTGTTTCTCATCATCCATGAGGTCCTTCCCAGTAGCTGCGAGATTTATTTTGCCAATTTTGTTTGCCTGCAGAAGTCTGAATTTACTAAAGCAGAAATGAATGAGGTGTATAAAGAAATGTAACTTCTATTATTTTTAGTATCGCATCTACGTTTGGCTACTATTGATGGAAGTAGTAGTACCAGAATTTATGCAAGTAACAGGAGTCACTCCTACATGTTCTATGGGGCAACAATTTAATTGTTTACAATCCACAATAAAGAAATCGATTTAGGTTTCCAGGAAAACAAAAAAAAGGTACACTGATCTCAAAGCATGAAACATATCCTACCAAACAGTTAGATTTGAAGTCATATGGGAACAACAATGATAATAATAGCTTCCCATCAATATACCTCATCCAGTCGCTTGGAGGAAAAATTATTATAATGTTCAAAAGCCTCATCATCACCTGGAAGTAAATGTGCATATCTGCAAGACATAGGATAGTAATGAACAAAAACTCAATGTCAACAAACAAAGAAAACAAGCCTG
The DNA here is from genome assembly GCA_027568955.1 of Erythroxylum tenue. Lineage (NCBI taxonomy): Eukaryota > Viridiplantae > Streptophyta > Magnoliopsida > Malpighiales > Erythroxylaceae > Erythroxylum > Erythroxylum tenue. The sequence goes on from JAOSBM010000003.1 coordinate 13,762,039, forward strand.
CTAACAGATCAGCAAGAAAGCCAATAAAAAAGGTAAAACAGTATGAACATACACCAAAATCGAGCTACAACCCCAGATATGTTCATAAGCCATGGACTAGCATCCATCAGAACTGGGATCAGCCTTGTAGTACATGTAGGTACTGATGCCTTAACATAATGAAATTTCAAGGCAAAAATCACAGATCTCATATGTAAATGTCTTAATTTATGCCATTTCCAGATTATCCTAATTAATATGCTCAAACCAATGGCAGAAAGCTTATTCCAATAACTGCTAGAATTAAAATTGGGCAGATCAATTCAGTAGTTTTACAAAAGATCTGTTTCCAGTTATACAGAAAAGTTGGCTAACCTTAAAAAGGCAAACCCACCATCTATGACCAGTAATTGTAATATGACACCAACTCTGAAAGTGTGACAACCATGAAAAGGTCCAAAGGAAACAATGGCTCTTAACATGATTGCAGTTCCAATATGTACCATGACAAGGTCCAAAGCAAGCAATGGCTCTTAACATGATCGCAGTTCCGATTTGTAAATTAATAAACGTAACCATAAAATTGATTTTATTCATATCCATGCAATTCTGTAGAAAAAAATTGCTTCCTTTCAGAAACTGGTAGGAGATTAATATGCCCATCTATCAAAAGCTGACCTCCACTTCCACACCATAAATAAGTCCAGTCAAAGAATTCCCAATACAGACTCTCTCTATGTGAGCCGCTAAGGATTTTGGCACCTCAGAGTGAATGATCAGGTATTTTGGCTATTTGAGAACACATTCAGTTTTGACTTCCTCCAACAGCTATTTCTCAAACAAAGCCTACTCAGTCAGTGCGGGGTGTAGTACAAAATGAAAAAAATCTGCAACCTCCTCATTGTGATTGTAATGCGCTTGAAAAATTCAAATCATAACCCTAGTCAAGGATTCCTCTTCGTATCCCTAGAAAAGATGAGCTAAGTGTCTCTTCCTTTCCTAGAAATACTCCAACCTCCAGACAAAATAACAGCCACAGTTGTCCAGAACTAACAGAAGAAACCAATTACCTACTCTCCATAAACCACTTCAGCATATGATGCACTAAACTGACATCATGCTTCCTAACTCCCAACACACGCTAACCAGAAGAAGTTATGATGCAGATTCTATGTAGCTTAATTATAATGACATGCATATTTCATCCACTTAGTCAAAGTATTGTTATTATGAAGCTACTGGGAAACAGCTTACAGCATGCAGTTAGATTCCAAAAATCAAGACTTTACAAAACCCAAAACTCTATAGCAATAAAAACTGAAACAGCCAAATTATAAGAGTAAGAGCAAATTACCCACATGTTATCAAGATCAATGAACTCTTCCCTCACTAGTGAAGCTGTAAGCTTGTACAGCCCAAATGGTACAGGAACAGTTACTTCCAATCTCTGATAATATTGGAATTTAAAGCCAAGAATTTGTGAAGCATGAGACTGCACCAAAAATCAAATGATGAGCATGTGAGGAGTTCCGTACATTCCTCTATATCCAAACAATATCCAGTCTCAGCAATAACATCACATACCCTAGGAAAGATGGGAATCAATTCAAGAAAGACCTGGCTGTCTGGTTGAAGTTCAAAACATTCTAAAACCTGACAGTTGAAGGAATAATTAAATTAAAGGATTAGACTGCAAACAACAAATTGTTTGGAAATATAGAAAATGCAAAATTAATGAGCAGCTTACGATGTCAAAAACTCGGTTAGGGTCCAGATCAAAATGACCAATTAATGACTGCATAAAATATACTTGTCAGAAAGAAAAGTGACTGGAATAAGACCATAGATGAGGGGGCTGAAAAATATGTTAAGGTACAACCTTAATGATGCCTATCATGGCTGCTGATGCATTTTCAGTTGAATCTTCAGAGCCTCGACAAAGAAGAGTAACCTGTTGATCCAACTCAACAGTAAATGTCCACATGATATCCCATTGTATTTCCAACAAAAAATAATAATACAATGCCCCTCAGGAAGTGAAGGAAGGATAAGAAATATTCAGCAAGAACCCGTCAAAAAATATCTTAGGAAATATAATATTGGATATTATATTTCAAACAGATGCTAACTGTATAGGTGGTATAACCATGTGAAATATGCACTTATAAGCAAAAGCACATTCTTATTGACTGCTACTTCATCAAACTTTAAACTCTAATGCAGATATGGGAGCATCAATTTCCACAATCGATTGTTCATACTCCCATATCCTCTTAACTTTAAATCCCCAAAACCGACATTATAAGCCCTAAGCCATTCCTTGCGGTTGTAGATAGGTAGAAAGACATTCTTCATCATTGGCATACCCTCAGGATGGAAGACACCAGCAACCATCATTCTTCATTGCTCCACAAAAGCAATTTCATACCAATATGTCCGATTCTTCTGAAGGATCAGTTTTGTAACCATAGTACAGATTATGGAGTCATAAGAAGATAACTAACCCATTCTTCCAATTTATGACGGTTTACATTAACCATAATTCACTTTCGTATGATTCCATGATGTTGCAAACAACTTAACATATCTACATTTTCACATTGCAAATAATATAATAAACAGAGGCAATGTTGACTCCATTGAGTTATATGCATATAATGCATGTTTCTTGGACAATTTTTAACTTGCAATGAAAATGAAAGAGGATAAAAAAGTAGTTGAGCGTGATAATTGATCCTCAGGAGAAGAAATCAGATTCCCTTACCAACATTTTTAATGGTACAATTTTCAAATTTCCAAAACCAAGACTAGCATTCTCTATGTGATTAAAATCACACTACAGTTGATTTCTATGAATCCTAAATCAAAAAGATTTGACGCAACTCTATGCAGCAGAAAGCCCTAGGTCTAACTGTTGGCAGTTCCTACATGACATTTCAGCTATGCGTCAAGCAGTCATATCAACAAGATATGGTGTTGGAAAATATCCAGCTGGATATCTCCTAGATATTATTGACTCATAAAAGTTAGCAAATCAGATAAGTTAGGATATTATGTACAGATATTAGGATATCATGTACAAATATTAGTTTCCTAGAATAGCCCTCTCTATTTCTGTATATACTTGTACCTATGTATTCATCAAATATAGAATAATATACAATTGTTCAGAATTTCTGCATGATATTAGAGCTATACCTGAATAGTCCTAAAAAACCCTAGCCACAACCTACTATCTCTAATCCTACTACCTCCGCCACCTACTGTCTCTAATCCTACCAATCTATGTCAACCATGTCCGACATTGGTGAATCTTCTAACCCATCTCTTCAAACACCTCCTCCTCATAATATTACCTCTGATTCTCATTCCATTCACATCACCACTATACGACTGAATGGAGAGAATTTTCTTTGCTGGTCCCAATCAGTTAGAATGTACATCCATGGCAGAGGCAAGATTGGATATTTGACTGGTGACAAAAAGGAACCTACAAATGATGATCCTACACACGAAATATGGGATGTTGAAAACTCTATGGTGATGACATGGCTGGTAAATTCTATGGAGGAGGATATTAGCTCCAACTATATATGTTACCACACAACCAAGGAGCTATGGGACAACGTGAATCAAATGTATTCTGATTTGGGAAACCAATCCCAAGTGTATGAAATAACTCTCAAATTGGGTGAGATCCACCAAGGTGAGGATAGTGTTACTAAGTAATTTAATTCTCTGAAACATTTGTGACAAGACTTAGATTTGTTTAATGACTATGAATGGAAATCCCCTAATGACTATAACTATTTTAAGAAAACAATAGAGGATAACCGAATTTTTAAGTTCTTAATTGGACTTAATGTTGAGTTTGATGAGATTAGAGGTAGGATTATTCGAAGACAACCTCTTCCTACCATTTGAGAAGTCTTTGCAGAAGTCCGACGTGAAGAGAGTAGACGGTTAACGATGCTTGGCAAACGAAATCCTACACCCACTATTGAAAACACAGCTTTAGTTGCTGGCAATACTACTGGTCGTACTAAGAAGAATGAGGAAAAGTCACGAGTTTGGTGTGACTATTGCAATAAAGCACAACATACCCGTGAAACATGCTGAAAATTCCATGGAAAGCCTACAAAATAGAAGGGATCGCATGAAGGAAAAATTAATAAAACCTCTTCTACTCACTATAAATCATGTAAAATCTCATCAGTACATGAGGTGGATGCTGGACAGTTCTCTCAAGAGCAGATTGACTACATTCTGAAGCTACTTAAACCCAATTCTGAATCCTCAAGTACTCCTAATGCTTCTGTGGCGCAAACTGGTAGTGATTTTAATGCCTTATCATGTTCTTTTCCATATAATTTTGCTCCTTGGATCATTGACTCGGGAGCATCTAACCACATGACCAGTTCCCCTAATTTATTTCATACTTATGACCCTTGTTCTGGCCATGAAAAAATTCGTATAGCAGATGGATCATTTTCTATTGTAGCTGGTAAAGGTTCAGTAACTCTATCCTCGAATATCTGCCACCAAAGCTGATAGACTACATATTATGTGATAGTAGAATAAGTCAGATATTTACTTGCCTAAGAATAGGAATTAGGTAGTTAGTT
>JAOSBM010000003.1:13788916-13805344 GCA_027568955.1 Erythroxylum tenue
AAGAAGGTAAGATCACCATGGAGGTAGGAGATCAACAGGTAAGCTTCAATATGTATGAAGCTATGAAGCACCCCCATAAGGACTATTCGCTCCTTGGAGTTAATATGCTTGATATGGTTGTTGATGATGCATGTATTGAATTTTTATGAGCCATGAATCCCTTGACTAATGATTCCTTGGAGAGAGTATTTGTTGCTGATGTTTCAGGTGGAGAGTGCGGACGTTGGCATGGAACTAGAAGGAAGTCAATTTACCTAGCCAAAGCATGGGTATGAGCCAAACGTCCCTCAGAAGCTGAAGGACCCACCTTAAGCACCAGGTTGTTTCTCTTTTTTCACTTATGATGTATTTGTGCAAATTGATTGAAGATAGAATTATATTGTCACGCATGAGTATGTTGACTAAGTGTGGGGGAGAAACTTGATCAGTAGGATTAGGTTTAGCTTTAGTAGGACTTAGGTTTAGTTGTTTCAATAATTCACTTTCCTTTTGAATTCTGAATTTTTGTGGATGCTTGATACATCTTGAATGATAGAAGAAATTGGTGTGAATGTGCATCATATTTTGTTTGTATTGGTAGAGTTGCATATGAGCTAAGGATCCATTAGAACTTGTTCCCCTTTTCTTTTGTGCTTCGGGAAAATTTCGCCGCGGCATGGTATAATGCACCGCGGCGACCTCATCCTTCGCCGCGGCACAATATCTTCACGCAATTTCGCCGCGGTGCCCTTTAATTCTTTTGTTGCGGCGAATATCTTTGCCACGACGAACATCCTTTCTGCATGAATTTTCCCTCGTGAAATTTCTTTTTGCCCTTAATGTTCTTCGGACCTTTCTTCTGTCCTCTGTCTTTTTCGTCATTTCCACCCTCCTTCCTTCTAAACCTACCGACTCCTTCTTCTTCATCCCTCACCTTCGTCTCTTTCATTTTATCTTTGTCGCGGCTAATCCTAGTGGACTTGCATCATTGCTCCTTAGTGTTCGGTCTCCTTCAGCAAGCCTTTGTGCATCAAGCGTTGCCGAGTCGTCCTCTTCCTTCTTTGTAAGCTTTCTCTCCTTCATTTCATTTTCAGTCGAGTACGTTCTATCAATTAGGGTTAGTTCGCTGCAACGAAGAAGCTTATTTCACCGCGGTGTAGCAGACTACACTAGTTCGCCGCGGCGCGGAAAGTTCAGTTTTCGCCATGGCGAGCTTTTCAACTTTAGTAAATTTGTTTAATCCTTGTTTATTTTTTTTCTACAGGAAAATGCCTCGAACAAAAAATCCTTCCCGTACCTCTCCCACCACCTCATCATCCAGTTTCTCCCTATCCTCTAGCTCTTCCTAACCCTCTCAATCCTCCCATCCCTCCCGATCTTCTCATCCACCCCCTTCCCCCACTCCTTCTTCTCCTCCACCTGATTTCGAATATACCAACCTAGTCGAGAAGATCGACGCTAGGCCATTTATCAGGGAACACCCTTTTCCTCTAACCCCACACAACAACCCTTTCGTGCACCAACTTGTCCAGTCCCAACTCACTGGCTTGGTTTAGCCTAGGGACTAGGGAAATGAAAAATTTGTTCGTCATTTATATACTCATTTCCACTTCCACAACACCTTGGAAATTAATTTCCGAGGTGCCACTGTCCCCCAAGCCTTCACTACTGCCAGTATCAAGGAACATTACAACATTCCTCCTGTCTTTAACTGCCACTACGACTAACTCATCCACCACTACCCTTGGGACGATGTCCTTCGTACCCTCTGTCCTAAGGGTGCCGAATGGTATCAACCCCGAATTTATCAACACTACAATAGGCGTTCTGACCTCTGCCCCGAGGCCCGTCCTTGGCTGCACCTTGTCAGCAACAACATCCTTCCAACCACCCACCTCGCCTTCGTCACCAAACAACAAGCCCTCTACATCTAGCTCCTTATGGTTGGCTGGCCGGTCGATACAGCCCACGCTATAGCTTCAGCTCTCCGCGAATCCGTCCTCACTGTAAAACTCACCAACTCCATTATCTTCCCTCATCTTATCACCGACCTATTTCGGTCCCATCAAGTCCTGAAATACAATAGTGATGGTTATTTCAACCCGACCCCCTTTTTCCGCTACATCAGCCTAAAGCAACCTCGTCTCCAGCCTGCTCCTCCCCAATCCCCTCCCCGTTCCACCCCACCACCTGCTCCTATCCCTACCCCTACTGTCACCCATTCCGAGGCTTTTCCTTGCGAGGAAGTCCCTCCCAACCCGACGTCTCCTGAGCCCCTCACCTTACAAGCCCTCGCACACCGAGTGGACTTTCTGTAGGAGACCATTCTCTGAGTGGTAGCCCAACTGGACCAAGATCGTTGGTATCGCCGGTGGATGGATGCACTGATTTCCGGGCACCTGCACTTCCCACTTCCTTCGGAGGACAGCGATTCCCTCGACGGTGCCGGCACGTCTAGAGCCGGTCCTTTTGATGCTGCACCCAATCACCTGATGGAGTAGTTTGAGCTCTTTTTCTGTAATTTTCTTTTCTTTTTATTGTAATTCTTTTTATTTTAGTTAGTTAGTCGGATCACTAGCTCATTTTTTAAAGCCCAAATTGTTGCACCAATTATATAAATTATTTCTCTTTTTAGTTTTGTGCGCCTTTCCTTTTCACTTTAATACTTTCTCTCTTTTCCTTGTTCTTATTCATTGAGGACAATGTGTTGTTTAAGTGTGGGGAGCTTTTCCCACTTTGTTACTCTTGTTATGCTTCATTTTGGAAATTTATATGTTGGTGTTAATCAATCATGCTTAATGTTAAAATTTTTAAACTTGGTGATTGTGAAAATTGAGTTTCTGCTGTTTTTCGTCGCGGCGTACTTGACCTTCGCCGCGGCCATATGCTTATTTTTCGTCACGGCGAACTACTTCTTCGCCGTGGCCAAGTTGGTGAACTATATAGTTCGTCGCAGCCACATATCTTTGCAGAAATGATTTTTGTTGAAAAATTTTGCCTCAATTCAACAATTTTTCCACACTTGACTCTTGTAACTCTTGTTTCTCAAAGAATTTATAAATTTCAAAGTGATACTTGAGTTTTTGAAAATACCTCCCATTCTTTAAATGATAGTTGGTATTGACTAATTTTACTTTCGATGTTTTCAACACAAATTAAATGAAGGTATGCTAACAAAGTAGCACTTTAGGTTTTTAAGACTTGAGATTGTTCATTGAGATATTACCCTTGTTGGAAGGATATTTAGGCCTAAATTTTTTCAATTCTTGTGTGTATTTGCTTATTTTGTATCTCTCTAGAACTTGTTTCAATTCTCATTCAAAGCTTTATGAACTAGAATTTTGTTAATATGATAGAGGCATTTTTTCTGAACCCTTTGACCCAAACACAATCCCACAAACACTTATCCATTGCTAGCCCCTTGAGCCATTATTTATGAGCACATGCACGAATCTTTATATGATGTCAATAGTTTATTTTAAATTTTCTTCTAGTTATTCCAAGCAATAAAAAAATCTACAAATGTGTTCTAAACAAGGGGAAAAGAAAAACAAAAGAAAAGAAAAGAAAGAAAAAAAAAGTACAAGCAGTATCAAACATATATATGTATGCGTTATACTTATGTTCGAAAAGAAAGTGTTATTTTTTGTGTCAAATTGTTTAACTGTTGACATCCATTTCATAATTGTAGTGCATGTATTCATACTTTTTTTCTTTCTTCATCCATTCCATCCATTTCATCTAGCCTTCCGTACATTACAACCCCACAAAGTCCTCTTGATTTTCGAAATTATAGTTCTTGTAGTGGAGAAATAGGACTGTCACAAGCTTATGCTAGAGAATAGATTAAGCAGACTTTAGAGTGAAAATATCCCTAAACACAAGTAAGATGACAGCAAACACCTTACCTTGAGTGCAATCTCTTGGATTAAACTATTTTAGTGTTTATTTTCCTAGCACTCTTTTAGTCTGCTTTGATTGATTTCTGAGAAAGTGATTTTTGCCAATTTCCTATTATTGTTTTGAGCATTGTCGGAATTTTTCTTTTGCACTTGTGTCTCTTTGACTCTTATAAACTTTGTCCAGGAGTACAAAAATTTAAGTGTGGGGGAATTTGATTGAGCCCAAGTTGTTATATAAATTGGCGACACTTTCATGGTTTTTGATATACTTTTTGACTCCTCATTCTTGATTCTTGTGCTTAAATAAATACTTGAGTGTGTGTTTGTATTTTATGCAATTTGATAGTAAAAATTGTTACAAATTGACATTAACTGCATTATTAATTTTTCTGAGGACAATTGATACTGCAAATTGCTATTAATGATTGTAGGAACCTTAAGGAGAAAGCAGTCAAAATGTTGAAAACAAGAGCAAAGGCGCTACAAGACTTTCGCTGCGGCAAAACAGAATTGTTGTTGCGGCGAAACATGAATAATTCGGGCTAACTTTCTGGAAAAGTTCACCATGGGGTAAATTAATTATTTCGCCGTGGCGAAGAATCCAGCAAGAGCAAAAAACTTTCGAGAAAAGTACGCCGCGACGAAACTTATCTGTCGCCGCGGCGAACTGTCAGAAACCCGAACCATATTTGAAAAATTCTCTCACTGTTCGACCAGACCCATCGATCCATCACTTAAAAACCTACCAAATTAGGTTACAGACGATCATCGAGACAGCACACAGAGACTTCACACTTCTCAGCCGACACTCATACCTCTCACTTTCGACCTTCTTCCATCAACTCCGTCCACTTTTCACCGTCGACTTCATCATCTGCTACTGCTGCCGTGGATGCCATCGGTGTTCTTACGATCGTGAGGATTCCCAAAAATGTCCATTTTACGCCTTCACTTAATGCCTTATGTCTTTTAAGCTTAAGTGATCTTCCAAAAATACCCCTTATGTAATCTTACCACCTTAACACTATAATTCAATTAACCTATGCCATATAATCTTACTCACGTTAATATGCTAATTAACTCCACAAAATAAAATAATTAATCTATCAAGACCTCAAATTTTATTTAAATCATGCTTAGCTTCAATGAACAAAATTTAGGGGCCTACACATAAAGCATTAAAGGAAGGGCAAAGCGGACATTTTACACTCATTAAGGGTAGAATTGGAAGCAGAAAATATGGTCTTGCTCTTAGGAAGAAGGAAAAATGTGAATGAAGGAGAGAAGAAGAGAAAATAACGAAAAAAAGAAGAGAGAAAGGAGAGAGGGTCGTTCTTGAGAGGAAAGAAGGAAGAGCAAGTAGGGTTTCATCTTTTCTTAGCTTTTAAGAGTGATTTTGAGATTGTTCAAGAAGAGAAAAAGAAAGAGGAAGAGAAGAGCTTCCATTTGAGCTATTTATCTCTTTATTTGGTGAAGATTCAAGGTAAGTTCATTTTTAATCTTTTGGATTTTTTGAAGGGTTTTAGTTCATGAAGCTTAGGAAATGCATGGGTTTGAGTATTCTAGAATCAATTTTAGTGAATATGCTTTGCTTGGGTTCTCAATTTGTATTCCTATTCAATGGGATTTTTGCCAATGTTAAATAGAATCAAGAAGGGAAAGAGAAACAAGAGGAGAGGCACCTTTGAGCAAGTTTTTAAGTAAGGATTCCAAGGTGGGTAACATGTTTATAGTTAAGTTAATGAGCCATAAATTTTTTCTAAATCAATAAAGTTAAAAAAAATTAAATCGCTTCATAAATTTTGCATTTAATGCTTCTTAAATGATTTAGGAAATTGCTACATGTTTGGTACATGAATTTTGTTGATGAATTATGAAATGAAGATGGAAATGGTATTTTGAAATATATATGGAAATCATGTTTTTGAAATGTGCCTTTTGGGCAATATGTTTGCAAGTCATGAAATTCATGTTTGTGTGGGTTAGTGGTGGTCCATTCTGTTAAGTCACGTGCACGTTGACTATGTTAAAGGCTTCTCTCGCCTGCCTGCTCGTGGCATGGAGCTCCTTCACTGACTCCCTTATGTTTATGAACTACGCAAATCCATTATGTGGGTTTGTGATAGTCCATTATATTATTATTGGAGATTCACAAGAACTCCCACATGGACCTACCCAAACCATTCTGATTGCTTATGTGTTTATGATTTGTTTACAAGTTTGATGAATTCATGATTTGTGTTTTTAGGAATTGTTTGATAAGTTGAGAATTTGAGAAATATGTGCTTTATGGATTCAATGTAAATTTACTATGGCAATGAATAATTTCAATGGTTTTACTTGTTTCTCCATTATAAACTTGTTACCAACGAGTTTTTAAGCTCACCCCTATTCTTCCCCATTTGTAGGTGATGAGCAAGAGATTGAGTGATCAAGTCGAGAGTCAAGGCATCACTCTAATTCTACATATTTTTGTATTTTAAGTTAGCTTTTGGAAAACACGAGGCTTTAGCCGCATTTCAATTTTTACTCGTTCATGTATGTTTTGTATTTTTGGTTTATGAGACCAATGTTGTATTGTGGCTTGAAATGCCCATTAAAGCTTTGTAAAACTCTTCTTTTGATGTTAATGAAATATATTTGTGTTTTAGCTCATGACTTTCCAAGTTTCGCGTTTCTTTCTCAAGGGACTAAGATTTGAAGAAGTTTCTTTTGTATATGTTGCATTTATCTTTTGGTTGAGTGGTTAAGGGTTGTGGAATTGTATGCACAAAATGTTAATGCTGGATAGTTGAGTTTGGGTGTTTGGAATTGAAGGTTTCTTCACGGCAAAGCCAAATTTTGGTCGTAGAGAACCTTTCCAGAAGGGTATTTTGTTTGATTTTGGTAACTTTGCTGCAGTGAAGCCAGACTTTTGCCACGGCATATTTGTCCCGAAAGGTACTTGGGTTTGATTTGAGATCTTTGCCGCGACGAAGCCAGCCTTTCATGTGACGCATTTGTCCTGAAGGGTCTATTCGGTCAACCTTGAGACTTCGCAGCGACGAAGCCAAAAGTTGGCCAAGGTGAACTTGTCCCGAAAGGTCCTTGGGAACACTTCCATATTTTCTCCGCAGTGAACCCGCCTTTGCTGGCGGTGGACTTTTCATTTCAAATTGAGTGTTTTCAACTTTCCTCTTGCATGACCTTCACCCGACCGCCTCAAGTGGTCGCCTTGGGATAAGTAACGGGACCCGGGCCTAACAAGATAATTGAAAAAGGGTGATACTAGTAATAATTGTATTCGTAGCATTGAGCTATACTTACCAGTACTAGCTACAACTAAGTCGTGCACTTGTAGTTATTACAATATTGACTAACTCATAAAAAGTCAATCAATTGCATCTGACCCATCTAACTTACCAAGTTTGGGAATCTAGACCTTGCATTTTGCTGGATTGTTTCAAATCCTAATGAAAATTTAGAGTATTAGTAGCAATAGACTTAACTAAGTCTTCCAGAGATGTATCTAGTTGGAATAAGAGGCTTCTAATCTTTGTAGGAATTACTGTGCACCCTACAGCCTATCTAAGAAGTAGTTTTGATGGAAATCTCCCCTATAACTAAGGTTTAGGTGATCTCTCTAACCTGAGTTATATGATTGGGAACATGAGTTATGGGAAAAATTTCCCCCAATAGCATTGATATACTCTAACATTGACATACTCCCTTCGCGGTGCCTGTTTTATATACAACCACTAATAAATGTGAAGAGATTAAGAAATAAATATAAAAACTACTTATAAACAAATTACATAAAACACTAATTGAAATTAAAAGCAAAAGCTAAAACACCACACTCCTTGACAAAGACCCTGAAATTCTTTATGCGTGTTGAATGCATTAGAAAATAAAATCTAACTTTGCACACTAAAATTTATAGTAGCGGTGAGTACGGATCATATCCACAAGAAGTGTTCATGTAGCTTTTTTAATAAAAAGAATCAATGTTTAGTATAAAAGCAGTGGTCTTGGTTTGATGCGATTAAGAAAACAAAGTAAAATTGAACTAATGAAAGTAAATCAAATTAAATAGTTAAAAATAATAAGATTGATGAATGAGTTTGGAATTTGATTCTTGGTTCAGTTTTAGCCTTCACACAATTAAACATAATTCATTGTCTTGTTTGTCTCACACCTCGCTTAGAAACTATTAATTGTAAGTTAACAATAAGCTCTATTAACCCCAGTTTTTCCTTAGGTCATGTTTAATCAAAATAAGCTCTTTAACTAAATATAGTTATCAATCAACCTAGAACCAGATCTCTAGATTTAATAGGACAACTGCTTTACGAACTATAAAAATAGATTAATTGAGGCAAAAACTGCACAAGCTCAGACTATTTAACATATGTCATGTTATCCCTAATGATTCATCACCATTAGTTTACCACATATGACTTGAAAATACAACGATGATGTATTGTATTCCATATTCAGGAAATGGGTTCATACATAAACAATCTATTGTGAATGAAAATATTAATCATTTATACATGAATACCCAAAACATTAAGCTAAGAATAAACAATTTCTAGAGAGAGAAGTTCAATAATACACAATGAAGAGATGCCTAAATTTGTTCTTTAGCTTCGATATCCCCTATGAATTGGAAGAATTTCCAAAATTGATTCATGCCTTCTTTGGCAGCTCACGCATCTATTTATATGAAAAACTAGGTTTTTTGTGAAGATGCATAATTTTATGTATGACCACGTATCAAAATAATGCCACTGTTGTGTTTTTGCACGGTCATGTATCTTAAAAGTCATGCTGAAATCTTCATTTTCTTATGTTTTCTTGTCTCATCTTCACTCTAACATATATCCTTCTTGTTCCACAAAGATAAATGAGTTTGAACATCAAGAGTATGACTTAAAGAATGTGCTTTTAACCCATTTTAGCTCTTATGCTTCCAACTTGTACCTAAAACTAAATGTTAACCAAAATGAGTATCTTAAGCATTTCATAATATTAATCTCTAAGTATTAAGAAGTGAATATATAAACAATCAAGCACACATCAAATTGGCATCAAAATAATCCCAATAGTAATACTTATAATTTAGGGTTAAGAAATCATCCTAAATCTTTATGGAATAATCAAGGACACAAAAATAAGGACCTCCACCAAGATTTCAGCAACAAAAGTGGCAAAAAATGAAGCCAAATCTTATAAAATTCATTACTGCATATGAGGTCTCTTGTAAAATAATGAAGCATCTCGTCAAAATCAACAGGCTTCCATCCATAACTTATACATATTGGATAAATTTCTAAGCTTATATTTGAAAGGAAGCTAGAAATTTAGCCTAGCAACACTGGGCCAAATCTAAGAGAGTAAGTGAATGCAATAATTTTGAGGATTAACAAGGAGCTAAGAGTTAAAGGAAAAGAAAAGAAGGAAAAGGCTATTATGGATGAAAATAAAGACGAGAAGTAGGAGAAAAAGAAAGATAAGGAGAGAATGAAGAAAACGTTCAAATAATATAGATAAAAAATTCTATACCCAAACAAACTTGAGATAGATAGAAAGGATGATTAATTTGTTTAGTTTTTATAAAGTTTTCTAAATAAGTACATACTAACATTCCTTTTGGAAGCTCTTTTATAGATGCTAAAATATGTCAAGTTGTTAAAGGATCTCCTTTCTAATAAGAAGAGGAGTTGTCAATATTTACTTTAAATAAGGAGTGCTTTTCATCTTGCAAACCAAATTACTTTAGGAAAAAAAAGATTTGAGGAGCTTTACTACATATAACAATGGTAGTATGTTAATTGAAAGTGCAATAGCAGACTTAAGCGTTAGCATTAACTTGATTCCATATGACATATTTAAGAAGTTAGGGTTGGGTGAACCTAAGGCAACTAGAATAAATATTCAATTATCAGATAGGTTCATTAAGTGTCCTAAAAGTATAATAAAAGGGTGTTTTTGATGAAGGTTAATAAATTTATATTTCTTATTGATTTTTTTATTATGGATATGGAGGACGATGTGGAGACTCCTTTAATATTAGGATGACTTTTCCTAGTTAATGCTAAAGCTATTACAGATGTGCATGATCATGATAAGAAATTAATCACAAGGATGAGGATGGGAAATTAGTTTTTAAGATATCTGAAGTTATAATACATCTCCTTGAGAATGAAAATACTTATTTCTATATAAATGTGATTGATACTGAATTTTCTCATAATATATTGGAAATAATCACATATGATCCACTGAAGAATTATATCATGTAATAAGAAGAAGAGGAGATGGATAGCCTTATTCTAAAGGAGCAAATGACATATTTAGAATCTAATAATCCTATAATTAGGAATTAAGTAAGAAATCTAACTAAAAGATTCATTGAGAAGTGGTTGGGATATAATCCAACGATTTAGTTATTTTTATTCAATTTAGTAGTTTTTAGAATCTTTAGCAATAGTTTTAAATATGTTTTTTTCCTTTATATTGATATCTATTTCATGTATTTTAAGGTAAAACTAGTTTCAAATTCATGAATTTAGGGATATTTGACTCTCTTTAATGTTATATCATGATGATTTTACTTGTGATGGGACTTGATGGAGTTTTAAAGGCTATATAGTGACATGGTATCCTACACAAATAAGTGGGTTCCTTATGTTACAGAACACCCCTACATATTTGATTATAGAGTTGAAAATAGAGGATTTCTATTATTAGGGGAGTACCAATTATCATAATTTTCTGTATTTTTCTAGTTTTTCAACGTTCTTATAAGTTTGTACATTGAGGATAATGTATAACTCAAGTGTGGGGGAGAAAATTATTTACTTATAAGCCTTGTTTGTTATTTTTTCAATTTTTCCATAATTAGCTTAAAGCAAGACTAGTGGTGAAGGATTTGGCCGAAACAAAGGCATCAAATTTAATGAAATTTTCTCACTATTGGTTAAGATGACTTTAATTTGAAATGTGTTGGGTTTAACTACCAACTTAGATCTTAAACTTAAATAACTAGATGTGAAGAAAACTTTATTGCATGGAGATTTGAAGAGGAGATATATATGGAACAACCGAAAGAATTTGAGGTTCAGGGCAAGGGAAATTTGGTTTGTAAGTTGAAGAAGAGTTTGTATGGGCTAAAATGGGCACCAAGATAGTGGTACCATAAGTATGATTTGTTTATGATAGGTAATATTTATAAGGAAACTTTTTGTCGATCCTTGGTTTATTTCAAGAAGTTACCAATAGAAACTTCATTATTATCCTTTTGTAAGTTGATGATATGTTAATTATGGGACAAGACGTTGAGCAAATTCACAAGTTGAAGAAGGACTTATCCAAATCTTTTGACATGAAAGATTTGGGTCGGTAAAGCATATTTTGGGTATAAAAATAACTTGGGATAGGAAAAACAAGAAAATGTGGTTGTCACAAGAAAGGTATATTGAAAGGGTGTTATAAAGATTTAATATCAAGCATTTTTAGCTAGTTAGCATGTCACTAACACCTCACTTTAAATTGAGTAATCTTGTCTACCCTTCTAGTGAAGTGGAGATAGATGATATATCTTTTATTCCATACTTATCTATTATTAGTTCCTTGATGTATGCAATGGTATATACAAGACCGGATATAACAAAGGCTTTTAGGTTGGTAAGTACTTGTCCAATATGGGAAAGGTTCATAGAAAAAGTAGTAAAATGGATCTTAAGATACTTAAGGAAATGGAGATTGTGTTTTGGCAGTAGGGAGCCAATTTTAGAGAGCTATATATATTCAGACATGGTTAGAGTAAAAGTAGGCAAGGAGATGCTCGGGTTGAAACAGTTTCATCAAAAGTTAGATGTGAAGTAAGATGATTATGTAACATTTTGTGACAATCAAATTGATATAGATTTAAGCAAGCATACTATGTACCATTCTCACACCAAGCACAGCTATGTCAGGTATCACTGGTTGAGATATGTGATTAAGGAACAATGATTACAAGTCTCCAAAATGATTTCGAGGGGGAGATTGTTAAGTATCTAACCCTATTTAAAGGCAAAAGTGAGTTTCATGTCCTTGAATATTCTCACGGATCATAAGAATGATGAACAAGTGAAGTCAAGATAGAACAGTTGATTTGAAACCATTTCTAAGATAAACGATTGTGTAAAATTCAACATGCCTGTATCCTTGACTTATATGATTAAGTGTGAAGGCAGTGAGATTATAAAAGTGTAGAAGTTTGATGATGACCTACATGATCGTGTAAGATTAGACATACTAGTGTCAATATCATACACAATTGTATGTGAAGATTGTGTAAGTAATTACAATTGTGTATGGGTGGATGACAAGAATCGTAGACATTCACAACCGTGTGAAAATAGATAAGCCCATGTCCCTAGTATACGACCATGCAACTAGGCCATATGACTAATTGGGACAGTGTATATTCATGATTTATTAAGTCGTGTAGCTCACTGTGTCTAGTTTTTAAAACCTTATTTTTTAATTATAAAAGGTGAAAAGATGGGTTTACAAAATGAGTGGAAAGAACACCAAAAAGGGAAAAGAAAGAGAGTGAGAGGAAAAGTGACGAAGAAGTTTTTGTCGTTCTATAATTAGTAGTTTTTGCTACAAGTTATCTAAAGTTTTCTATGTATATCTTGTGTTCGATTTATTTTCTTGTCATTTATCTTATTTGGTTGTTTGATTTTACGATTAGGGTTCTTAAGATTAGTTGATTATTCTTGATTTATATTGTGGAAGCTGTGATTGTATCCCAGCAGCTGCTTCCTTTCACCCACTTTCACTGTTTGGACTTCTCATAAACAGGCAGCTAAGGATTTTATATATGGCTTATTAACAGTGAAGGCTCTCAACTTGTTAAATGTCCAACATATATCGACAAACTTATCAATCAAGTGGAATTGTTCACATTTTAGACAAAAGTTCAATTGTCGGTTGCATAATCCTAATGGGTTTGACTGGACGGGTAAATTTGAAACGGGGTAGCAACTGGAGCGGATAGCACACCAAAGTTTTATCGTAATGGATCCACTGACATTCGGCATCATCATTGGGATAATAGTTCTCTTCTTCTGCGCTGTTTGCTTCATCACGCTTGAAGCCACCTGCTGCAAACGCGGAGGCCATTCTTAGGATTCCGCAACCACAATAACTTATGAGAAACCCAACCCACATATTTACATTTATTGTCTTCTTCTTCTTCTCCTACTACTTATGAGCAGGTGCGAAGTGGTCATATTAATAAACTAAGTCCGCTGTCAGTAAGCAGCTCCATTTGTTAGTAGATCTTTAGTCAACATGGGGTTTTATTTCTGTATAAATTTGTCACAAAGTTTGTAAGGAATTTTTGGCAAGATGATTTAGGTTGGCGTTGAATAATTCTTACTTCGTAATGGCTCCGATCTATCCTTTGTTCATGAAATTGATTGATAATTCCATGACCCCTTTTAGGGTTTTTTTTTTTTAATTTGTCTATCCTATTTATTCATTCTTATTCTGATGTCCCTGTTTCTGTTATGCATTTCTGTTGCTGGCACTTCTTTAATGATGTTTGTTCTGTTGACTGCTTTAGTTCAATTTAGTTGCTCATGCTATTCTTAATTTGGCTGCAACAACGGAACACAAAAGAGGATTACGTTTTTAAATGCGCGTTGTTACCAGAAATTCCTTTCAATATCTTTACCAGTTTTGCTGTACTATGCGCAACAAATATGGAATGACATTGGCGAGAGTGAAACTGAGAAGGACAGGATGTGGATGGAGTTGGAGAGGGAATGCTTGGAATTCTATCCTAGAAAGGTCGAAGAGGCTGCAAGTGCTAAACCACGTCTTCCTCAATCTGCTGCAGCCAAGGAAGCTGAATTTGCCACACTAATGGTTGCCCTTGGGGACCTTAATATTCATTCACCGGTAAATAATTAAATATAATTACTTGTGCAATGCTCCTTGTGAGCAAGTTCACTTCGTAAACTAAGTATTTCAAGGAAAATCCTAATATTTTTATAAAATTCATCATGTTATTTTTAGAGAGGGAAGCCTTTCTTATGCTTGAAACTGCCGAGTCATTTTCATGTTCTTCTAAATAATTTCTTTCAGGGATTAGTACTAGGTATTACAATGTAGTTCTGTTTTGGTTAGATCATTAGCTAGATCCTGCAACTTTTAGGCATGTTTCTTATGTTACATAGGACTCTTCAATCTTGTTGGCTGCATTGTGATCTCTAAACAGTTTTCTATGTTCTATTGCAAGCAAACTGCATTTATAGTTATATGCATACACATGGAAATGCATGTGTTCAGCTAATTATACATACATGTAGGCATATATGCTTGATCTGTAATAGCTGTCTATTTCATCCAACTAATTGCAAAAGATTTTCAGATCCAGACTGAGAAGAGTTCAGCATCTTGGAAACAAAAACTTGCGGCTATTGCTACGAAGAAGAAAGAGGAAAGAATGAAGCAATTTTCAAACATAAAGACACAAGTTGAAAAAATTAGCACAGAGATTTCTGGATGCAGCACTCGTAACAATGCTTTCATGAGTTCCCTTATGGCACAAGTTGAAAAAATTAGCACAGAGATTTCTGGATGCAGCATTCGTAACAATGCTTTCATGAGTTCCCTTATGCCGGGTGAACATGATTTGTCGATAAGAAGGCTTAATGATTATGCAATACGTCTGCATCAAAAGGAGAAGGTATACATTATGTGGTGTATCAAATACATCTGCGCGCACCCTTTAAAGGGAGGTGTGCATTGAAGCAGCAGTTCTATTAATTAGCTGATAATTTTTTGTTTCCTTTTTGCAGTCCGATTGCCTTCAGAGAGTTTTTGAATATGTGAATGGTGTACATTTGCTCTGTGGGGTACTTGGATTGGACTTTGTGAAGGCAGCCAGTGAGGTGCATCTAAGCTTACATGGATCATACCAGGAGCGATCAACCAACATAAGCAATAGCACATTGGACGTCAATTTCACGTTGGAATCAGAAAGAAAGGCTAGAATCCAAAAGGCAATGAAGATCTCTCATTTCCCCACTTTTGATTTTGTTGTGGGTATGTAACTATAAACTCTCTTTTTGACTGCAGCTGAAAGATATTGTGGAATCACTATTTGAGCTTTGGAATTTGATGTACTCATCAAAAAAGGACAGAGATAGCTTTTCTATGTTTCGTTCAAGTGTTGGGTCATCAGAATATGAATAATGCAGCCAGGAGTTCTTTGAATGGAGCATGTTGAACAGGTTGGAATTTGCCTAGAGCGAGTTATTTGTCCATGGTACAACTGGATACTCATCTTTATTTCTTTTGACAGGCTTAAGTTGAGAGATTGACTAAATTGAAAGCAAGCAAAACGAAAGAACTTTTTTATGGGAAGCAGTACAGTGGATCGCTTCCATGGAAAGGTATGAAAGGTATATCACAGATTGGCACGTCAAACACGTGGAAAAGAAGTGGGTAGCTAGTGGAGTAGTTCCAATAATTCCGGAATTGAAGCTGATTTAATACTGGTTGATTTTATGTTTTCTGTTTATAGCTCATTTTTTGTTTTCTCTTTGGATCACGTCTTTTGTTTTAGCTATTAGTGGTTGGTTTTATTGTTGTTGTTAGGCTGAACGTGAGCCTGAAATATAGGCGTTAGCTTATTGGCTCATTGATAAATTTGTACGCTGATTACGTTTGAAGAAGGAGAAGAAAATTTTCACAAACTTTGTTCTTATGAGATCGAAAGGTTCTCTTTAACGAGGCCTTATTCTTTTTATCAAAACAGGTCCCAAAGGTAGAAACTAACAAAAACACAATTCTTTACACCATTTATAGGTGGATTTCATATTAAATCGTCCTATAACTAGATCCCAACTCTGAGGTTATAACAATTTGCTATTAGAGCTAACAGTTATGGGCGCTTCATCCACTAGCTTACAAAGACAATTCGAAGCTTTCATGAAAATGTACCAAGATGATTGGAAGAGGATTGAGGAGCATCAAAGGGATTGTTAGAGACACTAGGAGGAGTGCCAAAGGGATCGAACTGAGCATGAGCATCTTTCCAACCGTATTGAAGAGCTTTCACAGGAGCTAGCTATTAATTTATACCTTACAGTCAATCGTTTTGGTTGTAGTTTAGTTACAAATTATTTAAATGCATTCTTTATCTTGTACATGTTTAGATGTATATCATAAAGTCCACGGGATAATTATAAATTGCAAATAAAATTATAATGAGATTATAATTATGAGGTTTATAATGTATTTATGTATTATTCTTAAAATATTCTTAGTCATTGTTCTATTCAGATTGGATATTAATAGAACATAAAAAAAACTATCACATATTTTATTTTTTCTTATGAAGGAAGTAGTCAATCTCATAGGTTAAAGTATAGAGACACTTAAACAAACGTTGAGTGCTTGCTAGAGAACAAGTTCATTGAACAGACCCGATATGAGAAATCCATTTGGAACATTACTTGTATGTCTATGGAATTCTCATTGTGATGATTGTATA
>JAOSBM010000003.1:13841239-13855881 GCA_027568955.1 Erythroxylum tenue
TTACATTGAGTTTTAAGAACATTGAAAATCCTCTCAATACAACTTCTCAATAATGAATGGGTGGGTTTGATTAAAATCTTCTCGAGATCCTTTTGGATTTGCACTATGAAACTCCAATTGATGATACCTTCTCTTTGGGTAAGGTATCAAATATCCTTCTCTTTACAGATAGCCTTTATCAACTAAGTAATATTTACCTGAGTGTCTATAGAGGCAATATAATCAGTATGAATGATATCATAAAAAGTCTAAATCATGAATAGCAAATCCTACAAATCTTAAAATTACATGTTGGTGGTTTTGGAAATTTGAATCTCGGATTACCGATTGTTTCAAGGAAAATACGAGAATCATGTATTACCTGCAAAAACATACGTGAATAGTAAGTCAAAGTCACATATTGCCAATACATTTGTAGTTGTTATTACTTTCCATCCTCTTTATTGCATTTGATCCTCCTCTACAACAACTACCGCTATATGTGTACCATCAATAGCTCTAACGCAATCCTAATAGAAAACAATAATTATAAGATGATTAAAAAACCATTTTCAACAATAAAAATAATGAAGGGTGTGGGGAACATATTCAATTACCTTAAAATGTAGCATCTATCTAGCATCATTGGCAATTTGTAGTGGAATCTCCCTAAATTTATGATCTTTTGGTACAAGTATATCCTTTGAAAATCCATCCATGGCACTCAAAACTTCTTTAAAAACTCTACTCACAGTTTCACCAAAATGTTGAAATCGTTTTTGGTTATCTCTATTAAGGGCACCTTTACTTAGGACATATACGAATAAACTCACTTTCTCCAAAATTGACATCCTATCCTAAGACCTTAAACCATAATTGTTTCCCAAAACCATGCATGATTGACAAAATGTATTTAAATTCATCCTAAATGTATTAAAACACCATTTTCCATGACCATTCAATAATTCATTCATCTATAGTTCTCATGTTATATAGGAACTCATGCATGGTTCCTTATATATATGGTTCAAAAAATACACACCTATTCCTTTATGCTTTATCTACTCCAAGTGCAGTTGTCTAATGTCCCAACCGTCAAATGCTTTTTTTTCTCCCTTCTTTGCATTCCTAAGCTAGGTTAAAATGCATGCGACAACTTGTAGCAGCTCACTCTCGTAAGACACGTACCCGACATCCTAAGTGATGTCCGAGTATGTACCCCGCAAGGGTGGCATGGTAGAACAATCAATCAATCACATGCTTGAAACTCAGAACAAAAAAAATACACAGTTGAAACTCAGTACAAAAAAATATATTTTTTCTAAAAAATGTCACACGCGTACGCATAAATCAATAATCAAATTCAGGCCTATACTTTTATTTCATAAACATTGAAATCACAATTATTATTATGAGAGTGTAAAATGACTTATGAGTGCATGATTTTAACAAAAAGGATTTATAAGGACATGAGTATTACATCTTAGTATTTCTTTGAATATTTTCATAAGAATTTAGATAGAGCAAAAGAAGTTAATAGCATCATTTAAAGCAAAGGTTTATAATAATCTAAAAACGACATCTAACTGTCATTAAACTAGAAGCAATATTATCACGAATAGTTGTCATCTCCCGAGTTCTCAGTTCTTCAATACCTTCTTATGTAGAGTAACTTCAACCTCTTCAAATACATTTAGGGGGTATAAATTTAGGATCTTGATCAATGATGTTAAAAGCTAGGTCTCTAGTTGTGCTCCTTCTAATATAGTTATGCAATGCAAAAATCGCACAAATTATTCTATTTTGATTCACCAATGAATACCTAGGAATTTTCTCCAATATCTTACATTGAGTTTTAAGAACATTGAAAATCCTCTCAATACAACTTCTCAATAATGAATGGGTGGGTTTGATTAAAATATTCTCGGGATCCTTTTGGATTTGCACTATGAAAATCCAATTGATGATATCTTGTCTTTGGATAAGGTATCAAATATCCTTCTCTTTACATATAGCCTTTATAAACTAAGTAATATTTACCTGAGTGTCTATAGAGGCAATATAATAATTATGAATGATATCATAAAGAGTCTAAATCATGAATAGCAAATCCTACAAATCTTAAAATTACATGTTGGTGGTTTTGGAAATTTGAGTCTCGGATTACCGATTTTTTCAAGGAAAATATGAGAATCATGTATTACCTGCTAAAACAAACGTGAATAGTAAGTCAAAGTCACATATTGCCAATACATTTGTAGTCGTTATTGCTTTCTATCCTCTATATTGCATTTGATCCTCCTCTACAACAACTGCCGCTATATGTGTACCATCAATAGCTCCAATGCAATCCTAATATAAAACAATAATTATAAGATGATTAAACAACCATTTTCAACAAAAAAATATAATGAAGGGGGAGGGGAACATATTCAATTACCTTAAAATGTAGCATATTTCTAGCGTCATTGGCAATTTGTAGTGGAATCTCCTTAAATTTAGGATCTTTTGGTACAAGTATATCCTTTGAAAATCCATCCATGGCACTCAAAACTTCTTTAAAAACTCTACTCACTTTTTCACCAAAATGTTGAAATCGCTTTTGGGTATCTCTATTAAGGGCACCTTTACTTAGGACATATGCGAATAAACTCACTTTCTCCAAAATTGACATCCTAAGGCCTTAAACCATAATTGCTTCCCAAAACCATGCATGATTGACAAAATGTATTTAAATTCATCCTAAATGTATTAAAACACCATTTTCCATGACCATTCAATAATTCATTCATCTATAGTTCTCATGTTATATAGGAAGTCATGCATGGTTCCTTATATATATGGTTCAAAAATTACACACCTATTCTTTTGTCCTTTATCTACTCCAAATGCAGTTGTCTAATGTCCCAACCGTCAAATGCTTTTTGTTCTCCCTTCTTTGTATTCCCAAGCCAGGTTAAAATGCATGGGACAACTTGTAGCAGCCTACTCTCGTAAGACACGTACCCGACATCCTGAGTGATGTCCGAGTATGTACCCCGCAAGGGTGGTGTGCTAGAACAATCAATCAGTCACATGCTTGAAACTCAGTACAAAAAATATATATTTTTTGTAAAAAAATGTCACACGCATACGTAGAAATCAATAATCAAATTCAGGCCTATACTTTTGTTTAATAAACATCGAAATCACAATTATTATTACACTTTGATCAATTTCATTTACAAAACATTTCCCAATTTCAGAAGTTAATAATACCGAAACATATTCAAATGTATATGATACAAAAATTGTGGAATACATTGTTTCATACAAAAATTAATAAAAATACTTATGCAGACGTAAACTAATCCTGACCTTTATCTCTTACTTGTACGCAGTGGCTATACTCCCATTAGCCTAATGGGGTAACTCTTCAGAGCCTGAAAAACATTGCAAATTTTAGGTGAGTTTGGCAAACTCATTGAGTGACCATCCTTGATGGCTCACTCAATCACATAACATATACAGTTCACATATTCATATAATTCACATCATTTCTTTAATAATCATATTGAATCGCATACACTTGATCAATCATTTAACCTTTTACATTCAAAACATATCACATTCAGAAGTCATTCAAACCATTATAATCATTCATATCATGCATATGCAATACACATGAGACTCACTTTCAATTTGTTACTTTGTTATGACCGAGTGCCTAAAATGTCCTATATCCATTGTGGATACCAGGCTCATTGATAATTGTCCCGTATCCGTTGGGGATACCGGGGCCATTTTACATAGTAAGCCTTGGGCTCTTATACACTTTCTAAGCTTTAAGCTCTTTTTCACAATCTAAGCTTTAAGCTCTTTTTCACATTCTGAGCTTTAAGCTCTTTTTCGGTAGCTACTCTTGTCACAACTTCCTTTATGTTTCATGCATTCATGTAATGGAATGCATCACATTCACATATTTTCAATCAATCATATGATTTCGGATTCACAATCACTTTCACATTCATCACCGGATCTTAGTCCAGCATTCAACAATTAAGTTGAGAATACACTTATTTCTTCTCATTCACATACAAGTAGCACTTCAATATCACATTTATCCATTAAGTCTCGGACCTTCATTGTCCATCATCAACATAAGCAAATCACATTCATATCAATTATATTCACATTGCATAATAATCATAACTGCAGTCATTCAATGCAGAAATTGAAATCAGAACAAACACTTAAAGTAAGACCATCTAGGTTGACTCACAGTACGCTCCAGATTAGCATTAGCTTCCATGATCTGGAAACGTCTGAATGAGGACGTTTATTCTGCACATCCAAATTATGCAACACACACATTGCACACACTCACACTAATAACTTTGCACAATTATAAGCATTCATTTATGCACAAATGTGTATATGGAATAAGTATAATGCATGCTCAGTGACAACCCCGGGTATATTATCAAATTTCGTAACTTATGCACACTCTCATTTTTAGCATTATTTACTTTCATAATATCAAATTCGCGTTCACTTTTATTTAATACCCATTACTCATTTCCTTTTGAATCATAACTACAATCATATGAACCTCTTCATTTCCATTATACACATGTTTTTGATGCTTTAATACCAACAATTCATTGACTAATGTTATTTTAACATTATATAATCATACAATATCCAAACTCTCATTCTTTCTTATAAATTCTCCAAATTCCAAATCTTTAGCTCTATTTTCCATGAACATTATGACAAGGAAGATGAAGTAATTTGATAATACTGTCTTCTAAAAAAATATTCTCCATTGTCTTAAGTTTCTTATGACATCAGGATCATTCAATTTGGTTCAGTATTCCGAAAGTTGTACTCCAAATATTTCGGACTATTTATAAATTATAATAGTACCCTGTACTCAACTTCCATCCAAAAATTGAAATTCTTATAGACTAAATTAAAACTCTATTTCTTTAGACAATTTGTATCCCTATGTCTCTAGTTTACTTAAAATTAGAAATCATTCCATTTGGATAACAATAGAACAAAATATTATCAAAATACTGAAGTATGTTTAATGAAAATACTCCATTCATCAATTTTCCAGAACTGTTCATCATTTTTGTCTCAAATTTATCACTCAATGTCTCCAAAATGATTTCAGATGGCTATAATTTTTGTTGAAGATGTAGAGAAATGTGTTTCGGGTCTGTTGGTTCAATTCTCATGTCATTTGGAGGTCGAGAGATGAAGTTATGGCCAAACGAATCAAGGATGTCGAATCGATCAAAAGTCACCGCACATTTATTGTGACGATCGTGCACAATTGATCCTCCATTGTCACGATCATGCTTGTGCAAGATCGTGCAATCCCTAAATGACTCCAAACACGATCGTGCACTCCCCTTTTATTCAAACTGCATTCTGGCTCTTCACAAAATAGACCTTCGGGTCAATCTTTCATGGTTATTTTGACAAGGAATATGAAGGATTTAGGCAAAACATTCTTCTGAAAAATTGTTTATTTATGTCTTAGGTTTCTAATGAAACTAATTTTATGTAATTTGGTTTGGAATTCTGAAAGTTATACGAAAAACATTACAGACTATTCCCAAACCATGATAGAATCCAAAAGGTCAACTTCAAGCTAAAATTTGAAACTCTTGCAGACAGAATTCAATTTCGATTTCTTCATGAAAAATATAGAAATATGTCTCTATTGTAATATAAACTTAAAATCATCCCATTGGGATGCCAACAGATTAAGATATGGCTAAAATGCAGATGCATGTTCATTGAAACACTGCATCTGTACATTTTCTAGCACCCTTCATCATCTCGTTCATCTTAAATCATCTCTTTTGCTTAGTCTATCTCTTCTAGCTTATTTCCTCAATATTTCCTCTTTATTCCTACTTCTATTTCAACTCAACTCACACACACAAAAAATCAAAATTCCATTATTAAACATAAACATCAAAAACAGAATCTATTCATGCATATCCTTCACATTTTTCTGCATTTCTTCTTTCATTTTTTTGCACTCTTCTCAATTGCACATTTCATTGATCTTTCCAACTCAAAAATCATTTCATCTCTATCTTAAGACATCTTGATCATCAAATATTTGAAAACCACACATCCATATTTTCATCTTAAACCCATGGTGTTTACGAAAAATAACCATTTTCTTATGATCATGTAATGACAAATAAATCACCAAATTTGATTCATATTTCTACCACTCATAAGGATTAACAAGATACTTGTTAAAACTCCAAAATCATCAAAATCTCAAGAAGCCCTAACTCTTCTTGCATCCATGTACATCATCTTGAAGGTGGTTTGGGTTAGGAATTTTAGTGACAATGAAGGAGGTAACAAAAATAATAGCAAGTGACAAATGAAAGCAAGATTTGTGTGGTAAGGGTAAGACAATTTCTGGAAGTAATGAAGTTTCCAAAAGATGAAGAAAGTCACGAAGAAGAAGAATAAGACAAAGTCAAAACAATTAGTTTGGTCTTTCAAGTTAAAAGAACGTGGAATTAAAACTTGAACACTTGTCCAATTTCTAAGTCTTTAACTAGTTTCTCCTTTAACTAGTTCAATCATCTCCAATTTTTGCTATAATTGTCTCCAAATTTTCAAAATCATTTTCTCACAAATTTTAAAGCCATCTATGAAATTTATTCAATATCATTTAACTCTTATTTCTATTTCCATTTATCAATTTATTTGCCACTTGTCATTTTTTCTAGTCCAATAATACTCAACATTTTTGAAAATTTTCCCTAAAATTCACCAAAAATTCTAAATCAATACATATTTTCTTCACATCGATTTTTAATACAACTAATTCACAATTCTCACATAATCACATTTATAATCAATTATACCCTACAATTGTCAATGAATGCATGTACAGTCATTTTAATGTGTGCAAAAATTCAAATTCACGTGCGTGTTTACCAACATTATGCATGAGCATGTGATGCATTTTTCTTAGGCTCTCATTGATTTCACATGTACCAACATTATGCATGAGCATGTGATGCATTTTTCTTAGGCTCTCATTGATTTCACATGTACCATATTTTAGGGTTCTAACCCTTATAATGGAAACAGAATGTTACACAACTGGCTCCTCTGGTAACATGAGGTTTCTTCATCTTGCAATCCATGGCTGTTCTAATTCACTCACGGCTGTGACAAAATTCCAGCAAGATGTGAGTGGTCTTTATGCTCTTCATTCTTCATCTTTCTTGATAATTTCTTATCGTCTTCTTGTTTTAATCTTCCTCATTTTTTTCCATGAAGACAAGTTGATATGAATCTTCGGAAAAACTACCCAAACATAGTGCTTTCAACTCACTTTAATTCCTTTGCTTCTTAATCAATTTCATATCATTAATCGCTAAATGTTATGGAATAATTATACAATCAATTAAGCATCTATCAATTTCTCCCACACTTGGCTTTTGACCATCCTCGGGCAAACATAAAAATTAAACTCATAGACCCAAAAAAATCATTAATTTCTCATATGTTCCAAGAGTACAAAATCATAAGCAAAGATGAATGACTTTGAAAAATCATACCAAGAACTTAACATTCTAAGCTTTTACTCATAAATAATCAATATTTAATATCTTTAAATTTTGAGCAATATAATGGTAGACTTGAAAAATGTGTTTAATTAAAATATATCCATGGGTATACTTAAAATCATTCATGATCATGCCATTCTAGAACTTTGCATATCATTTCATTTCTCCACCATTAAAATTCACATGCAAAATCATAAATCAAAGGACTTTTCAAGGTTATAATGTTGGTAAAGGTAAGGTGAGATGTATTTGGGTAAAGTAGCATGAAAGTCATCAAAGCTAGTGGAACAAAAGTAACACTCAATAAGGTATCAAAAGCACAAGTTAACATTCATACAAATCTGGGTATCGTCAGCTATGAAGAATGCAACAATTATATTTCACAACTTAATTCAGCTCTCACACACAAACCACATGAAGCATAACAAATCAAAAAGGATTACTCATAGAGATTGATGATAACACTACATTGAAACTATAATGAGTGAACCTTCCAAGACAACATCTACCTCATATTCAACATACTCAAGTCATTCAATACACCTTTAGGAGGAAAGATTAATCATAAACAGCTTTTCAACACATATACACTTCCTCCTTGATACATTTATTTAAACATTTTTCTTTTTTTTTCTTTTTTCTTTCTTTCGTTTTCTCTTTTTTTTCATATGAACATTGAAAGAAGCTACATCAACATGGGAATTTCAATGATATGAAATAAAATAGCATCCCAACATTATAACCAACCCACACATATGTACAATCTCACACTTATACTTTTGTACATCAACAAACTTAACAATCACAAATGTTACACTAGCTTTAAGGCTTGGGAAGGACATTTGGTTAGGTTTAAAGCATGTAACATGGTTTATACAAAGAAAGGGAAGATAAGGCCCAAGGGGGCTTATCAAAAGAAAAATTATATAATGGGTAGGCTATTTGGATAATGTAGTTCAAAAAAGCAAAGAATGTCTGATCATCTCCAAGTTAAAGAATGTGATAAAAATGTAGCATCGAATAGAAATTCAAGGCAAAATCAGGATGTACATGTCATGGAGGTCACACATTATCAAAAGAAAATAAGATTGATATGGATGTGTCAGTCTAATAAGGCTCAAAATCTCACCGGCTTTGTTTACCACTAGTCACCACTCTT
This sequence comes from Erythroxylum tenue, assembly GCA_027568955.1. Taxonomy (NCBI): domain Eukaryota; kingdom Viridiplantae; phylum Streptophyta; class Magnoliopsida; order Malpighiales; family Erythroxylaceae; genus Erythroxylum; species Erythroxylum tenue. The sequence continues at coordinate 13,849,982 of JAOSBM010000003.1, forward strand.
CTAAAGATAATCCACATTGAACAATCACAAAAGTAAAAGTACATGCTTAAGTTGGCATGAAATTCTCTAGTCAATTCATTCTCTAATCATGACTATATAATCCTAGAAGAAATAGAAAACGAGTAAACAATTGTTTTATTCTCTCTCTTATTGTGATTGAAAACTTAAACAAACAAGAAATAAACCAACATAGAAACACACATGCATATCTAACTAATATGAAAAAGTAAAGGAAAAGAAACTTACTTCTTTTAGGTTGGCTCCCAAGAAGCACCTTTGTTTAGGGTTGTTGGCTTGACTCCATGTTTTCTCCTCATATGACGAAATTATGATCTTCTGGTATCACAGTTTGCGCCACTTCCACGTGAGGTTGTTCAGGATAGGGTCTTCGTTGATATTATGTCATATTCAGCATATGCCCTATCTTTAAACACCAATCTCTTCTAAGTCCATACTATCAGGAAAGACCTCAAATGTCTCTTCACCTTTTTCTTCTTCGTTCACTTTCTCTAACCTACTAGATAAAAGTATTGAGTTATTTTTAACAAAAATTAGAACTCGGTATTTACCTTCGAGCTAAAAGATATATCATTTTCTGCTTTGAGCTCTTCCTCCACTTCTTCTTCATCACAAGCAATTCCTTGAGTGTTACACTCAAGATTCTCCAGCTCTTCATCACTTTGTAAGATTTCCATACGAACTTCCGTTAGGATTCTAGGCGTTCGATCCTCTCTGCCATCTCACCCATCCAATTTCTGTAAACTTGATTTTATGTCCTACTGGAACTGTTGTATACCCTCTTGAAGTTACTATTTTATATCTTGTTGTAGCTATTTCATATTCTGTTGAAGTTGCTACATACTCTGTTGAAGCTGAAGATTGTTAATAGTAGAGATCTTGATAAAGTCTTCCAGAGATATACCTGAATCTTGTTGGCTCTCCACATCTTAGACGTTAGACTTTGTATCATGCCATAATTGACATCCATCCTATCGAAATTATAAGGTATTCTGTTGAAATATCATACACGAATTGATATTTGTGCACATTACAAAGAGAGCATATGAACTCAATTTACTTATTTCGGGGTATGAAAAATGTTATGTGATCTTGATGTGAATTGTAATTTGGTATGTCTTGAATTTTGGTATGTTCGGATTTCAATTAGTGAATTGGGAATTAAATGTTATGGATTAGGAAATTGATGGATTAAAATGTACATTTGGATTAGGAAAAATTCTAAGTGGTAGGATAAATTGATACATGAAAAATTTGGATGATTTAGCCTATAATTGAATGACATTTGGCATAGTTAAATTGGTGACAAATGGACTAGTAATTAAATGACAATTGGATCAATTAGTATGTGACAAATGGACCAATTATTGTGTGACAAGTGGACTAATTGTAATAAGGCATATGGACTGATTAATTGGAGACTAATGGCAGCATAGGAAATGGGCAAATGTATTACATGCCTTAAGACATATGGTGAGTTTAGACGTTGACACCTAGCATATGATGTAACTAGTTTCTATAGCTGAGTTTTACTGTTTCTTTCCTTTGTTTCTTCACCAAAATTTCTCCAACTCTTTCTCTGTACTTTTTCTTGAAACCTAGCCAATTTTTTGCATGAAACCTATACGTATATCCTTCACCAAATTGCTAGAAAACTAGCTTAATATGAATATAAGTTTGCGTTGATTTTTTGCTTGCTTGGGAGGACTAGTATAGTTTGGAGTTTTGAGCTGAATTGGAAGCCTAATAGGTAAGTAACAATCTGAGTTTTATGTCATGTTAAATGATATAATAATAATGTTTGAATTGGACTGAAATGCATGTGATATTGGTGAAGAAGAATTGCCGAAATATATTAGCTGTAGTGTTTTCACCGAACATGCATTGGTATTTTGGCCATAACTTCATATGTAGACATCTAAATGAGATTATTTTAACTTTATATTAAACTAAAGACATATGGATATTTTTTTATGAAGGAATCTAATTTTAATTCTGTCTCTAAGAGTGTCACAATTTGTCTTGAAGTTGAGTTTTGGATTCTGTCACTGTTTGAGAACAGTCTGTAGTATTGTAGATATAACTTGTAGAATACTAAACCAAATTGCATGAAATTGATGTCATTAGAAACCTAAGACATAAAGGAACAATTATTCAGAAGAATGTTTTGCCTAAGTCCTTCATTTTCATTGTCCAAATGACCATGTAAAATTGACCCAAACGTCTATTTTTGGGAAGAGCTGGAATGAAGCTTGAATAAAAGGTAATCCAGGATCATGCACAAGCACGATCGTGACAGAAAGGGGTGTGCACGATTGTGACAAAGGAGGATTAATTGGAAGTGCACGATCGTGCACAAACATGACCGTGGCAGTGGAGGTATCCTGCTATTTGACAGCTTTGAACACCCTTTACTCTTTTGATCATATTTTCTTCTTCGGATAGGACTTGAAATTTGGACCACAAACTCCTCACACATTGCTCTTACTCTCCAAAAAATTTCATTGTCGTCTGAATTCATTAAGAATGGATTGTTGTTTACCAAATGTTTAGGTCTGAAATTTTGGAGATGTTATAAGAATGAATGAGAGTTTAGATATTGTATAATCATATATTGTTAGAATAACATTGGTGAATGATTGATTTATAATATTATAATTTATTGAGATGTTAACCTAAGTTAAAATTAGACATATATGAGTTTTGAAGTATGAATGATCATAAGATGTGAATTAAGGAAATGTACCCGGAATAGTCATTATGCATTGAACATGGCATATGTATATATGTGCACAAATGAATAAGTATTTGATTGATTTACTTTGTAATGTGAATTATGTGTGAATTGGCTGATTTTAGACACTCAATTCGGATGCCAGTCAGACATTACCGGACCATCCAGGCAATAGCATAAATTGGAGCATACTGTGAGTCAACCTAGATAATCTTCCTAGGATTGAATTATTTTGTTTAACTTCTAATTATTGAACTGTTTGTGATTTGTTTATGAATTTTAGACTTTAATGGTCCGAGGAGTTTGATATTCGGGAATGTATTGGAAGTGTTCTATTTGCATTTTAATTCTGAATGATATATGTATACTCAGCAAATGTTGAATGCTGGACTCAAGCCCAATGAATATAAGATTCTGTCTGTGCATTATAAGTGAATGTTATACATGGCATATTCTATTATTTGATGCATTTCATAAAATGTATATTCAGATAAAGGCGTTGTGATCAGAGTAGCCAGTCTGAAAGAGCTTTAAGCACAGAATTCTACATGTAGGGCTTTACTCCGTGATTTCTGTATCTGACTGAGCCCAATGGGCTAGTATCTGTATCTGTATCTGAAAGGTACTCAGTCACAAATAATAATAATGAATCTGGAGTCTCATATGCATCTGCATTAGTATATATATGATTATGAAATCTTTTCTGAAATTGTGATGATAAAGTGATGTGTCATGATAATGTGATTGTTTAGATTATTCATGTTCTGACAGAATGTATGTGAAATGTGTGATATTGTGTATTTGACTTGGGTGAGATCATCAATAATGGTTCACTCATTGAGTTCACAAAACTCATTAAAAATTACAACGTTGCTTTTCAAGTATGAAGCAGGAGACCTAGTTCCTAATATTTGTCTAGAGGAAGATTTTGGATTAAGATATGGCTCAAAGATTTATCAACTGACATCAGAGGAGTTATAGCTTGTTTTTTGTAGTTTCTTGTCATATATAACTTTTGTATAAAGGATTGTAAATATTTGTTTCAATGAATACAGTGTAAACTTTTGTCAATGAATGAAATGAAGTGCTGAGGTTTTTAAGTATTGTATATTCTTTATGATGCCATTTAAGAGATTATATTTACTCTAACATACCATTGTCATAGGATATGTACTTGAATGTCCTCTGGATGTTTGGGTATATACTCTATGGTAGTGGGATGTTACACTTTATCCTATTCTTTTATGCTTTATCTACTCCAAATGTAGTTGTCCAATGTCCCAGTTGTCACATGCTTTTTGTTCCCCCTTCTTTGTATTCCCAAGCTAGGTTAAAATGTATGGGAAAACTGGCTCTTTTGGTAGCATGAGGTGTCTTCATCTTGTAATTTATGGTTGCTGTAATTCACTCACAGCTATTACAAAATTCCAGTAAGCCGTGAGTGGTTTTTATGCTCTTCTTCATATTTCTTGGTAATTTCTTGTCTCCTTGTTTTAATCTTCCTTATTCTTGTTCTATGAAGACAAGTGGATATGAATCTTCAGAAAATGACCCAAATATAGTGCTTTTGATTCACTTTAACTCCTTTGCTTCTGAATTGTGCCTAAAACCATATATGAGTCAAAGTGAGTATATTAAGCAATTTCATAACATTAATCACTAAATGTTATGGAATAATTATGCAATCAATTAAACACCTATCAATTTTGCATAACATTATCAGCCATAACTACAAATCACCAATTAAAATTATATTCTAAATAAGCAAGACACTTATATGTCTAATTATTAATTAATAAATAATATAACACATAATAAAATTTTAAATTATTAACAAGATAATCTAATATAATAAGATAAGATAACCAAGTTCATAATGTTTCAAAACACACCATGTCAATATAAGTGCACAAATTATAAGAACAATAATCTAAATATAGTAATGCAGAGAAACTATGTTTGATGTTTCTTATACTCTTCACACTCATACTTAAACTTAATGTATCCAAATCTCTTTGTATCATCTGGTAAGCTGAAAAAAATGAACCTTTTATATGGATCTTTAATCAACATGCAAGCAAAGTAAAATTCAAGGGTACCAGTCTCTAAACCAGGCAAAGTACATAGTCTTCTCATAGTATTTGTAACATTATGATGTGATGCACCAATACCAGAACTCTATGATACACCAACAGTCATCGTGTTCAGTATTTTCATAATGGAAGTATTCATCTCCAATGTTGCACTCTATCTCTCTTGAATGAATTACATCATATTGTCGAACCTACCATGCATTGATACAGATCCTCCTACCCTTTTAGTGGAATCAGTTCTTGCACTCTTGTTACTTTGTGACCTATCACTCTCTAAAACCCTTTTGCATCTTCTTCTGTCACTTACTTCATCGTGTATAGTTTGAGGGTTAGCAACATGAGTAGATGTAGGGGTTGGGGTAGGTTCACTCCACAACTCCTCCCAATCACCAATCACATGGTAGACCAGTAGTCTCATCCATATTGTCATGATCATGATAGCCTGACGGTTGATGGTGAACATTATGAATATGAGGTGGAGAAGGAACATAAACTTCCTCAACGTCTCGTTGTCCTTGTAGAGGTTCCGCCACAACCTAAAATGTAATCTCCCCTTAGACCAAACATTCAAAGAGTTTATCCATCTTACATTCAAGCTCAGGTTCAAGTCCTTCCTCTTTAAAGTTTTAAAATTGATATTCTCCTATAAAAATATAAATAACTTAAATATAATTATTTAAATAGCTATTTACCATTAAAATAGAGGAAAATAACTTAAAATCATAGCAATAAGGCTAACATTAATCTTCACAGTCCAACACTTCTCACTGGCACCAATTGTTCCTTTGTCATAGTCCTATTCTAATCTCATTTCTTTCCATTTCAACTATTTCCAAAGACCCCATCTTGCTCTCATCCAATCAAACTTATTGTTATCCTATGGTATATTGGCTGCTTTCTGAAACTCTTCCTCCACCTTCTTCCATGGTAACCTTTGACAAATAACTTTACCATCTTTTCCCTTACTCCTTGAAGTAAATCACACGTTAATATTAAGATAATCAATACACAAGAAGGGGGGTTGAATTGTATAATCTTTCTCGTTAATCCCTTTT
>JAOSBM010000003.1:13855981-13870048 GCA_027568955.1 Erythroxylum tenue
TAAATTGAATAATAGCATTAAGAACCAATGACAAGTGATAAACATGTACGACATGAAATCAATCAAGTGGATATTTTCTTAGAATTTTTTGACTCTAACGTAGAGGGGTTAATTCTAATTGCTACTTATGATTACCGAAATTGAATGCCAGATTTCGTTAACCTAGCGGTTGAATCAATTAATCTCTAGTAGCGCTCCTAGAAACTAACGAATCCAATTAAAAAAACAGATCTGAAATTATCCAATGCTCATCAACAACATGAAAAATATCCAGAAAATCTCACCATAATAACATGGCACATGGATCCCTTAACCAAGACAAGAAAATTAGTTAATCATAATTGAATTGAAAGCAAAGAAATTAACAAAAGGAATTGTCTCCATCCCTAGTCTTTAATGAAAATAATGAAAAATCCTTAATTAAAACTATGAAGAAACATAACAGTAATAGGACTTGAAGATGCGTAAGTCTAAGAGAAACAAAATCCTATGATAGCTAACTTGAAAATTGTGGAAGAAATAAACCAATAAAGCCAAAGAAATATGCGGCAATGTGCAGCATCCCCTCCAAGAGAAGAATACACTGATCTGTTGAACAATAAAAGCAAGAGGAAATCCAGCTGCGACAGTCCAAGGAGAAGCGACGATAGATGATGCTACTGGAGGAATCAGCAACGTGGACAAGGAAAAAAAATAGCAGATGCGGCAGATCTCTCAAAAGAAAAATACTAAAACCCTATTCTAAAACTAATCTACGATAGCCCTCTAAGAGAAGAGAATAAACGATGATGCCCTCTTTCTTTTCCTAACCCTTATACATATGCGGCAATCACCTTGGCTTCTTAATTAAATTGCATCTCTTCAATATCTTGATTGGATTTCATCCCAATTAGATAATCTTCTAGTTTAGGTGGGAAACTTCTTGAAAAGGGCTCCAGATTATCTTGACGATTGTGTTCTAATTGGATTCCAATTTTGGAAAATCTGCATATTTGGGATTATGACTTTAGGCGTGCCCACGCCTAATCTTTAAATTTCGATCAGACTGGAGATTTTGAATTTCTTTCCTTCTTTTGCACCTTTTTGGTCCTTTTTCGTCCTTAGAGTGTTGAAAATCATCTGTAAACAATTAGAGAACAATTCCATTAAATTCGGATAATAATTTCAACCCCTTAACAAAAATTACGCCCAAAATATGTGTAATTAAATTGACTTATCAGTCTGCGTTGATCATTGTGGTTTAAGACAACCCAACGTGGATAAGATTAAAAATGGAGGAGATCGTTAGAAAGGCATGTAAACATCTTACATTTCATGTTTTTGTTTTTCTATATCTATATGCATGAGTAGATTTGTTTTTTGGAGGTTTCGTTTTATTTCTGCTGCGTATATTTCATATATATTATGTATGACATGCATGATCGAAACCTAACAGACTGTCTCTAGGAACACATCCTACTATTGGTTCCTAAAACACCTCTATAAATGTGTTTTTATAGGTTTTAAAGAGTGTTTTTAAATGTTTTCTTAGGTGTTATCATATACTTAGGACTTAGATTTATTTCTTTGTTAATGTTTTATGCGCTTTGTTTGATTATTGTCGATTAGGCCAAGAATGTGATCTTCATGCATGCTTTAGGGGATATTTAATGTGCTTTAATGATAAGCGAAAATAGGAAATTTTAAGAAAAGATGTAAAAGGAACTAGAAAAAGGAAGTAGTCATGATCGTGCACCATGTACAGTCATACAGGATGCACAATGGAGAGTTAAGTGCAAAATTCCAGGTCGCAAGATTTTTATATTTTTTATGATCAGGGACTATATTTGGAAAAAAAAGTGTGGAAACCCTAGAAGAATCCAGACGTACTAAAGGAAAGAAAAACATCAAAAGAGGTGGCAGGAAAACACCAAAAAAGGAATCAAAGAGAGAAGACTCTTGAAGAACAAAAGCTGCACACTTTTCTAGTTCAAGGACAAAAAAAAAAGAAACATTAAGAATTCAACCTTCTATTCTTTTCTTTTCTTTCCTTATTATTGTTGAATGTTAATGATGAATAATCTGGGTTATATGGTATTAGTTATAAATTGCTAAACTTATTTTAGGGATTACTTTTAAACTGTTTTTTAAACTTTGCATTCTTGATTTAATAGAGATATACCTTGTGGTGTTTATCATTTTTTATTTGATATAAGTCAAGAGGTTAGATTGAATTATCTGTTCTATGGTATGCAATAATATTTAGTGCCATAATAGACCTATAAATATCATATTAGTATGCAATTGAATAGAGTTCTTAATTGTTTATTAGTTACCCTTAGGATAGGTTCAAATCCAATTAGATAGTTAGGAAGAGTTATGATAGAACAAGAGGTCACAATTAAACTATTATCTATTTTAATTGGAATTATTTGGTTAGATCTTAAGAGAGGGAAATCATAATTATTACATATATAGGGTCATGTATTATTAAATCAAGAAGGAGAAGTGAAAATAAACAAGGGTAGAAGTAATTCCTATGTTTTCATCAATGATTTATCAACAAATTTACTATTGCTTGTTTAATTATTCAATTATCAATTTTTTATTTGAGTTTATTTTTTCATTATTTTATCATATTGTTTACCTTAAACAAAGTGTTACAAGAATTTGTAGGTTACTAACACAATCATCATATAAATGATACTTTTTATACTATAAGATACAATTCATATACTTGCAGTATATATAAGTTTAAATTAAACTTCAACAAGTTTTTGATTTCCTAACTCTTAAATATTTTCTTATCCCAATGCAAAACTAAAACTACAAAACAAACAAACATAAAACACATAATCACAAAAAGATCCAACACACTAACTTGCTCCATTCATATCCAAGTAATTTGATTTAAATACATATATTAACTATTAAATCAATAAGGTGAAGTGAAAAGAAAAAAGGATAAAATTAATTCCTAATTTTTCATCATTAATCAATTATCAAATTTACTGTTGCTTGTTTAATTTTTATCAATTTTCTTTAGTTTAGTTTAGTTTAGTTTATTATTATTTTATCATATTATTAACCTTAAACATAGTTTTACAAGACTTGTTAGGTGAATAATACAACTCTTATGGGAATGATACTTTTTATACTATAAGATATGATTTATATAGTTGCGGTATAAATAAGTTTAAATTAAACTTTAATAAAAATTTTATGTCGTTGCTAAGGATTGATAAGTTAGCATCTAGTGCAGTTTGTGCTAATTTAATTTAAGGACTTTAACAGTTTTATTGTGTAGTTGCAAGTGCATGAACATAAGAGAAGCTAGGAGATCAACCAAACTTTTAAATATATAAGTTTCTGACATGACTAAGCTAGAGAGAGAGATTTGAAAGGCAAGACCTTAAGAAGCTATAGAGAGAATAATGGCAGAAGATCACCAAAGAGGTCAACAAAGAACCCCATTTTAACATCCCACTACCATAGAGTATATACTTGAACATCCAGAGGACATTCAAGTATATATCCTATGACAATGGTATGTTAGAGCAAACATAATCTCTTAAATGGCATCATAAAGAATATATAATACTTAAAACATCAACACTTCATTTCATTCATTGACAAAAGTTTACATTTTACTCATTGAAACAAATATTTACAATCCTTTATACAAAAGTTTTATATGACAAAGAAACTACAAAATACAATCTATAACTCCTCTAATGTCAGCTGATAGACTTTTGAGCCATATCTTAATCCGAAATGTTCCTCTAGAAAATCTTAAGAACTAGGGCTCCTTTCTCGTACCTAAAAAGTAACGTTGCAATTTTTGATGAGTTTTGCAAACTCAATAAGTGAACCATCATTGATGATCACACTCAGGCCAAATACACAAATATCAAACAATCAACTATTGTCACAAACATTTTCCATTTCAGTAAGATATAATGAATGGCACACATTTCATATACATTCTTTCAGAACATGTATAACCCAATCAATCACATTATCATGGCACATCACTTTATCATCACAATTTCAGAAAAGATTTCATAATCATATATTTCATAATCATAAATATACAAATGTAGATGCATATGAGACTCTAGATTCGTTATTATTTGTTGTGACCAAGCGCCTTTCAGATACAGATACAATACAGATACTGGCCCATTGGGCTTAGTCAGATACAGAAATCACAGAGCAATGCTCTATGTGCAAAATTATGAGCTTAAAGCTTTTTCAAACTGGATACTCTGATCATAATGCCTTTATCTGAACATGTATTTAATGAAATGCATCAAATAAAAGAATATGACATGAACAACATTCACATATGATGCACAGACAGAATCTTATATTCATCAGACCTCAATCTGACATTCAACTTTCGTTGAGTATTCTAAAATCATTCAAAATTTCAGTTGCAAACAGATATCATTCAAATTTCAGATGTAAACATAACACTTCCAATACATTCCCAAATATCAAACTCCTCAGACTATTAAAGTCCAGAATTCACATACAAATCACAAACAGTTCAATAATTGGAAGTTAAACATAACAAGTCAATCCTAGGAAGATCATCTAGGTTAGCTCACAGTACGCTCCAATTTATGCTATTGCCTGGATGGTCCGGCAATGTCTGAATGGTGTCCGACTTAAGCATCTAAAATTACACAATTCACACATAATTCACATTACAAAGTCGATAAATCAAATGAATGAGTCAATCATCCACTTTAGTATCTTATTGAATAAAAATAGTGATATTGTTCCTCCACTGATCCAAAATTTCGATTTTTAGGAAGTATCATGATCATTCAATAGGAAGGGTTTCCATTTTTTCAAATGAAAGATTTGAAGACTTATTGGTTCTAACAACTAATTGCAGAGTGGATCATTCGAACCTTTCAATTCATAGATATGAATCTTGGACCTATGAATAGGGATATTATTGTTCTAACAAGAGGTTTGGTATTGCTCCTTTTTTTATGTTTTCTTTATTCACATCTCATGATCATTCATACTTCAAAACTCATATATGTCTAATTTGAACTTAGGTTTACACCTCAGTAATACAAATTTATTCTAAGTTCATCACTCAATCATGCATTAAGGTTCATAGCTCAATACACTTGATTATTATAACATAATTAATCAATCATTACCAGTCCTTTCCTATTACATGAAGATGACAATTAATTTTGTCAGAGAGGAAGGACAATGTGTGAGGATCTTGTGGTTCAAATTTCAAGTCAATCGTAGGTCCAGAGAAGAAGTTATGGTCAAAAGAGTGAAGGGTGTTCAAAGTTGTCAAACAGTAGTGCACCTTCACTGTCACGATTGGGCTTGTGCATGATCGTACACTTCCTAATGTTTCCTCTCTTTCATGATTGTTCTTTTACACAATTGTTCAACTCCTTGATGTTCCCTTTCTGTCACGATCGTGCACTACCTCTTATTCAAGCTTCATTCCAGATTTTCTCAAAACAAATTTTCATGTCAATTTTTCATGGCCATTTTGACAAAGAAAATGAAGTATTTAGGCAATACATTCTTCTAAACAAATGTTCCCATATGTCTTAAGTTTCTACTTAACTAAAATTCATACAGTTTGGTTTATTATTCCTAGATTAATACCCAAAGTACTACAAACTTTTCTCAAACAGTGACAAAATCCAAAAACTCAACTTGAAGCCAAAATTTGAAACTCTTATAGAAAGAATTAAAATTCTATTCCTTCATGAAAAATATAGCAATATGTCTCTAGTTTAATATAAACTTAAAATCATCCTATTTGGATGTCTAAAAATCACGATATGGTTAAAATATAGATGCATGTTTAGTGAAAACATTACAGCTAACATATTATAGCAATTCTTCTTTCACTTTTCTAGATGTTTTTACACTTTATATCAAAGTTAAAATAACCTCTTTATAAGTTCATCAATTATGCCTCTATTAGGCTTGAATCATACTCCAATTCCTTATTAGTAACATCCCCAATTCTAGTTCAAAAATTATCCAATTGATAGCTCACTACTCATTGTCTTTCATGTATCAAAAATCAAATCAGAAACTATTACATTCATTTCATTCCAATTCAAGCATGATTCACATACTACTAAGCGTTCCATAAAGATCAGATTGCTACTTACTTATTAGGCTAACGATTTAGCTCAAAACTAAGGCAAAATTCATTACAAACTCAAGGTAAAGATGAGCTAGTTTTCTTGGTTGTTTTGTGAGAGGTTAAGGTGTGAATTTAATGTACCAATTTAGGTAGAGTAAAAACTAGAATACAGAGAAAAGTTTAAAGAAATTTTAGTGGAGAGAGGTGAGGAAAACAACAGAAATGTTGCTGCTAGAATTTGCCTTATCAACATGCTAGGTGTCACCAATTTTCAAAGACATATGTCTTAAGATATGGAATCCACTTGCCCATTTCATATGCTACATTAATCCACACATTAAATTATCATATGTCACCAATTAATTAGTCCATATGTCTCATTATAATTAGTCCACATGTCACACAATAATTGGTCAATTTGTCAATTAATTACTAGTCCATTTGTCACCAATTTAACTATGTCAAATGTCAATCAATTTTAACTAGTTAAAGTGGACAAGTTTATTATTCATGTGGATTTCAAAGTGTTAGATTTTGAAGAGGATCAAAACTATCCATTAGTTCTTGGTAGACCATTTATGAATACAGAAAGAGCCTTGGTGGATATGCATGAAGGGAAACTAAATAAAGTACTGAAGAATCTAAAAGAGGGAAATACTTATATGAAAATTGATATAGTTGATGAATGTGTAAAAGAGCAAGCAGAGAGAACCATAAAGAAGATGGTGATGTTAAAGATGTGAGAATGATGAAGAGCTAGAGGAGGAGGGGTTGGGTGACTAACCAAATTAGGAAATATTATTAAAGAAGAAAGCACCCATGTTGCCCTCCATTGAGAAACCGCTCACTCTAGAGTTGAAACCTTTACCCACATACCTTAAATATACATTACTAGGTGAAGTCACACTCCACCTATTAACAAGATGAATGGGGAACAAAGAAAGAGATTGGTGCACAAGGGTGTATTAATATCATGAAAATGTATAGAAGTGGGTGAAGCCCAAATAAAGGTCTTTAAGAAGCTTCCACCACCTTTTGATAAAAAAAAACTAAAATTTAATGATCAAGGTAGTGACCTTAGAATTAGCATGTTTTTGTTTATACAGGTTTTTGTAATTTCTTATATATTTGTTGCATTATTTTTGTGGTTTTTAAGGTAGTTATACTTATGGAAGAAAACAAGAAGCTGAAGGGAAGAATGGATGCCATAGTAGCACAGATGAAGCAGGTAGTGCAACAATAATGTGCCAGATAAAGAAATTACTGAAATATTTTGTGTACAAGGCGTCTAAATTCCTTCTCTGACGTCATCACCACCACAATCCCATAAGTATTCTTGCCCTTATCTTTTATTATTTTTTGTTTGTTACATTAGTGATGTGTGTTTTTTTCATTGTGTATCATTTTTCATATTGAGAATAATGTGTTGTTCAAGTGTGGGGACGTATATGTAATTGCATATTAATTGTGTGTGATTTTGCCTATGTGTTTTTTTTTTGCATTATGTGTAATTGTTGCATAATTTTACATTATCTATATGTCAATGGTATAAAATTGAAAGGAATTAGCTTAGCTATGAACATGATCATTTAAATTATGAAGAAACATTAACTTGTGAAGTTTTTGTTTTGAGTGTTTTTTAGGCAAACATCCATGTTAATTTAGAATATTATACCTGTTCTTCCATTTTATAACACTTGTTTGGATGCACTTATGAGTGAATGATTTAATTTGGTAGGCATCATTAATAGCTTTTTATAGAAATGGATTGACTAGGAAGAAATGATGTAGGTTAGTGTGTATATATATAAAGTTGAATAATGTGCTAAATAAAGTTCCTATTTTGCTGGCCCTTTTTGAAAAATTGGGGTTAACAATAGAGCTGTTAACTAATTATGAGTTGTGGTATAACTAAGTAATTAGGGAAAGTTTATGATAAAATATTTGCCTTCACGTAGAAAGGCTAAAATGATACTCCACGTAAGCTTGATAAAAAGTAATCTAATTGAGTGGCAAGAAGATATTTATGACAAGATATTTTCCTTTTCTTGAAAAGACTAGATGATTATTAAATAAAATCTCAGATAAAATTGAACCTAATGATCTTAGATAAGCATAACTAATTAGTTTGAACAATTTGTTTGGTAAGATCCATTTAGATTCATGTTAAGTCAAACTAGTAAACCAATTTAAGCCTTTATTCAAAGTCAAGTCCCTGAAGATCTTAGTGTTGGATCCTGAAAATTTTTCTAAATTACTTATTAATTGTTTAATTATTTATTTTTTGTTTGTTTGTTTGATTATCTATTTATTTTTATAATTGAGTCATTAATTAGAAATTTGAGGGAAAGATTTGAATTAAGTTAGATTAAGGAGTTAGTAGATGAAATTAAGTGAAAGAAGGGTAAATATGGAAAGACTAGTTAAATGAGGGGCAAAATGGGAAAGAAAACTAAAATGTTGTCTTGAATTAGAAGATAGAAGAGAGAATGTTGTAGAAGAGAGAAAGAAGAGAAGAAAAAACGTAGAGAAAGAAGAGAAGAAGGAGAAAATCGTGGAAGAAGAGAGAAAGGGAAGAAAGAAGAAGAAAAAGAGGAGAAATCAAGCTTGTTAAGGTAAGTTAATCATCTTTCTTCTTGCTTTAGTAGAGAAATGGGTTGTACTGAGAATGAAGGAGTTAGAGAGAGAAAGGGGTTTTGTGTTGGAAGAAGATGGTTTAAGGGAACCCATTTGATTTTAGGGTTTCTAAACTAGGTTTTGGGTTCTCTAACCTAGATGGACTATAGGTAGGTTAAGTTTAAGCTTGATTTGTGTTGATTTCATTTGTTGTGATTATGGAAGTTTTAGGGGATTTCCATTTGAATTTGGATTGAATGAGAATTTTGGTTATGTTAGGAAATCAAGAAAAACCTACCCAAGGGCAAGAGGAAGAGCACAATTGAGTTTGGATTTTCAAGCGAAATAAGGTGGGTAAAATATTTATGGTTATTGTGTAAATGAGCAATGTGCCTATGTGTGTGTATATATGCTTGAATTTCTAAATTGTGAATTTCTGTGATGTGGGAAATGCATTATGATGTGTTTTATGTATTACATTGAAAGATATATGACATTTTTTATATAATTGAATTGTGAGTATGATCATACTATGCCTTGGAATTGTATCATGGCATTTTGATTTAAATGGACAGAAAGAAAAAGAATGAGAATATGAATTTGTGATTGATTGAATTGAGAATGAGAGTTGATTGTGTCTCAGCAAGAGCGGAACCGTTTCGTAGTCATGTGCACGTCGACATAAAGCCTTCTCCCGGCTGCTCGCTTGTGGCACATGAGATCCAAAAAGTGGACTCGTTTCGTTCACGATGTAAACTTCGGTTTCTCCGTTTTGTTCCACGGAACCCTCGAGCCAATTGTTTGTGCATTTGCATTTTGACATGTTAAGTTATGATGCAAATTGAGTGTTATGCTTTGATGATAAATTACATTCAATATGTTTATGTGATGATGTATTGAATTATGAGTTGTGAATTAGAATTGTGAATGATGAACTTACATTGCTAGATTAAGATAAGGCGTGCATGCCTATATGAATATTTGCATATATGTTTGATTGTGTGGCTCGTTGCCAATGGCTATAAATATATTAGCCACTGAGCTGTGTAGCTCAACCCATCATTTTCCCTCCTCAGGTGCAGAACGAGAAGATTAGTGATCCTTGCTAGGCATTCGGAAACTCCAAGATAGCTAGAGATCTTTTGTACTAAGTTAGTGACTAATTTGGATAGCTTTATAGGCATATCAAACATGAGCATCCTTTTGTATTTTGTATTAAGTTTGATGTGTATATTGATATGTAAGTAAAGCTTGTTCAAACATTTATTTTGTTCAGAAATGAAAATGAGAATTTGAGAAGTTCCTTTTGTGTATGATTATGTTATTTTAAGGGTTGAGTATAATGGATGTGGAAGTGGAATGTGTATGTGCATATTCTTCTTTGTTGAGATTGCAAATTGTTGTTAGTATTAGAATAGTATGTTAGAGTTGGAAAGATTGTATGTGATGAATTATTTGAGTTGAGATTCAAGAGTTAATGAGATGTACTTAGTGGTTGAAGGGATATGAAGTGATATTGCACTAGAACAGGTGAATTTGAGGAGATTATGAGTAAAAAGGATGTTAGAATGGATATAGGGTCCGTTGGAGGGGTCTTGGAGTGTGAAAATTTTTGTAAAACCCAAAGGTTACATGGTCAGGCCATGTATAAAGACACTGACCGTGTATTCAAGATGCAAAAAAGTAGCCAGACCCGTGGGTTACACAGTCTGATCGTGTATATTCACATGATCCGTATTTTTATCCTCCAAATGATAGAATCTTGCTTCACATTCTTAGCAAAAGTTGTAGATCTAGAATTTCTCTTTGAAACTATCAAAAGATGACCTTAATCCAACATCTCTGGTGAAAGTTATGCCAATTGTCCCGATATAGGTACAACAGATTGAGGGCAAAATCATGTTTGATTCTTTTAGCCATAACTCCTTCATCCGACTTCCAAATGAAGTGATTCTTGAGCCAATAGATTCCTAACACATTTTCCAATCCCTCCATAAAAACTGGTTGCACCTAACCCTCTACCAAGAGAGGAGAGCACGGATGAGTCTAGAGTCCCAGGAGATGCTGAGGCTTCTATAGGGCACGGTAGTGGGCGCTCTCGATCACAGATGCAGGAGTCGCCTGTTCCGCAGGAGCAAGCACCTATCATGGATCCGAGATTGTTTCAGGCATTCACTCAGGCCTTTTACAGCCAAGGAAGACAACATCCTAATAGTATTTACCTTCGCAACAGGAGCAAACGGTTCTTGGTAGTCAGTACCATAGGTTTGAGTGAACCCCTTAGTAACCAACCTTACCTGGTTAATTGTGAGTATGATCATACTATGCCTGAATTTCTAAATTGTGAATTGTTGTGATGTGTGAAATGCATTATGATGTGTTTTATGTATTGCATTGAAAGAGATATGACATTTTTTATATAATTGAATTGTGAGTATGATCATACTATGCCTTGGAATTGTATCATGGCACTTTGATTTAAATGGAAAGAAGGAAAAAGCATGAGAATACAAATTTGTGATTTATTGAATTGAGCATAAGAGTTGATTGTGTTGTGGCAAGAACGGAATCGTTTTGTAGTCACGGTCACATCGATATAAAGCCTTCTCTCGGCTGCTCGTTTATGGCACACGAGATCCAAAAAGTGGACTCGTTTCGTCAACGGTGTAAACTTCGGTTTCTCTGTTTTGTTCCAGGAACCCTCGAGCTAATTGTTTGTGCATTTGCATTTTGACAGGTTAAGTTATGATGCAATTTGAGTGTTATGCTTTGATGATAAATTACATTCAATATGTTTATGTGATGATGTATTGAATTATGAGTTATGAATTAGAATTGTGAATGATGAACTTACATTGCTAGATTAAGATAAGGCGTGTATGCCCATATGAATATTCACATATATGTTAGATTGTGTGGCTCGTTGCCAATGGCTATAAATATATTAGCCACTGAGCTGTGTAGCTCAACCCATCATTTTCCCTCCTCAGGTGCAGAACGAGAAGATTAGTGATCCTTGCTAGGCATTCGGAAACTCCAAGATAGCTAGAGATCTTTTGTACTAAGTTAGTGACTAATTTGGATAGCTTTATAGGCATATCAAACATGAGCATCCTTTTGTATTTTGTATTAAGTTTGATGTGCATGTTGATATGTAAGTAAAGCTTGTTCAAACATTTATTTTGTTCAGAAATGAAAATGAGAATTTCAGAAGTTCCTTTTGTGCATGATTATGTTATTTTAAGGGTTGAATATAATGGATGTGGAAGTGGAATGTGTATGTGCATATTCTTCTTTGTTGAGATTGCAAATTGTTGTTAGTATTAGAATAGCATGTCAGAGTTGGAAAGATTGTATGTGATGAATTATTTGAGTTGAGATTTAATGAGATGTACTTAGTGGTTTAAGGGATATGAAGTGATATTGCACTAGAAGAGGTGAATTTGAGGAGATTATGAGTAAAAGGAATGTTAGAATGGTTATAAGATCTATTGGAGGGGTCTTGGAGGGTGAAAATTTTCATAAAACCCGAAGGTTACACGGTCAGGTGGTGGGTAAAGACACTGACCGTTATTCCAGATGCAGAAAAATCGCCAGATCCGTGGGTTACACGGTCCGACCATGTATATTCTCGCGGTCCGTGTTTTGACCCTTAAATGACAAAATCTTGCTTCGAGTTCTGCACAACAGTTGTAGATCTAGAAGTCCTCTTCAAAATTGTCTAAAGACGACCTTAATCCGACATCTCTAGTGAAAGTTATGCCAATTGTCCCGAGATAGGTACGACATGATTGAGGGCAAAATCATAACTCCTTCATCCAACCTCCTAATGAAGTGATTCTTGAGCCAATGGATTCCTAACACATTTTCATATCCCTCCATAAAAACTGGTAGCCTTTGGTGTTGATTTGAAAATGATTGATGGAAAGAAAGTGAGGGATCGGTTGGAAGAGTATGATTGGGTTATGAAAATACTTTGAATTTTTAAGCATATATTGAGCTATAGAGCTCCGAATGAGATGGTTTTTGTTTCAAAATAAACTAGAGATATTGAACTACAATTGTTCTGAATAAGTCAAATTGTGATTTTGATGATTGACTGGTGTGGGTACGCCACCCTTGTAGGATGATGGCAAAGTGAGAGTTCATTGACATAACCCTACAAGGAAACCCGCTCACACTTTATGGCTCTAGATTTGTTGGGCTCCGAAACGGGGTCCAACACTTAGAAAGTCTTAAACCATTGACATCCTTTTAAATTCATGTTGAAATCTAACATTTTTTGTTATCTTTTATTCATAATAAAATTCATCCTTATTTTTAGAGTTAAAAGGTATTTTTTTTATAAATAGAAGTTCATTTTATTTAGCATTAGATCAACTTCATTTTTGTTAAAATTAAATCCATTATTTTTTCTCAAGTCAAAATTTAAAATGAAGTTCATCGTCTTCAAGAAAGTTTAATTTCAAATCTATGCCTTTTTTGTTAAAGTCCTTTCATCTTTAAGCCAATCTGAAATTTATTTCTAGGTTTGTCTTTTCCAAGTTAAATAATTATGTTTTTCAATCATATGTCATCCTTTCTTCGTCTTACATCAAAATATCCATTTTCTTTTCAAATCAAAAGGTTAAATTCCTCCCTTTAAGTAGCATTGAACTATTAATTTAAAGCCCTAAATCAATGTTATGAATACCGTACCAGATTTAATACCGGATTGGATTGTAGTACAGTACTGTATCGGTATTGGTTAATATCGAGAACCGTTTCGGGTAATTTTTAAATTTATAAAATAGTCCATAAATTTTTTTAAAAATTACAAAATAGTCCATTGTCATATTATACAGTTTTAGTTTTTATATATATATATATATTATATTCAAATTATTTCTATATACAATAATTATCTATATATAATATATATCTATATATAATAATTATCTAAATATAATAATTTATTATAAAATAATGAAAATAATTCAAACTTTTGAATTATTAATTATTTTCTATTTTATCAAAATTTTGAATTATTTTTTTAGAATTATTGTTTTTCACATTTTATTTCATTTTACATTTAATTAGACATAATCACAATTTTAATTTAATATATAAAATTAATTTAATAATAATTATTAAATATAATTAAATTTAAAAAATTAAAATATATAAATTTCAAATAAATTTTGATTTAATAATTATAAATGTATAAAATAAATATTAGTTTATAAATAATAATTTTTAAACTATTTATTTTAAAAAATAAAAACTTTTCCTTAATAATTTATTAATAAACATTATATAAAATATTAAAATAAATTTAAGTAAAA
>JAOSBM010000003.1:13870973-13883301 GCA_027568955.1 Erythroxylum tenue
AAAATATAATTAAAAATAGACTATCAACTAAAAATTAATTAATTTATAAAACTAACTAACTAATTAATTAACCAATTTTTAATTATAATTCAAACTTTAAAAATTAGTAATTAAATATTTAAATTACAAAAAATTGCCCAAGTCCAACTTACACCATTACAATTATAATATGAATTCATTGGCCTGCGTTTTAAGCTCTCAATGAATTATGTAGGAGACGACATGATTGATGTCGAATAAGCTTTTGACTAATTAATCTTCTTTTTATGTTAAAGTATAATTAATTTAATAAGTTGTTGCCTAGTCGTTTCTCTTTTGTCCGTTTCATGTAGAAAACTCCGTTTTCTCTTTCTTTGGTGTTTGGTGTTTGGTCCTCTGGACCTTGCTCACTCTCTCAAAGCTTGCGTCTTTGAGTAAATCGACAAGCACCTTCCTCTCCTTGATAGATCTGCCGACAACATTCAAAACCTTGGGTAAATTGACAATCGCCTTCATCTCTTCACCAGATCTGACGACGATGACTTCTTCGGGCGTGCGGTGACTCCAAGACGGTGTGCGGTGGACGACGGTTGAAGGCCGGAGGCGCGACGACGGCGGAAGGGAGAGAAGACAGAAGAAGACGAAGAGAGAGGGAGAGTCGGCAGTCGGGGGCAGGGAGGGGAAGAGAGGGTAGGTTTAAATTTTTTTTATTTGCAAAATGACCCCTCCAATTTTTCATTTTACGGTATGGCCCCGGAATATTCCGGTATTGACGGTACCGGCCGGTACCGACCGAAATTTATTTCCGGTACCTATATGCCCGTTCCGGTACCGTTACGAAATCCACAACACTGATCACACCTTTTCAATGTCATAATTACAAGGAAATGAATTTATAATTATAATGTGGGAGGAACAGGTTATTTGCTTATTTTGAACATTAATGTTAGAAATGACTGTTTTATTTGATGCATTTAATAGAGAATTCATTTTTTTGGAGGAAGAGGTATGCTGAAAAATGAAAATGTTTGAAACGGAATTGTCTGACATCTTTTGTAAAGGTTCAGACATTTTAGGTTTGTTTAATGTCGTTAAGTGAAAATAGAGTTGGATTAAGTGGTAAACAAGGCTGGATTGTAATAGGTTACACAAAATCTGATGCCTTTGTAAGGGCCTAAACCTTATCCTCTAAAATTTACGCAAGGTAATAACGTAAATAGGTGCTTCCTCCTCCCTCCTCACTCAACCTTCTTCTCTAACGTGCTTTGCTGCACATATAATTATACCTATACGGACATACGTATATGTACAGTGTGCGTCTCCTAAGTTGAAAATGGAGGTCACGGTAGCTTTTACTACCTTGAATTACCTTCTCGTACGCTCATCCCCACCATTTTTGGCCAAGAAACGTCGGCGCAACTTTGCTGCCAGACCACCAATTCTACTTCTCAATGAACCTGTCGTCACCACCCAGTTGCCGCAACGACATTCAAAGTCCTATTTTTCAAGACAAAGTGCCATTCTTGAAGTTCAACGATCCTCTCACCTAGTTTTGGCTCTTCAGAGGTTCTTTCCACATCCTTACTTTTTTGCTATCGTTTTGTTTATATGTTAGATAAATTTTTTTCTCAAGTTTAATTGTGTTCTTATTAATAATGATGCAATGAGTAGTCCGTGTATGGAGATGCCGTCTGGTCCTGTCGGTTGAATTTTGAAGCTTTGGATTCTTGGTTATGACGTTTTTTTTTTCCGTTTATCTGATTTTCTGGGTTTGCCGTCCGTATTTGGTGGACTGATTACTATGTGTCATCTGAAGTCACATGATGGCTCAGTGGGTTGATGGTATGGATTTCTTTTCGTGGACAATCGCTAAAGTGTCCCTAAAACTTCAAAGTCTTCTTTGGTTGTTTCACCTAGAGGATGTAGAATGCAAATTGACCTAAATGTGGACCGAGTCTCTAAATTGTTGCACAGTAGGTGGTTTAGTATTTGACTTTTGGCTTCATAATCATCCTATGGCTACAGCCCTAAATGAATCACTTGTCAAGATATGTATCAGGTGGCAAGATTCTTCCAATAACCTCTGAAACCCCTTTTGACAAAACAAGGTGGTTATTATTGGCTCAAAATCTTTTTCACTCTTTTTACAATTCTGCAGTTCTCATAGGATAAATCCTCAGACACAAGTGAACAATAGAGGCAAATTAGTTGCTATATGATAGGAAATGGTTATTATTGATTCTGTGCATAAGACTTCTAATTGTGAATAAGT
This sequence comes from Erythroxylum tenue, assembly GCA_027568955.1. Lineage (NCBI taxonomy): Eukaryota > Viridiplantae > Streptophyta > Magnoliopsida > Malpighiales > Erythroxylaceae > Erythroxylum > Erythroxylum tenue. The sequence continues at coordinate 13,873,225 of JAOSBM010000003.1, forward strand.
CTTCTTTCCTTTTCTTGATTCGCATGATTAACATGTTTCTGTTGTTGACTATAGATCTAGAACTATCTGTAACTCATTTCATTTAGTTATTTATGGTCATTCATTTTAGATTACGTCAATATGTTTAAAATTTTAGTTCAGCTCTACCTTAATGCTCTTATTTTGGAGTCATACTTTAGGAAATAAGACTTGTGAAAGATTCTGATGGTATTGAGGCCATGATTGTTGTGTAATTTCTATGCTTAGCATCAATCCAAGTTGTCACTACTTTTTCATGGATTAATTCCAGTTTAACCTACTTCGTTTAATGATAGATTAATGAGTGAAACATGATCACTTTATAGGTTAGGTGATTCATTGAAGGTGCAAGACTTCAATACCCTCCTATGGAATTTTGGTAAAGAAAATAGATGGCAGGATCTTTCTCAGGTAACGCTATTGAAGAATTGCAATAAGTTGCTTGGATATGCCAACTATATTCACTATTGATTTGTTTACAACTATATGTTTCTCGTGTTTCTGTTATTCAGATTTTTATAGCTGTGTGCAATTATTTTTAATTTTATTTAAAGGTTGTTGTCCTTCTTTTTTTTTTTTGGTTTTGGTTTTGAGCTGTTGCAAGTTTATTTTGTTCTCAAATGGTTATTTTATTATGAGCTCTAGTTGGGGTTTGATTATTTGACTATCTGAATGAAAAGTTATCTGGAATATCATTCTTATTCCATACCAAATGTTTTGATTGAGTTTTGCTGAAGATAATTGTTTCTATACTTCTGAACTCATTTGTAAAGACTTTCTAGAGTAATGGGATGAAAGGCAATCTTTAAGAGAAAGACAATCTTTCTCCTAAAATTTCTATATGATGATAGATACTTTTGCTCTTTTAAACATTAAATTTGTAATGCAGTTGGTTGTTATCTCTAAATTTTAGTCAAGAAATTGATGGTAATATGAATATGGTCAACTCATCTGTCAACTAAGTTGTAGACACATGTGTCTATGTTACAATCTATAACATAATGTTAGCATTCAACTTATTTTCATTATGTCGGTCATTTCTTGGGCCCTTTATTTCACGACAAGCCTAAATTAGGCAACTGTTATTTATTTCCCTTCTAGCTAACAACATTCTTGTCTTGGTTTATTTGTTATTATTACAGCTCTTTAGTTGGATGAGGGAGCATAACAAAATTAGTGCTTCATCATACAGCCGCTATTTCAAGATCTTGGGCATAAGACTTAACCCTATAAAGGCGTTAGAAATCTATCATAGTATTACAGATGAATCCACGAAAGCCAATGTCTTTGTCTGTAATTCTCTTCTTAGTTGCCTCATCAAGAATGGCAAGTTTGATTCGAGCATCAAATTGTTTTATGAGATGAAGCGCATTGGTCTAACACCTGATTCTATCACATATAGTATAGTATGTGAATTCAACTCATTATGATTATTATGATTTCCCTACCATTAGGTCACCATTTGTTGTAACTATTTTTATGTTGACTGATGATAATTTGGTTGCAATATTTTTCACACGTGAAAGTTGTTCATTTTACTTGGCAACTTTGTCCTAATTTTTTTGGCAATGGAATAGTTCTCTTTTTTTTTTACGATATTCATGCTTCTTCATTTTCTATTCATTCAAGGCTCAAAGATTGGAAAATAAACTTTCAAAAACATACTCATGCCTTGTGATTTGTTTCTATTGTCTCCTAGATCTTTGTTTTATCATAAAGCAAACTCTATTCCTACTTGTAATTTGGATTTGGGGAATCTTGTTCAGATTTTTTTCCACCTTCGAAGAAAGTGCTAATGTTTATACACTTTTTGGCTCTTTTACATGCCATGCAACAATGTTGTGCTCTTAAAACACTTAATATCTTTTATATTTTGTTATCTGTATTTTCCTGTTTGTTATTTCATTCAAGTTAAAATGATTTCATACCAATAGTTTGAAAATCTAATATGGTTAAGTCCACAATCATTGCTCTTTAATTTTTTTTTGGAAAGGCTTCTAAATATAGTTGATCATTTATGCCTAATAAAAGTTATAATCAAAATTTTTATTTTATGATAAGTGGGAAGTTTTTCAACCATTAAATATATTTATCAATATCTTCTCTTTTATAATTATCACCTTTTGTGATCCTTAGCTACTTGCAGGTTGCATTAAAGCCAAACAGGGGTACTCCAAGGGATTGGACTTGGTCCAAGAACTAAACTATGAAGGATTGCGGATGGACAGTGTGATGTATGGGACCCTTTTGGCAATATGTGCTTCAAATCATCAATGTGAAGAGGCACATAAATATTTTAACCAAATGAAGGATGAAGGTCATTTGCCTAATACATTCCATTTTAGCTCCTTACTTAATGCTTATTCTTCTAGTGGAAACTATGAGAAGGCTGAGGAGTTGGTTCAAGAAATGAAAGCGTCAGGATTACTACCAAATAAGGTTTGTAGTCACATTAATAGATTCCTGTTATTCTCATCCATTCAGTAAATTTTAGAGCAACTTTTCTTTCATGTATTCTTGTTTCTTTACCTAAGATCATTGAGGTGATTATGATATGGAAAGATGAAAATAGAACTTTCTAGCAAAGATATGATTAAAAAAAGGTCAATATATGTGCTAAATGTGTTAGGCTTACTATGGTTCAGGATATAAATTATTGTCATTTTAAGTTGGCTTTAATTTTGTAGATGTAGTGACGTCTTTGGGATGAGTATTTATTTCTGGAAATCCTAATAATTTTATGATTCATATAATTTATTCATTTAACTTGTTTCATTAACTATCAAACTACAAGAACCTTCGAAGTTAAACTCTTGCAGAAGAATTAAGGACACAAGAAGCAACGATCATAAGTTTTAAATAAAAAACGATGTCGTATAGTCATAACATTTTAAGTGAGATGATGTTATGAAACTAATTGATGAGAGCATTCATTATATGTTAAGGAAAGACAATTTCTATACATGTATGTGTGGTTATAACAAAAGAAAATTACAAAAATGATATTGTTCTTATTCTCTCTCTATCTCTGTCTCTCCTCCTGCCAACCTTTGACATTCTCTTTCTTTGCACTCACTCTGTATCACTTGCATTTTGGTTGCAATTTTGATATTAGAGCCGGTGAACCTTGAACACCAATAATGGCAGAAGGAACAATGGGCGTTGAGCTAAGGAGAACTGAAGGAGGAATGAATTTCCTTCTAGAGATACAAATGTAGAATGCAAACTTTGTTGATGCAAAATCAAACCAAAAATTGACAAGCAAGCAAAAGAGTTAGGGGACTTGAAATCCATGTTCCACAATTCATGCAAAAGTTTGTAGGACCTAAAGAAGAGCCTCAAGTGGGAAAGGAGGAACCCATCGTGAAAAGCTTGACTTAGCATGAGGGATATACCGTTCCAACAAGGTTTAGCAAAATTGACTTCCCCACACTTGAAGGCATTGTAGTGAAAGGATGGATCTACAAGTTTGAGCAATTTTTTTACTAGTGAAAGGATGGATCTACAAGTTTGAGCAATTTTTTTACTCTTGATCATATGCTAGAAACCCTTAAAGTAGGGATAGTCGCAATGCACTTAGAAGGCTCTGCCCAAGAGTGATGTAGGACAAATAGAAGAATTATTAACTAGTAGCTAAAAACACAAAATTAGGAGGTGTAACTGATATTAGGCTGCTAGAATTTCAGGTTTCAAGGTTTAAATATGGCTAGGAATGCAAAATTTTCAAATTTTGTATAGTTGGAATTTTAAGGTTTGATTGCTGGGAATTTAGGCTAATGATTTTAGGATCTAATATGGCTGGAACATAGGTTTGAGATGGCTAGAATGTAGGTTTGAGAGGGCTGGAAGTTGTTGGAATTTAGTGAAGAACACAAAGAATGGATAGTAGGAAACTAAGAATCACTCTTAGAAGAAAGCATCACACCTTCTAGTAGAAAACTAAAGTTTGTGGAAAAATTTCAAATTGCTTCTTATTAATGAAAGGCCGAGTACACATATATATAGAGCTCTTAGAACCCTTATTCTAGTAGGAAAAGAATTTCTAATTTAAATCCTATTATAATAGAAATTTTGTAACTCTTACACAATTAGGATAACACATCTAAATAAGAATAACATAATACTGCTACTTCCTATCTAATAAGGAATCCTAATACAATCGGAATTTCAAGCTTTATCTTTAATGTCAATTCAATTCTCAATCCTCGTCCCACCAAATTAAAGCTTGTGATTGATTAATCTTTTCTCTTTTATTTCTGTTATATACTTTTAAGTTCTTTTGCATCAAAGAGTGGTATCAATTGGTGATGAAGAATAGACCTGGGTAAGAAAACATGAGATGGAAGGAGTTTGTAACGGTACTTATGAGAGGTTTGATGAGGAGATTCTTGAAGATTTAGTAGGGGACTTCATAGAGCTCTGATAGGATGGGATGGTACAAGAGTACTGCACCCATTTTGACAAATTTTCCAACAAGTTATCACTCTCTGAGGATTACCTCATAGAGTTCTTCTTAAAGGAGTTGAAACCAAAACTTGAGTTAACAGTGAAGCTTTAGATCCTTGATGTGGATGATGCCTTTGTGGGTTAGAGATATCATAAAAGATAGAAGAAATACAAGACTGACTGATTTGGCAGTCCGTTTATTTATTTTATAATAAACATAGTATTCTTACTTGGCAATAGGAATTTGATATTTTTTCTGTTAAAGTCCAATTTAGTTTCTAATTGTTAGGATTATGGGACTCCTAAAGGATAAGGATAAGCTCTGTAGATTAGGACTCTTTCTAATTAGCAACTCTTGTACTATGATAAGCTTTCCTATAAAAAGGAGATCAATATTGAATAAAGAAATCTAGTGGAATTCATCATCAAATGCCTTCAAGCTTTTGATTTTCCTCAGTAATTTGTCCATTGGATATAGGAATGCATTGCCTAAGTTAACTTCATCATCCTTATCAATGGAAATCCAACAAATTACTTCAAAAGCTATAAAGGAATTAGGCAAGGGGAGCCCCTTTCCCCTTACCTTTTCTCTCTAGCTATTGAAGTTCTATCCAGGCTGCTGCATACTCTCACTGCTGAAAATCCCATGTTCAAGTACCACCATAAATGCAAGGGTATGGAGTTAAATCATTTAGCATTTGCTGATGATCTTATGCTTTTTTGTGGAGCTGATGCTATTACTCTCTAACACTCATCATGAGAACCCTAAAAGCATTCACCAGGTTGTCAGGATTGAAAGCTAGTTTCTTCAAAAGTTGTACCTATATCTCCTCTGACATTCAAAATGGGGATGAAATTAGCAGACTGACAAGGCTTAATGTTCAATCTCCTCCATTCAAATATTTGGAGGTACCCATCACAACAAACAAACGAATGTATGTTGATTGTATACCCCTACTTGAGAGCTATAGATCCAAAATAAATGCCTAGCAAAATAGATACCTATCAATTACTGGCAGACTACAACTGATCTCATTAGTTTTGTAGAATGTACATACACACTGGAGTGCTTCCTTGGTATTGCTTAAAAAGATCATCAAGGAGATATAAAGATCCATTAAACTATTTATGTGGTTTGGAAAGATAGGCAACTCCAAAGGAACAAAAGTAAAGTGGGAAGAGCTATGTCTCACTAGAGGGTGGACTAGGTCTGGTACCTCTGATGACTATGCCGAAGAGGATATGCAGGTTATTCAAGGATAGGGAAACTATATGGTTAAAGTGGATAAATGAGTACTATCTGAGGGATAAAAGCTTATGGCAATTGGAGCAAAATAGGGAAATTCCTGGAGCTTTAGACAGCTCCTCAACATGAGGGACTAAATTTATCCTTGGATAAAGCAACAAATTGGCAATAGAGAGTTAACATGATTTGGGTTTGACAATTGGAATGATTTAAGCCCTCTCTATAGTAGATATGAGATGCTACAATTGACCACTAGGATTCCATTGAAAGCTAAAGTTAGTAGCATAATCAAGGATGGGGTTTGTAGCTGCAATTATAGAGGTGTTGACAGCCTGATGAATTGTAAAGCAAATAGGCAACCAACTTTAAAGAATATAAGCCTATATGGCTAATCATTAGCTCCCTGGATTTTAGCAACTCCTTATTCTATAAGATATTTAGAGCCTACAACCCCAAAGTTCCTTAGTATGAGCTTATATGTAGGAACACTCTATACCCTAAAGCTTCAATTATCAACTGGGTGGCCATCAAGAACAGGTTGTGAACAAAAAGCAGATGGTTTGGAAGTTCTGGAAGCTTTGATCCCAGTTGCTTGCTGTGAAAAAATGATATTGAAACACTACCTCACCTATGTTTCTAGTGTAGAGTATCCCAATCTATTTGGCTTTGAGTTCAAAACAGAATGCAAGTATTTTGCCCGTAAAAGGATTGGACAATGGGTCATAAGAGTGGTTAACACACTTAAGAAAGATGGGATTATCATCAAAATTGCTTTTAGTTGTACTATACACGATCGGGAGGGAGAGGAACAAACGTCTATACAGTGGAATAAAGATGGAAACTCAAATCCTAGGAGACTTGGTTGTTAATTGGGTCAAAGAACTACTTATAACATATGCTACTCAGCCCAAGGTCAGCCAAAGAATGAAGATACTTTGGAATTTATAAAGCTATTGTTGTAATCATGGGTTGGGATCCAAGATCTAAAATTTGTATTTTGTTTTGGGAGTTAACTTTGATTTTCTTGTCATTTTAATTTTGTCAATCTTAGCTTGATGTGATAAAACTTTATTCATTTTCCAAAAAAAAGGGAAAGGATGGTGAGCGACAAACTTTGAGAGTTACGAGAAAGTATTACTGCTCTACAATGCAGTGGTTGGTGACCTTAAATAATGCGTAGTGTAAATTCAAAAGCTGCATTGCGAAGTTAGAGTGGGATGGGGGCGTGATAACACTGACAGGGAACTTGAGTAGGTGGAACAAACTATTCTCCATCAAAGGCTTCAACAAGATGCTTAAAGGCCCTAGGAATGGTGGGGTATATATGAGGCAATTGACACATCCATTAGGGTAACAGATGCAAAATATGAAGCTAGAGGAATAACGTGACATTTTTGAGGAATGAAATGCATTGCTAGCAGAGTTTGGGGAGGTATTTAAAGAACCTAGTCAATTGTCTCCAAATTGAATGCATGACCATAGAATTAGATTGAAGGAGGGCACCGAGTCAATCAACATTAGGCCTTGTAGATACTCGGAGGAATAGAAAGATGCAATAAAGAAGGCTATAAAGGAGTTGCTTTAGCAAGGCTTCATCAAGCATAACATCAGTCCATATGCATTTACTATGGTTTTGGTGAAGAAGAAAGACAACTCTTGGAGGATGTTTAGGGACTATAGGGAACTTTATAAGAAAACATTAGAAGACAAGTTCCCATACTGTTAGTTTAGGAGCTATTGGACGAACTGCATGGCTTAAGTTGATAATCCAAAATGGATTTCAGGTCTAGTTATCACTAGATTCAAATGCATGAAGATGATATTACCAAGACTTCCTTTAGGACTCATGAGAGACATAATGAGTTCTTTGTGATGCTCTTTGGGCTAACTAATGCTCCACTAACGTTTCAAAGCCTTACGAATGACATATTCAAGCCATTCTTGGGGAGATTCGTCTTATTTTTCTTCGATGACATTCTAATATACAACAATTCCTTTCACTAGCACTTGGAGCATCTGTGATATGCTACGAGGGTTCTTCAAAATCACCAATTATCATAAGGGGAATAAGTGCATTTTGGTGCAAGATAGATTGAATATTTAGGACATTTTGTCTCATTTGGTGGAGTAGCCATAGATGCAAAGAAGACAGAAATAATTCGTAATAGGCTAGCTCCTCAATCCTTGAGGGTTTAAGAGGATTCTTTGGTCACATTGGTTAATATATAATGTCCATCAAGAATTATGCTCAATTAGTTAAAACCCTTGATTGAAATGTTGAGGAAACAAATGACCACCAAATGGAATTGGGAAGGAAGCAAGCAATAGGCATTTGATCAACCTAATGGAGCTCTTATAGTAGCACCTATGTTAGCAAGACCCAACTTCTCTCAATCCTTTATCATAGAGGTTAATGCGAGTGGAACAAACGTAGGGGTAATGTTTGAACATGATAAACATCCCATTGCCGTCTAAAGTAAGACCTTGGCCTTGAAGCACATCAGATTATATACTTATGAAAAGGAATTCTTGGTAGTTATTAAGGCTATTAGACAATGACATCATTACCTCAATGGTGGAAAAATCTTGGTGTAAACTAATCACTCAAGCCTTGAGCATTTGTTGGAGTAGAGAATCACCACTGCATTCCAGCAAACTTCGTTGCCAAGTTCATATGCGCCTGCAAAGTGATATATAGGAGTGGAAATGAAAATAAGGCGGTTGATGCATTGTCAAGAATCAATATCACTAAACTACTAAAGACAAGTTGGGTCCAAGATACCACCACTCAACACATTATGATGAACCTGAAGTTAGGGGAATTGAATTTAAGCAAGTATGAATTGGGGGTGGAGTTGTTGAGGTGTAAAGAGAGATTGGTGATTGGATTTAATCAGGAATTGAGAAAAAAGCTAATATTTATAAGACATAATGGGCCATATGGAGGTCACTTAGAATGTTTCTATTGGAAAATTAACTAAGGGTGTTAAAAATTATATGGAGTGTTTGGTATTTCAGAGAAGCTGGATGGAGTAAACGATGGTAGGTCACTCAGAATGTTACCAATTCCAAAACGATGTTGGATGGAGTAAACATGGATCCTATAGAAGGATTATCGACATCTTGAGGCAAATCTAGAATGTTGTGGTAGGTAGACTTAGTAAACATTCACACTTTGTAATTATCAAACATCCTCATATAGAAGCTAAGATAAACCAATTATTCATAGATCACGTTTTCAAGCTCCACGACATTCCAAAGAAAGTAATGAGTTATCGCAATCCCCTCTTTCGCAATTTGTTTTAGAGGGAGTGTTCAAATTACAAGGAGCAAGCTTAAATTTCTCAACTACCTACCACCCTTATTCAGATGGCAAATTGATGCAATCACCACAATTTTGGAAACTTACTTGCATTACTTCTGTGGGGATACTCCAACCCGATGGTATGAGTGGATTTCACGAGCAAAGTGGTGGTATAATACCACTTACCATGCATCCATTAGTATGACCCATTTAAGCTATTGTATGGATACTCTCCTCCCCTGTATCTTCCTTATTTTTGCATGGGATTCCAAGAATTTACTAGTGGATTTAGTGATGAGTGATAGAGAGACCAATCACCAAGTTTGATCTCTGAAGGGCTTAGCTCAAGATGAAACAACAAGCTGACAAAAGGAGGACAAACAACAAGTTTGAAATGGGACAATGGGTGTTTCTGAAGCTCTAAGCATATAGACTACATTCATTACAAAGATGAGGCAACCACAAACTCTTCCCCTTGTATTATAGACCCTATCTAAGTCTCAATAAGGTGGCCTACAAGTTACAACTACCTCCAAAGTTATTCATCTGTCCATCATTCCATGTACCCCAACTAAAGAAATATGTCTCAGAAGAGGACCCTATTTCCATGAATTTAAGTTCCAAAAGCCATTTTGGGTTAAAGAATGGTGAAATTTTGTTGCAAACCAGCAACTATAGTGTTGGTGCAGTGGTCCAATAGTAGACCAGCATAGGGGACTTTGGAATCCTTGTTTGAGCTTCAGAAGTGTTTCCTTGAAGTGAACCTTGTAGACAAGGTTTTCAAGGAAGGAGGCATTGTTATGGAAGATAAAAGCAAGATGAGGGAGGCAACAATCTGGTGGGATCTGACAATAACAAGAGCCAAGCAAGCAACCTGGGTTTCAATAAAACAGTGGCCGAGAACAACCAGCAGTAAAGAAATGACAGAACAGAGTAGTAGAGTAGAATACTTGATATTATATTGTATTGATAATGTTGAAATTATGGACAAAAGAAAGTAAACAGCAATTCGAGAGGCTGAATCTCTCCTAACACCAATTCGAGAGGGTGCAGCTCTCCAACA
>JAOSBM010000003.1:13885428-13908606 GCA_027568955.1 Erythroxylum tenue
TCAGCATGCCCCTAACAAACTTTCCTCCATCTCACGTCACTGGCCCACCTTCTCTAGCCCCACGCTCCTCTTCTTGCATCTACAGTAATGCTTATGCACCAGAGGCCTATCACAATCATAAGTTTTAAATAAAGAATGGTGTCACATAGTTGTAGCAACTTAAGGGAGACGTTGTTTATGTAACTAATTAATGAGAACATTCAATTTGCGCTCATGAAAGACAGCTGCTATATATGTATGTTCTGTTGTAACAAGAAAATCAGACAAAAATGATATTGTTTTGATTCTCTCTCTTTCCCCTAGTGCCAACCTCTGACATTCTCTTCCTTTGCATGCACTCTCATAACATCTGTCTTCTGTTACACAACATAAACTTACATCAGGAAGTTTGTTGAAAACATCAATAACAAAGTGGTTTTTTTTTTGTGGGAGGTTGACAACAAATTGTTTTGGTGTGTTGATTTCTATAATTCATATATACAGAGAGTATGACAAAGAAATAATCAGTTGGACTGTTATCTATCATTTCATTATTTGTGATTTTTGATTCGTCATTAGTAACTTCAATAACATTTTAAGTTCATGCAGAGGAAGTTTTGTCTAAAGCACCAATGCCATAGATGGTCTTGTTGCGTTTAATCCTTACTTTTCCTTCTCTATTTAGTATCTCTCGAAATTATCTGTCAATTTGGCGGCACATCTATAAAACATTTTCTGCTTGTCTGACTCCTGATTCTTGATGTGTACTGTCATGTCCTTTCTATTTTTCTCACTTAATAGTCCCTTTCTTTCTTCAATTTGTAATATTTATTCTTCTTTCGATTGTTTTCACCCTTTACTGAGTTGTTATGGCCTTGCTATCTGTTATTGAATTATATTTGCAGATAATATTGACAACATTATTGAAGGTATATGTTAGGGGGGGCTTGTTTGAAAAATCCAAAGAGCTGTTACTGGAGTTGGAAGCTTTGAGATATGCAGAAGATGAGGTAATCAAAGCTCTATGAAAAGTTATGTGACCAATTGTCATGTGGTTTAACCTTGTTCATCTTTTGTAACTTGACAATATTTTATATTCAAGTTCTGTCTTGATTAAACCAATTTGTAGTCCTACTTTTATACTAAAGTTTGTTTATAAATCTATGATGTTTTGGTTGTTGGTAAAATATTTTGGAATTTAATCCCCAAAGAATCCATAGCCAGAAAGGCATTTATTTAGCGTAGAAGGAATATTAGGCATTGTTATGACTATGAAAGTATTAATCTAAGTCATCAATATCTGGTGATGCTGAATAAAGAGATCCTTTTATTTTCTGTTGCAATTATTTAATTAGGAACTTGTTCGTATTGATTCCTGTTGCTTCCTTGTTAAAACTATTTTATGCAGAGGTCACACTAAAATGTTTGTACTCTTAGTCATTTGTTGATTATTTTGTCTTCAGTCTTCTTATTCTATTTCATTTGTGTTTATTGCTTTATTTATTCTTGTTATTTACTTCTGTGTCACATCAAATTCCCTGTTTAGATGCCCTACTGCATATTGATGGATGGCCTTGCTAAAACCGGGCATATAAATGAAGCAAGATCAGTTTTTGATGAAATGAAGGGAAAATGTGTCAAGTCAGGTACACTTGCTATCAGAAATTGAATATTTTGGTAAGCTCATTAGGCATAGAGTTCACCATCTTTGAAGAGGACTAAGCTTAATACCTAGTCTAAATTTGTAACAAATTCAATGCTGTTTTTAATATCAAGAGTTAATGTGAGTAAAATTCTCTTATATGAATTGCACTGATTCTTCATTAGAAATTGTAATTTTATCTTCTAACTATTGATTCTAATACTTGTATCTCATCCATTCTCTTTGAGAACTTTGTGTTCCTGTTTTCTTGGTTTATTTACTATCCTTGTTCATACTATTACGAAGGTATAATTCTAATTGACTTTTTGCCAGAAAATGAGTAATTTTGTTTCTCACATGCAGATGGCTATGCCCATAGTATAATGATTTCAGCTTTCTGCCGACTTGGACTTTTGCAAGAGGCAAAAGAACTGGTGAAGGAATTTGAAGCAAAATATGACAAATATGATGTTGTTATCTTAAACACAATGCTTTGCACCTACTGCAGAGCAGGCGAAATGGAGAGTGTGATGAAAATGATGAGGAAAATGGATGAATTAGCAATAAATCCAGATTATAATACTTTTCATATTTTAATTAAGTATTTCTGCAAGGAGAAGCTATATCTACTTGCTTTTCAGACCATGGAAGACATGCATGGGAAAGGTCACCAACCTGCAGAGGTACTTTTTTTTTTCCTTGGTTTCTTTCCTCTTTTTTTTTTAATTAGGACTTCCTCCAAATATTAAATGATGGTCTTTTTAATTTGTCCAATTTCTTCTGATAGAACATTTGATTTTTAACATCATTAGCTATAGAATATTCATGCGACATGGTTGTTTTTTGTTGGAAATGATGATACATCATATTTCAAAGATATATTTCATACACTTGAGTGTATGTTTATATTTGTATTTTGTTATTCATTTTCTCTTGTTCTACCATGTTCAAGTTATCTCTATGCCCAAAATTATTAAATATGCTATCTTTTGTCATGTAATCATCATATCCTAGAAGAAGGTAGAAAATTAGAGCATTCTTCTAACTTATTGAAAATTAGAGCATTCTTCTTACTACCACAACTTATTGAGAATCTATAGCATAGGAGAAATGTGTAGAGTGGCATCCATGGTCGTTGATATATAGTGCAGAAAATCATGAAATATAACCACATAGGCTTACAACTTATATTCTCAATGTTGAAGGCCAAATATTTTGTTCTTGCACAACTCTGAGATATCTCAATAACACATTGGTAAGAACTGTCAAATAGAAGACTGGGTGAACTACTTTTTGCATGAATGAAAGAATTAGATTTTTGTTTCTTGTTTACTCATATGATTATACTAATATATTCTTGTGCAACATTAAGTGTACAAATGTTTTTAATTGGATACAAATTGTTGTATTGTATGCGCTGAATATATATTAACTATTTGGCTCCTAATTAAGAGACTTAATGGGATTCCTACAATCACGGGATCGAATCCTGTAACCTATACAATCTATAGATGTAGATTTACAATTTGTAATTCTTCTTCTCAAGTTGGAGTAAAGATATTAAGTGCAGCTTGATACAAATATAATTGACCTAATCTTCATTTATAGCTTTTGTGAAAATATCTTCAAGTTCTCCAATTTTCATATATCGTGTAGAGATCAAGTTTTGCTGTAGTTTTTCACAAACGAAGTGGCAGCCAATGTCACTGTGTTTAATTCGTTCTTAAAACACGATTAGAAGTAATATACCGAGCAATTTGGTTATCATACCACAACTTTGCTGGTATTGAGCTTTTGAGACCAATTCAATTAAGAATTGACATATCCACATTACCTCGTACATTGATTATGCCATAGCTTTATATGCAAATTTATATTTCTTCTGAAAAATGAATAAAGTATTGTATTTACTATAGCACAACTATCCTAAGAGTTACAAAAGTACCAAGATAGTCAAGGTATATCAACCTTCTCTATCTGAGTTCAGAGGGAAGTTACATTACAATAAAGAGAAATCCAACTATTTTACTTTTCTATGAGACCATATTTCCTCTAACAAGCACAATGTAGCCAGTAGTGAATTTTTTTTATCAATCTTAAAATCTGCCCAATCTGTATTTGAGAAACACTTGATGTGAGTATATCCATGATTTTTATATAATGACCATTGTCTAGGGGGCTCCCTTTAAGTAATATAAGATTTGTTTTAGAGCAATGTAATGGTGAACTATTACAGAAGACATGAATTGACCTTACAAGGGGAAAACAAGTGAGTATAAGAAACAAAAGATCAAATAGGATAAGTGCGCTGGCACTTACCTTTGTGTAGAGCAATTGGAAAATCAGAATCATGAATTGTTGGATCTAATATCAAAGAAGAAATTGGTATTGAACTTGTAACAGGATGATATCTCCAGCTAATACGTGGCAGTGGTGGTTGTGTAGGAGTAGAGGTAATGTTATTGATCTAATATGTAATCTTATAAATCAACATATCATCATCTTTCTCCAAATTTGAAGATGTAAGAAAGAAAGGAATGTATTTCAAAAAAGTCACATCGACTGTCTAAGATTGTTGTTCTGATTAAGATAGTAGTATGAATACCCTTTTTGTATATAAGAGTAACCTAGAAAACACATTTTAAATCTTTGGGATCTAACTTAATTACTCAGGGCGACTTGACTCTGACAGTTCACAACCCTGTGTTCACAACCCTTCCAAATCTATCTAACCATGCTTTAGGAGACTGTTTTAGGCCATATAATGACTTCTTTAACTTGCACACCTTATTCCTCCCATAGGTATCCTCAAATCCCGGAGGTACGCTCATAAAGACTTCGTCTTATAACTCTTCATTAAGAAACGCATTTTTGACATCTAGTTGATGTAAAGTCCACTCAAAATTTACAGCCAAGGAAGACAACATCCTAATAGTATTTACCTTCGCAACAGGAGCAAACGGTTCTTGGTAGTCAGTACCATAGGTTTGAGTGAACCCCTTAGTAACCAGCCTTACCTTTGGCCTTTCCACACTGCCATCAGCCTTGAATTTAACAGTGAATAGCCACTTGCAACAGACCAACATTTTGTTCCCAAGTTCCATTCTTCTCAAGTGCATTTATCTCTTCCATAACAGCTGATCTCTAATCCGAATCTTGAAGTGCTTCCTGAATGGTCCTTGGTACAAACTGGTTAGTGATTTTAGAGATAAAGGAGTTGTGCTTGTGTGATAGATTTTCATAAGATAGGTACTTTGATATGGGATGTTTGGTACAAGCCCGTTTCCCTTTCCTGAGTGCTATGGATAGGTAATTATCAGTAGAGAAATCAGTAAAAATATTGTTGATATATTCTTGGTGAATATTTGGTTCCTATAAGTTAGCTAAATCAAATCAGGACCATATCGTGTATATCTGGAAATTCCTAGAATAGAAACCTATATAATCTATATATTATGTGGCAATTTAAAGTGAAAGAGTGGGCAATACCCATTCCTCTGTTCAGGTTCCATTTTCTATATGGTATCAGAGCTCCGTGAACACTATAAATCGTAGCTGCCATCTCTCTAAGACAACTATGTCTGACATTACAGAATCTTCCAGCCAACCTACTCAGCCTATTACTAGTCAAAATCCTACCTCTGAATCCCACTCCTTTTGGCTCGGTTGAGAGGTTCAAAGCTACATTGGTGGCAAAAGGATTCATTCAAACTTATGGAGTTGATTATCAAGAGTCCTTTGCACCGGTTGCTAAAATGAATACCATTAGGATTTTGTTATCTTGTGCAGCTAATTTGGATTGGGATTTGCAACAATTTGATGTAAAAAATGCATTCCTACATGGAGACCTAGAAGAAGAAGTTTATATGGAGATTTCTAAACACCGATTCAACACTTCCGTTTGACCATCCGTTTGCGGATGGTAAGAGGAACTCATTTTGAGAGTCGTTCCCTATAATCCAGAAGTTACTAGTGAAGAGTGGATCCCGATCACTCAAAATAGAACTAGGAATGCCATGCAAGCGAACTACCTCACGGATGAAGGCTTCAGCCACTGTTTTGGCAGTGAATGGATGTTTGAGGAGTAGGAAGTGAGTATACTTAGAAAGGCGATCCACGACCACTAAAATGACTTCAAAACCACGAGATTTAGGGAGTCCGGAAATAAAATCCATAGAGATTTCATCCCAAATTAGTTGAGGAATGGGCAGAGGTTGTAAAAGTCTAGCAGGAGACATGGCCACATACTTATTCTTTTGGCAAATGATGCATTCCCTCACATACTTCTGAATTGAAGACTTCATTCCCAACCAAAACAATCCGGAAGATAACCTTTTATAAGTCTTTAGGAACGCCGAGTGCCCCCCTAAAGGAGAAGCATGATAGTCATGCAAGAACTGAGGAATGAGCAAAGAATTTGCTGAAAGTACCGGTCGGTTTTTGTAGAATAATAACCCATCTCTACAATGATAACCGGGTTTTGAGTGTGGATCTTGTTGGAGGGCTGACATAATAGGCTGGAGCTGGGAATCCTCCTGAACTTCCTGACGCACAACATCCATATCGAGCCAAAATGGAGCAGAAATGGCTAAAAACAATAACCTGTCCTCTTCGACCCGTGAGAGTGCACCTGCTGCCCCATTTAGTTTACCGGGTTTATAAATCTCTTCGAAATCAAGACCCAACAATTTGGCTTGCCAACATTGTTGGTCTATAGAGGGAATGCGTTGGTCCAATAAGTGCTTCAAGCTCTTATGGTCCGCATAGACCTTGAAGTGTCTTCCTACTAGAAAGTGCTTCCAATGTTGGATGGCCATAACCACTGCCATAACCTCCTTCTTATAGACTGATTTAGAAAATGTGGATTCAGCCAAAGCCTTACTAAAATATGCTAGAGAACGTCCATCTTGAACTAACACAGCACCCAATCCCCTACCTGACGCATCACATTCGAGGGACAACTCCTTGGAAAAATCGGGCAGTGCAAGAACCGGTGAAGAAGTCATCTTTTGCTTTAACTCATCGAAAGCTGCTTGGGATTCCTTATTCCAGCTGAAACCATCCTTCTTGGTGAGCTCAGTGAGGGGTTTGGCAATTTTGCCATAATCTTTGACAAATTTCCGATAGTATCCGGTAAGAAAGGAATCCCCGTACTCCCTTCACATCCTTAGGAATAGGCCACTCTAAAACACTTTGGACTTTTGAAGGATCCATTGCTACCCCTTCACTAGAGATAATATGGCCTAAATATCCCACCGACTGCTAACCAAAGGTGCACTTTTTCTGATTCGCCAGCATCTGATTATCAAGTAGCAATTGCAGGACACAAGCCAAATGTTCCAAGTGTTGATCCCAACTCGGGCTATAAACCAAAATATTGTCAAAAAACACCAAGACGAACTTCCTTAACCAAGGTTTAAAGATAGAATTCATGGTGGACTGAAAAGTAGCCGGCGTATTCATGAGACCGAAAGGCATTACGAGGAACTCATAATGTCCCTCATGAGTTCGGAACCCCGTCTTATAAGTGTCCTCATCCCGGATTCTGATTTGATGAAACCCCGACCGTAAGTCAACCTTGGAAAAGTACTTGGCTCCGTATAATTCTTCCATCAACTCATCCACTATAGGAATTGGAAACTTGTCGGGTATGGTGAGCTTATTTAGAGCTCGGTAGTCGGCGCACATCCGCCAAGTGTCGTCTTTCTTTTTGACAAGAATGACCGGGCTTGAAAATGGGCTGATGCTATGTTGGATAACGCCCATTTCCAGTAGATTCCGAATCTGTCTCTCAATTTCGTCCTTGTGGTGGTGTGCATGCCTGTAGGGACGAATACTCACGGGTACCGCCCCCTCCTTTAGGGTAATAGCATGATCATGAGCTCTCCTAGGTGGGAGACCCCTAGGTTCCTGAAAAACTGCCCCAAATCTGAACAAAACAGTCTGCAACTCCTTTAATTGATCTCCTCCCAAGGTTCCCATCTCTTTGGATAAGGATCCCCCTACTTTCATCGACCATAACAGCCCTTCCACTTCCATTTCCTGGTGTTTTAGAACCTGTGTACAACATGAGGAGAAGAAGCTTGCATGTTAATTCCCTGTAGAGTGAACTCCATTCCCTTCCGATCAAAAGTCATGTACTTTTTCTTCCAATCAACCTTCACCACTCCTAATGTTTCCAGCCAAGCAACCCCGTATCAAACACATATCTGGACCACCCGTATCAAACACATAGGCCTTTACACTGAACTCTTCCCCATTCAGTTCTAGTTTAATCTCATTGCAAATTCCTTGAGAAAAAAACCGAGGCCATCACCTAACCGAACTCCAAATGTCCTAGTTGGCGTAATGTCAAGACCGAAAGCTTTAACCAACCTGCTGGAAACAAAAGTATGGCTAGCTCCGCTTTTGACCATAATGACGATTGGCATTTCTCTAAACTTACCGATTAAAACCATGGATTTGGTGGACGAAGATTTCTCCTTTTCCAACCCACCGAACTCCACCGAATTACACACCAGCTCCCACTCTTCCTGTTGCCCTTCGCATTCTGCATTTTCAGTGTTAGTCAACTCAGCATCCGAGTCCTCCCCTTCCCACACAATTAACCTGAGCTCCTTATTTGGGCATTTATGAAGTGGACCGAAGGTTTGTCCATACTTAAAACATAGCCCTTTGGCCCTCCTCTCCATAAGCTGCTCATAAGACAAGTTTCTAGTCCCCTTCCATCTTGACCCACCGGGTCGTTGAGTTTCCGTCACATGGCTTCGGGTCTTGTTGTTTAGATCCCTCACTTCACTTCTGGAGTTACCTCCTGCATTACTCGGCTGAGGTGGGCGTGGAGAGTTGAAAGCCCCCAATCGAGGACCGTAGCTTGGAGAGAAGTTCCCCGGTTTGTTTTTCCATTCTCCAGGTCGTATTACACCTTCCCCAACCAGCTCCTTCTCAACTTTCCTTGCGATGGAGATTAACCTAGCCCGAGTAGGTGGGTCGTGGGTCCTAACCCTGTTTCGTATCTCCTCTCGTAAACCCCCTAAAAAACAGCTCATATACCAATCTTCTGGAAAGTGTCCTATCTGTGATGCTACCCTTTCGAACTCATCAATATATCCGTCTACTGAACCACGCTGGCATATCGATTTTAGTTGTTCAATCGGGTCTCCTTCATCCTTGCTTCCAAAACGGTCGAACAATGCCCGTTTAAACCTCTCCCACATCATACAGGGGTCCATCTCACGTAGAGTCATGAACCAATATAGCGTCGACCCTTCCATGCAAATTTGTACCATGGGTAAACGAAGCTCAGTCGGTATTTCATGGATCATAAAATACGTCTCAGCTTTGGTGATCCAGGAAAAAGGGTCATCTCCATGGAAAGTCGAAAGATCCACCATTCGTGCGACATTCCGATATTCTTCCCAGGCACGATCGGTAGCCACTGACGACACACGATCTCCTTGTCACTGATGCCCAATGCCTGGCGCACCGCCTGTGGGTCTGTCGTTGCCGGCGGACCCCGAGGAGAGTTGCAAGGGTCTATCACCACCAGCAGACGATGACGCATGGTGGGAAACCTGCGGCTCATCTCCATCGCCTATCCCCTTCTGCTTCTGTGGGTTCTTAGCCAACAAGGATTGGAACCGACTGAAGTGAACTTTGCGATTTGGCTAACGTCTCCACACTAGCCATCAACGAGCCCAACTGCGCACGAAGATCCTTCAGAGTGGCGTCATGCGATTTAACCATCCCTTCTTGAGCTGAAAGGGATGATTCTTGCCTCCGGAGAGACGCCTCAACTGCGGTTACTCTAGCTTCCATCCGGGTGTGCATACAATCTCTACCCTTGCCTCTCAATCAAAGCACCAATTGGTAGGTAAACCTTAGAGATTGTATTATTTACGTATCAGTTGTAAATACAGCAGTAGTGCTCCTCCTGGAAAAATATTCTCCAGGCCTATACAATGTATCACAGATGATAAAATCAATGAATGAATGCCTCTCCCCTCTGTTTCAGCTATATTCTTCTGGTGTCTACAATCTCTCCATAACTAACTATCGATAGTTGCCTAACAACCTGCCTAGGTGGCAGCCATGGTCCCTTTCCCCATCTTGCCCCTACGGGTGTAGGTTTGGATGCGCTTGGGCTGAACCATGTGTTGAGGCTGAATGCTAACAATGGGGCAATAGTCTTTTGAGATATGAGAAACTAGGATGTCCTAATCTATTATGCCAAAGCAAAATTTGTTCTTTAGCAGGGGTAGAATAAATACTACTTAACCCATGAGTTTCTTTATTTTTCAAGTTGTCATCAACGAAGTAGTAGAGATTAAATCATTAAAATTCTCGAGTTCCTTTTCGAACAGCGATAGGCAGGTCTAAATTATTAAAATCACAAGGAATAAAATCAGATTTAACACACAAGGGATCAAAAAATTTAGTACTTGATTGTGGTTCAGACTCTTGGATTTGCATAGGCTCAGAAATGGGAACTTTCTTGCTCGAGTAGGCCTTAAGTGGTGTAGTAGGATTCAAAGTAGTGTTTTGCTTTGTCAGTTCAGTTTCAGGGGCAGAATTAGTTTCAAGGGCAGAATTTTCATCACCAACATGTTCATCTTCAGATTCAACAGGTTCTTGATCAATTTTAGGCTCAGTTCCATGGCTGGCAAGTTCTCCTTTAGAATTGGGTTCAATGTGAGGTGTATGATCAGATTTGGAAGACTTCAAGTTAGGTGCAAGACTTTGAAAATCAAAATCATGGAGGAATTCCTTATCTTCCCAAGAACTCTCCCCCTAAAGATGAGAATTGTTACTTTGAGAGGACGGTTTATTTTGAGCAAACGTGACATCCATAGAGGTAAAAAAAAATTTAGAAAGTGGATGATAACGCTTTTATCCTTTCTTTGTGTTTGAGTATCCCACAAAAATAGATTTTAAAGCTCTTGGATCAAGTTTCCCTCTTTGATGAGCATGAATATGTATGAAAGCAACTCTTGCAAACTGGTGGCAGTTTGCAAGAGACATTAAAATCAGGGTAAAAATCAGAAACTGCAGTTATAGGACTTTGATTATTTAAAACTTTGGAAGGTACTCTATTTATCAAATATGCAGCAGTTAAAAAGCCTCCCCCCAAAAGGTTTTTGGAACTTTCCGTTGAAACAAACTTGCTCGAGTTACATTAAGTAAATGTCTATTTTTCGTTCGACAATCCCATTTTGTTGGGGTGTGTCTATACAAGATGACTCATGTATTATACCCTCTTTTTGAAAGAAAGATGAGAGAATTTGATTAAAATAGTCTCTTGCATTGTCTGATCTTATTCTTTTAATCAAACTTCCAAATTGTGTACAAATCATTACGGAACATTGGAAAAATACTGCTTACTTCTAATTTTTCTTTCATATGAAATAACCAGGTAGTTCTAGTGCAATCATCTATGAATGTGATAAACCACTTAGTTCCAAAAATACTCGAAATTCTACGTGGTCCCCAAATATTAGTATGTATCAAAGAAAAAGGTCTATTAGATCTTGTATTACTCAATGGAAATGACACCCGATGATGTTTAGCAATTTCGCATGTATCACAATGAAAACTACTAACATCTTCTTTCTTAAAAAGTGAAGGAAACATGCTTTCAAGTAAAGTGAAAGGAGGATGACCGAGACGGTAATGGTGAAGCCAAATTTCAGTTTTATTAGGAGAGAGGTTACTTGAGGAGCAAGTGAGGGATAGCTGATTATTTTTCTTTTTGTTGCCACTCATTTCCTTAAGGTAATAAAGCCCATCTTTCACCTTAGCAAGTCCAATCATCCTCTCCGTATCCAGATCCTGAAAAACACAGTGAGTAGAATAGAAAGTTACTTTGCAGTTTAGTTCTTTGGTAATTTGATGAATGGATATGAGATTGGTGGACAATTTTGGGACATGCAGCACACATTATTTAGGAACAAAGAATCAGATAAATTTACTTTTCCTTGGCCTGCAACAGTTATAGAAGATCCATTTGCAACAGTAATTTTTCTATTTCCAGGATTTGGGTTATATGTTCTAAATCTGATTGGGCTGTGAGTCACATGATCAGTGGCTCCTGAGTTGATGACCCAAGAGCCTAGGGAAGACATACTCGAGGCACTTAAAGCATGAGAGTTAAGGCACTTACCTGATTGAGTCAATGAACACATACTAGAGGTTTGAATAAGAACAAAGAAAAAATTGGCAATCAAGGCCAATGATGGGGAAAAAATCAGCAATCAAGGCTGGAAAAATTGCACTTGGCAATAAAGACTTGGAAAGAATAAAATACTCAGTAATGAAGGCTGATAGAAGGAGGTCCCAAGAGCAATAGCTCTGATACCATGTAAAAGAACTGAATTGTTCTGTATTTTCTCTTGGTGGCTGTACATTATTTATACAATTGGAATTTGACTTCTGTTAATCCCATGAAATCTGCTGTCTCCCAAATATTAGGAGTAAATTATCCTATCCTACAATAGAAAAGGATTCTATCCTAAGATAGAAAAGATCATGGGCTATATATGGAATTTCTAGCTATACAAGATATTCTGGATATTTCACAGCTGTACAAAGCAAGATATTCTAGATTTTCAACAAGTTGCAATAGGAATTGGAGGGGACTTCTGGAATTTGTTTTGCAGCTTGGGACACATGCGTTTAGTGTGACCCAGCTCATGAAAATATTGACAAACAATTCCTCTTATATTTTGATTCCTATTTTCCCAACTACTTGTCTTTCCTACTCTATTATTATTCTTGTGATATGACTTTTGAGTGCCAAATTCATTATTCCAACTTATGAGTATTAGAAATCTGCATATTGGGAGTAACAAAGGCATTGACATTCGTTGAAGTATCCGGCCCCGTGTGGGGAAAAAATCTCAACACTACGGATAATTTGAGATTTAGCAATCTTAATATGAGAGTAAAGACTCGCCAAAAAACTCACTACTGCCATCTGCTCCCATTCAGTTTGCTAGAATTTGACATCAAGAGTAAATTGTAACAAGACATTTAATTTTTTATAGATCTTTTTGAAGTTATAAATTATGCCTGAAGAGACTAGTCTTGTTGTTTAGTCTGATAAAACTCCTTACGCACTACATAAACATGCGAAATGTTCTCTTTTCCCAAATTAAAAAATTTAAATATTCTATCAATTCTTTGACATACCCACAGTGATTTGTCTGGCTGACAATCTCATTGTCAATAGAATTTCAGGTTTGTAAAAATAATCAAGCATCATCTCATGGCCATTCCTTCAGAGTATGGTCTGATGGTGGATCATCACTAAGGTGATAGTCTTTAGAAATACTTCTTAGGTAAATCCAAAATAATTGAGACCAGTCAATTTCTGTTTGGTGATTTTAGACATCATAGAAATAACATTAGTCACAACCTTCTTCTTTTGTTCATGATCCATAAGGACAAATAGACAAATGAATCAAGAACACTCTGAAAAGTTCGAAGGCATCCAGAAATTCAATTAGACATGGTCCTTCAGGTAAACCAGATGCAAGTAAACCAAACAAGACCATTGTTAGAAAAGGATTGCTGTAAACATATAAAGAAAAACTTTCCTGTTGAGGTACTGAGTGAAACCAGCAAGAGAACTTGGGTAAAACCAGCCTCCAGCAGACTGACCACACCACCACTAATTACAACTAGTACTCTAAATGCGTATGGAACCATAGAGAAGCAAGGAATGAGTGAAATTTGATACACAGGAGTGGCAGAGAGGGACAGGTGACGCCGAAGAAGCTATCTGGAGGTCAAGGTACTGTTGCATGCACTATCACATGCTGGTGCGTGGGAGAGGATGCAAGATCTTTGAGTGGTTTGTGAGCCACATGTGAAGGATTTTCGGTGATTGGTCTTTGGGGAGAGACTAGTTAGCGGTTGATGCTCCTCATGGTATCAACATTGAGAACAAATGGTTACCTGTGCTGGGTGATCAAAAAGTTCCAAAATTTTGCTCAATGGACAGAATTGAAGTGGAAGGAAAAGAGTAGTAGTTCTGCTCACTGGGCAAAAGCGAGGCGGGAAAAAGTTGAAAGGCCAGCAATGGATCTGATACCATATTCAACAATGAGTTTATGTTTTCAGTTGTTGTATTGTAACTAGTGAATATAGGTACATGTATACACTGTTGATGTTCTTGTGAAACTGATGTGCTCAATTGACCTTTTAAGTTAACAGTTCTAATTCGGGTTAATATTATATCTTGTGAACTGAAGCTTCTAATGTTGACTGTATTACTTTCCAGGAACTTTGCTATTCTCTGATATTCCATCTTGGTAAAATAAAAGCTTACCGAGAAGCATTTTCGGTTTACAATCTGTTGAGGTATGGCAAGAGAACAATGTGCAAAGGCCTTCATGAGAGGATTCTACACATTCTTATTGCTGGGCGCCTTCTTAAAGATGCATATGTAGTAGTAAAGGTGAGATATATTGTCTAGGAGTATAAATATATTCTCCAGTTTGTGATTAATCGCATGTGTACCTTATCAGGATAATGCAGATTGCATCTCCCAACCTATGATAAAGAAGTTTGCTAGTGCTTTCGTGAAGTTTGGTAACATGAATATGATAAATGATGTTTTGAAGGTTGTACATGGCTCCAGATTCAAAATTGATCAGGCAAGCAATCTTAGACATAGATAAAAATATTATTCAGGAGATTCTGTTCGAGGCACTTACATTATTCATCTCTTCACTGTTCAATCTACAATGATGTAATCCTGTAATGCATTTTGATACTAGAATATTAAATTGTTATGCTGTTATCATTTTGGATTAGACAAACTAACATGTTTTGAAGGCAAGAATAGAATAAATGAAACGAAATGAGGAAATGTGGACAGAGATATTGAATGTTTGTTGAAACAGTTTTGGTCCATGTTTCGAAATTGTTAAGGTGAAAGGAAAAAAGAGTGGGGAAATGAGGAGGAAAATACCTTCTTGTGCGAGTAGTCCCTTCCAAAAACTCCTAATACATATTGACATTCAGAAATCTTCCACAACTGCAAATTGTTTCCCTTCTGATTGAAAGTTGCAAGTCCTTACAAATAGATGAGAATATATACATTTAGTTGTTAGCATACATGTCAGAACCATGCATGCATGCAGATTGCTTCTGAGAAATGTACAGAGCCTTGGATTTGTCACAAACTTCCAGTTTCTGAAGTTTCTTGTGTTTTCTTATTGTGGATATGAATGTTGAATAGATGATAATCTAAGAGCATGAGATGCATATGTTAAACCTGAAAACCTTGTTCTTCGTCTCCCATACACAGTAGACAGTTTTTTGCTCAAGTAAAAATTGCATTTTTTTACTAGGGCCTTTTTGAGATGGCTGTAGTGCGTTATACCTCACGACCAGAAAAGAAAGAATTGCTTCTTCAATTGCTACAATGGATGCCAGGCCAAGGTTATGTTGTTAATTCATCAACCAGGAACCTTATCCTTAAGAATTCTCACTTATTTGGTCGTCATCTTATTGCTGAGATCTTATCGAAACAGCACAAGATGTCAAAAGCCCTCACTTCTCATCAGATGAAAGGCTAACTGGGTTGGAACACCAATAGTTTCAGGTGATTAAACTTTGCGCTTACGAGTTTTTAATAATTTTGAGTTTCAACATGTGGAAAACAAATAGTCTTAGTCCTTAAACTCACTGCTTGTGACCATCTTAGAGCACAATAATTTGACCACGAAAAAAGTTTCTGTAATGAGTTAATAGTGTATGTTCCAATCAATGGGAGTCAATTTCATCGACCACATGTTACTTCGGTTTCTTGAACCTCTGTCTCTTCATAATTTTCTTAAGCTTTTTCTGCTTGATTACATGTTAAACACTAAAAATCTTTGTTGATGATGGATTTGTGTGGTTGGTCATTTATGATTTTAATTATTCTGTTACACGTGATTACATGAACATGAAATGGATTTTTAATCAACTTCTCAGTTGCTTCAATATTATATTTGAGTAACTATCTCTATTCTCCTAAATACTGTATTCTAAATGGTTCTTCGTGTTAATATTATGGTTATCTGCACCTTCTGTTTTACGATGATAGACCAGATGTTAAGTTAGGCGTAAACATTGCATAATTCTAAAAGTAATCCACATACCTTAAGTTGAACAGATACATGATGCAAAATTTAGGATCTATTAAGACAATCTCTTTGTGACTTTGTAGGCAGTGCACTTAAGTAGCTATCAGGTTATTGGATCAATTCTTTTACTTTGGTATCTGAAATGTTCTTATACCATGGAGTTTAAGAACATTTCAGATCTTATGTTGTTAGTTGTCTATCCTTGGAACATAGCATGTGGTTGTTTCTGTTAGACCATAGCATGTGACTTGCCAATGCTCATTTTCTTTGATTTTTTAGAATCTTACTCGCACCTATTTGGAGTTGGGCTATGAACTGCTGTTAGTATTTACTTCTGATTTTCATATGTTCACAGATTTTCACCTTCTTCCTTTCAGAGGAAACTGTTGGCGAACACAATGCCTGTCGCTGAAAATTCAACAGAAGTTGGAATTGAATAGCCAGCGTCAGATGAAATAATGAATGGAACAGTTTGTATACATAAATACGTTGACTCATTTTATAGAAGGGTAAAATGAAGTTATGCTGCTAAGTGCTACAGCGAGGAGTTTTGTTGTTTCTGATTTTAAAACTTTCAAGATTTGCCTGCTGGCGTAGTTGGTGGACGAGTTTGCGATGGCACTGAAGATTAATAAGAAGGAAACAGGAAGCTTGAGTTATGATCCCTTAGTTCCGCCTAGAATTGGATTTCATCTGGTACATCAAGAGACTAGTTTTACTGTTGCTATATTCCTTGCCAAGTTGGTAGCCTGGTTCCTACATTTTCAGGAGCCTTTGTGTCTATTTCTAGTCTTCAGCTTCGCCCAAAACTGCAGACTGTTTATATATTTATAATTTACTAATGTATCAATGAAGAGCTTCTGGTCTGTTTGCTTTCTTTGTTCGAACGTGTCATTTATCAATTTGTACTACTTTTAGATAATGGATATCATGTATTTACCCTTGTTGTTATATTTCAAAAGTGTATTGTTAGATATTCTTATTTTTAGATTATTCGATTATTTCATTATACTAATTGCTTAATGATGCACACCACTTGCTCATTTTACTGCATATCGTTAAGTACTGGGTGGGAACTCTGATGGTTAGATGCATGTTTATCCAGTAAACAAAATTTCTCAATTCATGTAAAGTTCCAGTTTTTTGACACTTGGTCTGAACAACACAACCCTCTATCGCCGCCTTCTCATTTGCACGTTAGGTTGTAAAGAAGAATAATCATACTTCTATTATTGCTTGCACCGCGGGTACTTGTATTGTGATAATATCATTGGTAGTTTGGTACCTATTTTTGGTTATCCCAATTCTGCTTTCATTAAAACTCAGAATTTGAGGACTCGAATTTGAGACCTACCTTGAGTCCAGTCGATCATTCAAGACGACGTTGCTTTGAAAAATTTACCAGAACAATGTTATTTTGGATAGTCCATTCGAGCTCGGCATAAGCTTTCATGTCCAAACTCTGAATTGAGTTTAATCACGAGACAGCTCCTGTAGACTTGGAGTCTAACATATTTATGGAATTAGACTGGACTGAGAAGTCGACTTCACCAATTGTGTAGGACCTTTTCAAATTGATTATGGTTAGGTTGATCGTGCTAGGCCCAGACCCAGACTCAGGCACAGACGGCCCACTCATAGACAATGACTTAAACTTATTCATAGACAATGACCTAGACCTAGCAGGTATTTTCTTATATAAGGGGTTAACCCACCACGATACAGGTACAAGATTAGAATTCTATTCTTCCCTGTTCACGTAGCAATCAAAACCCTTACCAAAAGACTAACTTGAGCATCGGAGGGGCTTGCCGGTATTCAACCCCTGGCGTGCCTTTATTGTTTTGCAGGTATCTTCCAGCTGAAAACACTCAGACTCATGGATCCAAATAACGGCGTCCAGCCCCACCAGAATCAAACAGAACTAGTTGGCGCCCACCGTAGGGCCGGGCGTCAGGGCACCACGTCCAGAAGCACTCAGATCAGTCAGGCGGTAGCAGCCAATCCTGATGTAGCCCCCGTCACGTCACTTGCGTTGCAACGCATGGGTTTGCAATTACCTGCCGTCTTTTCACCGACGCATCATGATCTACAGATCCGTCCTCCACTTATCGTCCAAAACCCTAGCACAGACGAGCTACCCCTTCAAAACTCTAATCACCAAACACAACATTCACATCCGGAGGATCAACCACAACAATCCCACAACCGAGATCAAGAAGCGCAGAGTGTAGCCCTGGAGGACAACGCTGGAAACAATTCACACCCTCACATCCAACACCCCCTGAACATAAACCCTCTTGCACCACAACAGGTCTCCCTCACTCAGAGACAAATAGAAGAAGCGACCGATCTGCTGATCCGCCAAATCTTACGGTCTCAGCCAGAACAACAATAAACCCCTGCTCGGCAGATAGGAATGATGGTCGGTCGCCATTCTGCTGAATCCCTTGAGAAAATCATGGATGATCGAATCAATATCGTCATGAATTCCTGTCCGGATCAGCCATCAACACAATACCGCTCTCCGTTCATTCCGGAGATCTTGGATAGCCTTCCAGCGGTCAGTGCTAAAATACCAACACCTGAAAAATACACAGGCAAGACCGATCCCCTCGACTATCTTCAGCACTTCCAGTCGATGATGAACCTGCATTGCATCCCGATGTCATCCAATGTAAGGCTTTCTATACAGCCTTTCAAGAAGGAGCCCGGAGATGGTTCAACAGTTTATCCCCAAGTTGCATCACTTGTTTTAAGGATTTCAAGCTGCTATTCCTCAACCAGTTTGCTACAAGTAAACGGCCACAGAAGACCACCTTGGAAGTGATGCAGTTGACCCAAGGAAGGAACGAAAGTTTGCGGGAGTTCATCACTCGGTTCAATAATGAATCTGTTGAAGTCCCCTACCTCACCTGCTCGTCCATGCTGGCCGCCCTTATGAGCAACACGAGGGATGAAGAGTTCAAGAAATCATTGGCCCTCGATCAACCCAAATCTATCCAAGAGATAAGAACTCGGGCGGATAAGTATATCCAGCTAGAGGAGGTGTTGAAAAATACAAAACGCAGAGCAGATGATCGCGGGTCGAGTGACAGAACCGATGATTCGCGCAAGCGACAGAAAGATCAGTCTAGCTGGAAGAAGCTGATCGATCGAAAGGACCAACGGCGAGAATCCTTCACTCTGCTCAACAGGCGGTATGCGAAAGTACTGGAGGTCATGAGAGCAGAAGGAGAATCCCTTCGAGAACCCAACAAATTGAAAACTCCCCTAAAAAACGGGATTCTTCTTTATATTGTCGTTTCCATAGGGACGTCGATCATGACACGGAGGATTGTTGGGATTTAAAGAAAGAAATCGAACTCCTCATCCAAAAGGGAAGGTTGGGCAGATTTTTGAAGTACGGAAGAAATGCCGATCGAGATAATGAGGGAAGGAGCGGTCGGTCTAACAACTGGCGAAAGCCTTAAAGGCAAAATAACACGAACGAGGGCGGTCGGCAGAACAGGAATACGGACGACCGTCGCGACACGAGAGGACAGTCCAGGGCAAGAGGTGATAGAAACACCGGACAGTAGGATGACCGACCGGTTAGGGTCATCAACATGATTTTCGGGAGTAGTGCAGCAGGAGGGTCCACTGTCAGAGGAAGAAAGAGATATGCCAGGCAGGACTAGTCCGTGAAGAAAAAGAAGCAAAACGATGAGGTGATCTCGTTCGACGAATCTGATCTGGATGGTGTTAGCTGTCCTCATGATGATGCGCTAGTGGTCAACTTGAGCATGGATGGCAACGAGGTGAAACGGGTAATGATTGATACAGGTAGCTCGGTCGACCTACTATACTACGATGCATTTAAGCAGATGGAGATACCGGAAGAGCGACTACTGCCAATAGAGGGACCCATCAAAGAAGTAACGGAAGCATCAGCCTACCCATTTGCCTGAGTCTT
The DNA here is from genome assembly GCA_027568955.1 of Erythroxylum tenue. Lineage (NCBI taxonomy): Eukaryota > Viridiplantae > Streptophyta > Magnoliopsida > Malpighiales > Erythroxylaceae > Erythroxylum > Erythroxylum tenue. Next base: position 13,905,140 of record JAOSBM010000003.1, read on the forward strand.
TTTGAAAGTAAAAATCGGACAAAAGCCATGTCAAGCAGAGAAGAACGTTGAATTCCTGGTGGTGAAGTTTGGAGGAGCGTATAATGCAATAATTGGAAGAGCCACCCAAAACGCCCTCAGAGCGGTCGTCTCAACCTACTATCAAGCGATGAAATTCCCAACACCTCACGGAATTGGTATCGTCAAGGGTCAGCAAAGGATCGCTAGAGAATTCTATTTGGCAGAAACAAGGACCCTCGATGGGGCGGTAGTCTTGACAAGTTCTCTAGACATAAGAACAGATGAAGAAACTGAGAGGATGAACCCTGTAGAAGAGACACAGCAGGTCACCTTGGATGAAAAGGACCGATCCAAATTCACAAATTTGGGCTCCGGACTTGAAAAAGGGCTAGCCAAAGAGATCACAGATTGCTTGGTAGAAAACAGATCGGTCTTCGCCTGGGTGCCAAGTGACATGCCTGGAATATCTCGAGCGGTAACTTCTCACTCTCTCGGTATTCAAAAAGACTGTAAACCAGTCAGACAGAAGAAGCGGTGGTAAAGCAAAGAGAGGCAGGAGGTGATCGAGAAAGAGATAGGAAAACTACTTGATGCTGGTTTCATTCGGGAAGTCAAATATCCTGAATGGTTGGCGAATGTGGTACTCGTGAAGAAGAACAATAGAAAGTGGAGGATGTGCATTGACTTCACTGACTTAAACAAAGCATGCCCAAAGGACAGCTTCCCCCTGACCAAAATCGATCAGCTAGTAGACTCTACATCAGGGCATGACTAGGGCATGTATTGCTACCAAGTAATGCCGTTCGGTTTAAAGAATGCAGGGGCCACTTATCAGCGGCTCGTCATGGAAGTTTTTAAGAAACAGATCGGTCGAACTGTCGAGGCTTACGTGGATGATATGGTTGTCAAAAGCAAGACGGCCGCTGAACATGTGGAAAATCTTAGAGACGTCTTCCTGACCCTCAACAAATTTCAAATGAAGCTGAATACTGAAAAATGTGTATTTGGTGTGGCGTCTGGAAAATTCCTGGGATTCATGATTACCCAGCGGGGGATTGAAGCAAACCCAGAAAAGATTGAAGCTATCGTCTAGATGCCTTCACCCCGATGTTTAAAAGATGTTCAAATATTAACAGGACAGATAGTTTCTTTGAGCAGATTCGTTTCTAGGATGGGGGACAAGTGCCTCCCATTCTTCAAAATTCTAAAGAAGGCGGATGTGACCCGGTTCCAATGGTCGGATGAAGGCGAGAGAGCATTTCAGCACTTGAAGCAGTATCTGACTAGTCCACCTGTTTTGCAGAGCCTTGTTGAGGGGGAAAATCTGATTATCTATCTGGCAGTCACAGAGGGGGCGATCAGCGCGGTTCTCGTTCGATCGGACGGAAATGAACAATTCCAGATCTACTATGTTAGCAAGGTACTGAATGGACCGGAAGCACGGTATGCACCCATTGAGAAGCTGTCCTTATCATTGATAACCGCAGCGCAGAAACTCAGGCCCTATTTCCAGAGTCACATCATCGAGGTATGGACCGACCAACCCCTCAGGCAGTGCCTTCAAAAGCTCGAAACCTCGGGGCGGCTAGTAAAATGGGCGGTAGAGCTGGGAGAGTTTGATATACACTACAAACCACGGACAACGATCAAGGCCCAAGTATTGGCGGATTTCATTACAGAAATGAGTCAACCTACCTCGCAGGGCGAGCGACACCCTGCATGGAGTTTATTTGTTGATGGGTCGTCCAACGCTGACGGATGAGGCGCAGGAGTGGTCTTGATCAGCCCACATCAGGAAGAAAAGGTGGAGTACGCTCTTCGATTAGAATTTAAGGCATCCAATAATGAGGCAAAATACGAAGCGTTGATAGCCGGTCTTCAGTTGGCAAGAGAGATGGGGGTGAAACATCTAAAGGTGTATAGCGATAGCCAAATAGTGGTCGGTCAAGTTACTGGGCAGTATGAGGCCAAAGGGAACAACATGATCAAGTATTTGGAATTGGTAAAGCAAGAGTTGAGTAATTTTCAATAATACTCGGTTAGTAGGATAGAAAGGATGCAAAATGCTCAGGCAGACCTGCTTTCCAAAATGGCTTCTGATCAAAATGCAAAGAATAATATTTTGGTCGAGCGGCTAGACCAGCCTAGCATTCAGAAAGCCAGCGAAGTCCTTGAAACAGAGGCTGAACGATCAGGTTGGATGGAACCGATCAGACAGTACCACCTTGAGGGAACACAGCCAGAAGAAGCCTTGGAGGCCAAGAAACTAAGGATAAAAGTGGCTGAATATGTGATTGCTAACGACACCCTGTATAAACGATCTTATGACTGGCCGCTATTACGTTGCTTGAGTGAAGAAGAGACAGAACAAGCAATGGCGGAAGTCCATGAAGGAATGTGAGAAAATCACGTAGGAGGCAGAATGTTGGCTCACAGGTTGATCAGACAAGGGTACTATTGGCCGACAATAAAGAAAGATTGTTAAGAGAAAGTTAACCGATGTGAGGCTTGCCAGAGGAACAGCAACTTGTCACACCAACCGACCGAGCGATTGAAAATTGTGAGTCATCCCATACCTTTTGCTCAATGGAGAATGGACATACTAGGTCCTTTTCCTCTCGGTCCTGGATAAAAGTTCTTGATAGTCGCAGTTGAATACTTCACCAAATGGGTAGAAGTGGAAGCGGTCGCCACTATTACCGAGCAAAAGATTGAAAACTTTGTAAACAGGAACATATTGAGTTATTTTGGGATGCCTATGGTCTTAGTTATAGACAACGGTCAGCAGTTTGACAGTGACAAGTTCAGAGATTTCTGTCACCGACTAAAGATAAGGCTCTAGTTGACTTCTGTAGCTCATCCTCAAAGCAACGGTCTTGCGGAAAACACCAACAAGAAGATAATGACCGCCCTCAAGAAGCGCTTAGATGGACGTAAGACCTGGGTAGATGAATTAGATAAAGTGTTGTGGGCATACAGAACTACCCCAAATGGAGCCACAGGAGAAACACCTTTCAGAATGACCTTTGGGGTAGAGGCCCTGGTCCCAGTAGAAGTGGTACTACACAACCAGAGAGTTTCGAGCTACGAAGAAGAACGGAATAACGAAACTCGCAGGGCAGAACTTGTGCTTCTCAGCGAAGACAGGGATAGGGCAGCCGCTCGCTCAGAAACCATCAGACAAAAAGCAACTAAGTTTTACAATAAAAGGGTAAGGTCGAGCGACATAAAGATCGGTGGTTATGTTATGCGAAAGGCCGAGACAGCTGGAAAATATCCTGGGAAGCTCGGTCAGACATGGGAAGGACCCTATCAAGTGGTCAAACAAGCCAGACACGGCTCTTACATGCTGCGCGATACGAGCGGCAGGATTCTACCGAGGCCCTGAAATTCTCAAAACCTGAAGACGTTTTATCAATAGATAAGCTTTGCTTTATTTATTTCTTTATCTTGTACTTTATTGCTGC
>JAOSBM010000003.1:13908706-13920390 GCA_027568955.1 Erythroxylum tenue
AAGCTAGCATGCATAAAATTAACCTATGTCTTGATCCAACTAATTAAAACCTACATATAAGCTTCAATTTTAATTAGTTGTTGCTACTTAACCTAATCAATTTATCGTCTAGCAATTAAATTGATCAAATAGCATAAAAATTATTCATGCAAAATTCAAATTCATGACTTCAAATTCACATGCATAATTCAGCAATCATGTCCAGATCAAGAGCACAAATTTTCAATCATAGATTCATCGATTGTATATGTTTGCTTCTCATAAAAACAACCATGAATTTAGCTAGTAGCCTCAACAATTGGAAAAGAGAATTTTTAGTTCATAATTCTAAGTAAAACAAAGTTAAAAATCATCATTGAAAATATAGTGTAGAATTCAGGTATAAGAAGAAGAAGTAGAGAAGAAAATAAAACTAGGGTTCTACCTAGAGAGAAAAAGAAAATGTAGGAGAAAGAAAGAGCAGAAGAGAGATTCACGTCAAAAGAAGAGAGAAAACGTGAATACCCCCTTAAACTAATGCTAAAGGACCCTATTTATATTGGAGGAGGTCTTGTAGGATAGGATTTCTTTTCCAAGTAGAAGTAGGTCTTTCTTTCCTTGTAGAATTAGGATCTTTACAAGGATATGATTTTTTTTCCAAGTAGAAGTAGATTTTTTTTCTTTCCTTGTCAAATTAGGATCTTTATAAGGGTAGGACTTTTTTTTCCTAAAAATTAGGAATCTTCATTTCTCCCAATCTACATGTCCCCTAACCGTCTGGATTATTCCTGGATCCATTTCTTGCAGTGGTGAACAAGAATCTTTCTAAATGTAGAAATCCTAGTTGAAGCAGGATTCCTTATAGGATTAGGATTTCTGTAACTTTGGTTACCTTAGGGTATTTCGACCTCCTCACTCTGAAAATGACATCCAAAAGTCCTAAATCTCCCACTTTAGCATGATTTTCTTCACTTGACACCTAAAACATCTGAAATGATAAAATCAATATAAGTCACATGATTTAGACATCAAATAAGAATAAAAACTAATTGTAAAAGTATAAAAAGATAAGAAAATATGAGTATCATCTCTCAATAGTTTCGATGGTTTAATCTCCCTTCCTTATGTCCACTTCCCCTTTCTTTTATTGACTATTGGTTTTGTTAGACACTAATTTGTCAAAAATCACTTTTTTTTATAAAGTGCTTAGGACTCAATTTCATCAATTCTTTAAATCTCCCTGTGTTGAACCTTCTTCGTGTTAGTTTCTATGATAATTTTACTTAATAATTTGAAACAGTGCAAAACGGAACAAGGGAAAACACTGGAATTCTATAAATCAGAGGATCGACTTACAGAGCTTAGGGAAAGGGAAAATGTGCTGAAAAGATAAAGGAAAGACAACCACAAAGAAGGAGGTGGGAAACAGAATTACAATAGAACTTTCTTAGCCAATTCGATAGCCATCTCATCATCCAATCATTGGTTATATACTCTATCTCTAGAATTGTGCTCGGTTGTTATGGATCTGCTGACTTGGCATGAGCAATAACAGAATTCAGCTGATAGCCAGCTAGTCTTCTAGAAGGTGTTTTCATCCTCGTGCTTCTTTTTGGTGCATTTGGGTCGTGGCTTGGTTGATCCAAAGTAGCATTGGGCTGGCTCATAACATTACCTCCCTCATCATTAACAGCCTTGTCCGCAAGGGTGGGTGTAGAGGTATCCGACAAATGTAATGGTGTCACCTGGTGATCGGGGCTGCCTTCTCACTTCTTGAGCTGAGAGATGTGGAACACTGGGTGAATCCTAGCAGATGGTGGAATCTCGAGTTTGTAAGCCACTGAACCAACCCGAGAAAGAACTTGGTAAGGCTCAAAGTAACGTCTCCCAAGCTTGCTGTGTTGTTGTAAGCGGACAGAGTGCTGCCGATATGGATGCAATTTAACATAAACCCAATCTCCAATTGCTAGAACAACCTCTCGATGTTTCTTGTCAGCATAGAGTTTCATACGGGCTTGAGCTAGCCTAAGATTCGATTTCAACAGAGCTAACACTCGATCTCGGTCCAGAAGCTGGCTGTCAACCAAGGAATTGCCAGAAGAATCTCTGATGTAACGTGGAATAGATGGTGGTGGCCTGCCATAAAGGACCTCAAATGGTGTCATCTTGGCTGCTGTCTGATAGACAGTATTGTACCAAAATTCTGCCCAAGGGAGATATTGCATCTAAGAAGAAGGATTGTCCGCCACGTAACTTCGAAGGTACATCTCCAAACATTTATTCAGTACCTCGGTTTGGCCGTCGGACTGCGGGTGATAAGCAGTACTCATGCAAAGTGTAGTGCCTTGCAACCGATGTATTTCACACCAAAAATCGCTTACAAATCAAGCATTACGGTCTGATACAATTTCAGCAGGGATTCCATGTAGCCGAACAACCTCTTGAACAAAAGCAACCGCAACAGATGCACTAGTAAAATTTGCAGGCAACCCAACAAAATGTCCATATTTCGAAAGGCGATCAACAACCACAAAAATAACAGATTTACCTTTCGAAATAGGTAAACCAGTGATGAAATCAAGAGAGATTGCTTCAAAGACCATATTAGGAATAGACAGAGGTTGAAGTAGCCCACCTAGCAAAAGAGAGGATACCTTCATTTGTTGGCAAACTTGGCACTCTCGGATAAATTTACGAACATCCGTTCGCATTGACCGCGAATAAAAATTCGAGGAGAGTCGGTGGAAAGTACGTGTAATGCCAGCATGTCCTCCCACTGGAGAAGAGTGAAACTCGAACAATAATTGCTGGCACAGAGACAAAGTAGAAGGCACGACCAAGCGACCCCGAAATAGTAACAAGCCATCAGAAAAGGAAAAACCAGCCACGGCTGAAGGGTCACTACGCAAACGTTGCTGGAGGGATAAGAGCTTTGGATCAGTAGTATTAAGCAAGCGAAGATGGGTAACAATGTCGTAAGCTATATGAGACAAAGCCAGAAAGTGAGAAACTGGTATCCGTGATAAAGAATCCGCAGCAGCATTCTGTTTACCAGGGCGATAAACAATCTCAAAATCGAAGCCAATTAACTTACTCAACCAGCGTTATTGATCCGGAGTCTGTATCACTTGGTCTGTTAGGCTTTTCAGAGGTTGCTGATCCATAATTATATTGAATTTTCGGCCCAAAAGATACTGCCGCCACTTAGCTACTGCCTGAGTAACAGCTAGCATTTCCCTCTGGTATGCGGATGCGTGTTGCATTCGTTTACACAACTGCTGACTATAAAATGCAATTGGGTGCTTATCTTGGGACAACACAGCACCGATACCCGTTCCTGATGCATCCTTTTCGATCACAAAAGGCTTGTCAAAGTCGGGTAAATGCAACACGGGTGCAGAACTCAATAATTGCTTGAGTGAAGTGAATGCTTCACTCGATTTACTGGTCCAACAAAAACCATCCTTGTGTAACAGATCTGTCAACGGAGCAGCCACCGAGGCAAAATTACGGATAAAACGTCTGTAATATCCTGCTAAGCCCAAGAAACCGTGGATATCACGAACTGTTTTGGGTTCTGGCCAATCCCGAATAGCAGATACTTTGGCAGGATCATCGGCTACACCGTCGTGGGTGATGACATGCCCTAAATAGCCCACTGAAGTCAATGCAAACAAGCACTTGGACTTCTTAGCCACCAACCTGTTATCACGCAACAATTGGAGCACTAGTCGAAGATGTTGAAGGTGAGTTTCCCAGCTTGGACTGTAAACCAGGATGTCGTCAAAAAACACGAGGAAAAATTTGCGAAGCACAAGCCGAAAGACGTCAGTCATCAAACTTTGAAAGGTCGACGGTGAGTTTGTAAGCCCGAATGGCATAACGAGAAACTTGTAATGCCCGTAGTGTGTTCGGAAGGCAGTCTTCTCCTCATCACCATATCGTACTCTCACTTGGTGAAACCCTGCTAACAAATCCAGTTTCGAAAAATAGTGGGCACCATGAAGCTCATCGAACAACTCATCAATAGAGGGGATTGGAAATCTGTCCTTCATTGTGATCGCATTGAGAGCACGATAGTCTACGTAAAATCGCCACGTACCATCTTTTTTACGGACTAACAACACAGGGGATGAAAAAGGGCTTGTGCTGGGACGGATAACACCGTCGTGAAACATTTCTGAGACCAATCGCTCCATTTCCTGCTTCTGAAAATGAGGATAGCGGTAGGGCCTGACGTTCACTGGCTGGCTGGAGGGGAACAGGTGGATGGCATGATCACAAGGTCGAACTGGTGGAAGACCCTGGGGGCGAGTGAAAACGTCGTCAAACTCAGCCAGTAAAGTTGCAATAGCTTGGGGCAATGGAGACGACTCCTCACAATCAGCAACAAATTCCAACCGAAAATAAGCAGCCACAAAATCAGTCTTAGATAAGCGGCGAAGGCCATGAAATTGAATTTGGCAAGAGGAAGAAGAAGACTCGCCAGTTCAAATAATCTTGGAGCCGTTACAAGTGAACTCAAACGTTGCCGCACCATAATCGGTGACTACAGGACCGAGTGTTGACAACCAAGCAATGCCCAAAACCATGTCCCACCCTTGAATATCCAAAACATAGAAATCAATGAGAGTTTCATGCCCCTGAATCACTAATGGAACCTTAAAAGCAACACTGGTGCACAACAGTCGCTCGCCACTGCCTATCAACACTGAGAAACTAGGCGTGGCACAGAGAGATAAACCCAGAAATTTGGCAACTCGCGTCTGGATAAAGTTCTGAGTGCTTCCGCTATCCAATAATACCTGCACCGACTTGCCATTGACAGCACCGTGGAAACGCAGTGTAGAACCAGTGCACCCACCAGCCAAGGCATTGTACGAAATGGAAGAAAGCGGCTAGGGTAAAACTGGATCCGTCGGTGGAATTGACGCAGGATCTGGTTTGGAAGTCGGGAAATCGGCCCCGATCTGAGTATCTGGTGGCTCAAACTCTTCCTCCAACAAAAGAAAATGGGACTTGGCTTTACACTTGTGATCGAGAGTATACTTTTCGTCACAGTGAAAGCAGAGACCCTGGGCTCGACGGTGAGCAACTTCCGCTGACGATAATTTTCGGAAAGGAACTTTGTGGCCACTAGGCAAGGTAGCGATCGAGAGGGCAGGGGTGAAGGACGGCTGGAGGGTCTGGGGCCTGGGTGATGGCAACAAGGGTTTGGTGTGGCCAAGAGTAGGCCGACCTAAGCCTTTCTCAAAATGGATCCGCTGTTCATGGATCTGGGCCAACGACATAGCATCAGAGAGGGAATTGGGCCTATGCACTAACACCGAGTGCTTGATATCTGAACGTAACCCAGAAATGAAACATTGCACCAGAAAGTGATTCGGCAGATGCACCGTGCGATTCGAAACTGCCTCAAACTGAGCACGATATTCATCGACCGTGCCGTGTTGCTGGAGCTTGGCCAAGATTCCTTCAGGTTCTTCAAACTCGACCCGAAAACGATGCAAAACCTAGTTAGTGAACGCTTGCCAACTCGTAAACTGGTTGTTGCGAGACATCCAATCAAACCAATCAGCAGCTGCACCGTTGAAATAAAAAGAAGAAATCATGATGCGATCCTCGGCGGGAATCTGGTAGAACTCAAAGTAACGATTGGCTTGAGGAACCCAGCGCTCCGGATTCGAGCCGAAAAATCGAGCCATCTGAACTGAGGCGAGTTTGTGATGGCCGAGAGGATTCGAGGAGCCAGAGGAAGATGGGAACTCAGGGGAATCGGAATGACGGTGGCCCAAAAGTTCCTCCAACATTTGCTTGTGCTTAGCTAGAGATGAAGTAATGGTATCAACATCACGACGTAGAAGATTCTGATTTTAGGAAAGGGCCTTGACATTTTCATCTAACACACGCAAACGAGTCTGATGTTGGTCACCCATAGCAGGAGGACAATGAAAGCACCAATGAAACAGTGCAAAACGGAACAAGGGAAAATACTGGAATTCTATAAATCAGAGGATTGACTTACAGAGCTTAGGGAAAGGGAAAATGTGCTGAAAAGATAAAGGAAATACAACCACAAAGAAGGAGGTGGGAAACAGAATTACAATAGAACTTTCTTAGCCAATTTGATAGCCATCTCATCATCCAATCATTGGTTATATACTCTATCTCTGGAATTGTGCTCGGTTGTTATGGATCTGCTGACTTGGCATGAGCAATAACAGAATTCAGCTGATAGCCAGCTAGACTTCTAGAAGGTGTTTTCATCCTCGTGCTTCTTCTTGGTGCATTTGGGTCGTGGCTTGGTTGATCCAAAGCAGCATTGGGCTGGCTCATAACATAATTTTATTTAATTTTTATAATTAAACTAAATAGATTTGATTTAATAATTATCAATAAATTTAAAATATCTTCAAAATAATTAAATTTCAAATAAATTTGATTTTAATAATCAAAATATTTTTAAAATAAATATTAATTTATAAATAAAAATTGATTTAAAATTATTTATTTTAACAAAATAAAATAATTTAATTAATAAGTATTATATGAGCGATTAAAATAAATTTATTAATTAAAAATAGTTTTTATTTAAGTTTTATTTAACATGTAATTATTATCGATGATAAAAATGTAATTAAACATTAACAACTAGACAAGCTTTTGTTTTATTTAAAAAATAAAAAAAAACAATAATTAAAAATAATAATAATAAATAGAAATGAATCCAAATGGCTCTTAAATTAACCATGGCTCTTAAATAAACATAGTTATTACCTAACAAATTCGTTAGCAAACATATTTTGATTATTTTTTCCTAATCTTAACAGGCTTGTAAAATACCTCAACGAAAATCGCACCCAATTCCATACAGTCCTTCAAAAGTTGATTGGTTAATGTAATCAACTGCATTTCAAGTCAACATCTTTTGATCGTCTCTCGTCAGGACAACGTAAATTCAGTAATAGGCTACTCACTACTAGTGGATTAGTGCAGAAGTGGAGTGGTGGAATAGGCCCACTGGTGTCAAGATGTCGGGTTGACAATCAAGTTCTAACATTACCCAAATCGCATTTATCTTGTTTTAATCCAAAATGAGGTCATTTTATGTGTAAGACAGAGGATCTGGTGCAGCTGAGAAGCTTTTTTTCTACTTAACGAAAAAAAAATTCAGAAGCATTTTGTTTAACGGTCAACAACGGTGTTAGAAACTTCTTTAATTCGCTTTTATGAGCAGGTCCTTAGGGGCTGGTTGAATTGGTAAAGTGAGAAGTATCAAACTAAAAAGTTTTGTGTTCGATTCTTCGTATTTACACTCTCTCAAATGAACCTATCGTAGAAAACTTGTCTAGTACCGAATACTTGATTGGTCTGATTTACAAGTTATTGCATCAATTTAAAGATTTACCTAATACGTATCTAAACAATAGTTACTACAGGTGCCTCCGTTTAAACAAAAAGCCCCAAAATGTTTCGTTACATATTTTATGCTGCTTGCCAAGATGGCGAGCAGGCTTGCGAAACTTGCCAAATGTGGTTCAATATTGGCTCTCCATCTTCTAGGTCGTCATCCACTGGCTCAAGACAACGACAGAATTCCACTCAATAAATCAGTATCAACTATCAAGAGGTTGGGATCAAAAGCAGGCACTAGACCAAGTCAAATGGCCATCATACACAGAGAAAAACTAGTTAAGCATTGGTAATGTTTATAATAACGTCTTGATTCTCTGATTGACGGATTAGTTTTGATGCAATATCCCCTTGTGTCATATTTGATCACGTATTGATCAAAACCAACAAGATTGAAACAAATATCTGAATGATCTTTCCTTCATCTTTAGTCAAAGCGTTAACTTCAGAATCCAAGAAGCCATGCATTTCTCATAAAGAAGACAGTAGCACTATGTCCATTATGCCAAATCTATAAGAAAACTACAAACTGGCCCTGTCGTTATCTGTTAACCAAAAGGCAGGGGGGGAAAAAAAGTAGAAAAAGAAAGAATAACATCCAAGCAAACTAAACCCATTGCTGTTTTGTGGTTTCCATTCTCTCCAACAGTCCAGCAATTTCAGCCTGCATTCTCAGCTTCATTTTGTAATAATCACAATGTGAATTTTCCAAGACCTTAAGCTCGTCTAGTTTCTTCCTTCGCCTTTCCTCTGTTTCCTGCAACTGTAGTTTTGCAAATTTCTCTGCGTACTCTTCTTCCAATTTCTCAGACTTTACCCTAATCATATTCTGATAACCTTCTGCCTCTCTGCGTGCTTCATCAGCCTTGCGTTGGAACATCCTAGCTTCAGCTTCTTTAATTCGCACAATGCTTTCTAAGCTCTCAAACCCCTCTTTCTTTTGTACTTTCCCAATTTGAAACTCATCTTCAATTTTTAGGTCACCTAGGACGGCCTCTTTGAAGTTAGTTCGACGAGAATCAGATGGCAGAGAATTATGTCTTCCAGTGGAACAGTTCATGCTGTAAATGGTGTATTTTGGAGGGAGGGCAGTGGCTGGCAGTGCAGGTAATGTATCTTTGCTTAGGCTGGCTTCAGAAGGTAATAATTCTTTAACAGGTACACTAGAAGCAGTAAAATTGGTATCTGCATCTAAACAACCCAGGACCAAAAATGGAAGAAAACAAATACGAAAAGTTAGAGGAAAAATATTATGAAAGTTCAAAACTTACATGAACATGCTTGAAAAAATTATACGGAATTATCGCTCATGAGGTGAAGTGAAAAATATTATAAATGGGCAGCTGTCGTTTAAGCCATGCAAGGAAACTAAATTAGAAGTCAGGATGCTATCTTGAATGAGTCGAGAAGAAGATGTTTCCTAGTTTAAGCAATGGATCTCAGCTGACAGCTGAGCATTTTTGGACATCACGCAGACATTGAATTGCTACATCAACGTATGGAAATAAAATATAGATAAGTAACCACCATATACCAAATGGAATCCAGTGTTAGCATTAAGCCTTATATCACGAATCAATCACTGTCACATGCCTTTCCATTTATTCATGTAAAAAAGATTAGGAAATACAACACAATCTCTGATTTTTCCAAACCAAACAAAAAAGAACAAGACTGATTTTTAAGAATACACATCATCTTTTGGCTCTTGATTAGCAGTTTGTTGTCAGTCTCTACGAAGTTTGGCTCACCTGGTGGGGTTTTTCTTTTATATTTGTATGTATATATATGGTGGAACTTTAATTTTCTAGGCATGGACAATAAGCTCTAACAAGAGAATAAGAGAAGGAAAAGAGAAAAGGATTGAGCTTAGAAGATCAGAAAACACTTTTAAGTTTGACTTGTTTGTTCAAGGTGTCCATACGGCTTAAACCTCCAAGGAACCTCACCTAACACAAATTCCATTATGTAACCATAATTGACCATAATTCAATTTGGACGATGAAATTATCTGTCGTATAATACCCTCCTAGTTAGACTCACAACTAGAAATCCCCATTAAACCATTGAACTCTTCTCTGCAAAGTAAATGCTTCTAGTATTCCAAGCAGACATAACTTTAAAATTTAAGCAAAAAAATGTACAAAACAGTAACAAGTGGTGGAGGATCAGTCTAGTAAACTAAAATATCACAGGCACATCTTGCAATGAAAGAGTATTCATTATACCCTCAGTTAGGATAATATCAACTATATGCTCTACTCAAGTGCTTAATAAAGTGAAAAAAGAAAAACCAATATAATTTTGTAGAGTAATAAGCAGAAGTGTAGGACAAAGATGCGTACAGTTGAAGAACTGAATAATAATGTTGCACGCTGCGGATGGTGATAAGGTTTTGCTTTCAAGCTTGGTCAGCAACTCCTCAGCCTTGTTATGCAGCTCCTTGCCTTTGAAATCCTCGCTTCCCTTAAAGACCCTTTTTACACACTCAAGTTCTTTTATCATGGCCTCCAGACCCCAGTCCTTTGCACACATTGCAAAGACATCTTTTACAAACCCAAACATCTCTGAAGCATGATTACATCCAATGCAGTAAAATTGCATCTCAGAGGTCCCTGATGGCCCCTTCAAGCTAGGCCCAGGACGAATACGATTCTTCTGCATTCCACACGCAGCGTGGCACCAATGAGAACAAACATCACAACCAACCCAACTGCAAGTGTTGCTAGCAGAATCAAATTTCATACAAACTGGACACATACATGAACTGCAAAATCCCTTGTTCGCAGAACAGAACTTACACTCGCAGTCATCAACAGGCAATATGCTTTTACAGTTGACATTCCTGCACCTCATGAACAAGAAAATTTCCACCAACTCATTTGCAGAAAGCTGAAATTCTCTGGATAGATAACTTCCAACCCCCATCTTGAGAGCCACCAAAATATGTAGCTGTTCCTTTTGGCACTTTGAGAGAGTCTCTTTTGTAAGATCAGATCTTCTGTCGAGGCAATTTTGAAGGCCTACTAACTCCTCTCGCTTTTCAGATAACAAAGTAAGGTTTTTCAAGTAATCTTTAGTCGATTCTAATGTTTCCTCAGGAAGTTCTTGAATGATCTGAGCCATGACTGGAATAGACTCTGAAACTATCTCATGTAGAATTCTCTCCGGTCTGGAGAATTTTCTTGCCAGCCCTCTTCGATCCCCTCCCTCAAAAACTCTCAAATTTTCGGAATCCTTTCTCCTTGAATCACCAGAATAAGCTTCCAAACGTGGTCTGGCGGGCAATTCAGAAGGAAAGAATGAAAGATTATCAGAACTAGCAGTCTTATAAATACTATTATTTCCCGAATCCTTGTTTGCTACACGATTACCCTGAGTAATAGGAAATCCTCCAGCACCAGCAATACCACCACCAAAACCATGGTGGCTGTTGTTCAAAGCTACAATTCCGTCTCCAATAGGCCTAAAACGGCTATGAACCGACCCGTTAGTCCCTTCTCCTCCACACCAAAGTTGATCGTCTCTCCCCACTGAATATTCATAATTCTCGGTCGAGTTACGGGTCAGAGAGCAACTGGGATTGTGAGAAAATGGAAGTGAATAAGAATAAGAAAGCGAAGCAGCAGTTAAATCATTAGAACATGTTGTCATCGTGTTGTTGATGGAAGGTGCCGCACCTAAAGGCTGAGTGCTCCTACAAGGCTTTGACTTGACAAGACCGTTTTGCAGTGCATTTGATGCAGTTAAAGACAGAGAAACTTCGGGCAGAGCTAGAGACAGATTTAAAGTACCCTCCAGCTTAGGCTTCTTCTCCATGGAGGAATTCTCCTTCACGATCTCTTCATCATCATGGTCTCCTCTTTTGGAAGAAGAGTTTGTTTCACTAAGATTCAAGAAATCTCTCTCTACCCATTTGTCACCTTGATTAGAACTATCAGAAACGATAATTTCTTTTCCCTTCTGGCTAAAAGTGCCGAACTTTGGATTGTCACAGAGGTAGCTGAGGGTGAGATCTTGGGGTTTTGAAGAAAACCCATCAAGATTCATCTTTGACTCTCTCAGAAAATCAATACCCTTTTGAGACAAACCCAAATTGTCTTCTGGGTTGTCCTTGTTTTGAGGACTCTCAACCTCAGAGTTCGAGAGATGCTGATCTTTCTCTCCAAACATGGCCCTTCTTTAACCAGAAGGTAGATGACAGAGAGAAGAGAAATTTGATTGAAGAAGAAAAAGGAACAGAAGGATTTGAACAGGCAAAATGAGAAATTGGAAGGAATCTAAGAGGGTGG
>JAOSBM010000003.1:13934360-13948856 GCA_027568955.1 Erythroxylum tenue
AGACAAATAAGAAAGGCTTTATTTCCTCATACGTTCGTCCTGGTCACAAGCCCGACCAGATGAGCTTTTCCTACCTAATCTACAACAAGTATTTTCAATGAGCTTCTCCATTCCAAAGTCGAGCGATCTGTCCGTCATAGGCTCTGATATATTTGTGCTGACAAGTCCTACGACATCCTCATCCTTTACAAGCCCCCAATTCTTACCGCAAAGTTCGCAGCTAGATCGGCGGAAGAAATAGATTCGAAAGTTGGCAAAATAACCAAAACAAGATCGGGGTCTGCAGGAGCAATACGCTCCTCTTCCTCATCTGAACTCAAATCTAGCAGCTCGTCTGGCAACGATTCTTGCTTCCTCTCCGCTATCTCCTTTATCCTTTTGCTAAGGCCTTTAGCCATCGACGATGGAGGCGGAGAATGGGGCGATGACAAGACATCCCTAAGTCTAAGTCCATTTTTAGAGCTGATCGACGGCATGGTTATTGGAAAGAAAACAAACAGACGAAGTAGGGAAAGCAGAGTGGAGAATGAAGTGTGCAAGAAGCAGATGCTAATTTTGGGCATTTATAGCAAAAAGCCAGACGAGCGTACCAGTCAATGCTGGACGCGTGAACAAATCCTGGCTGAAGGAAGACGCGTGGCGAAATCTGAACTGTGGGGACCATTAGGATTACCAGAAACCCAAAGGCGGCCTAGCAGTCGAAAGGATGTGAATTTTGGGGCTGTCAGAAACCGAAAGGCCGCGACAATTGAAAAAGCGTGCCTGACAGCTACACAATGATTAATGACAGCTGGCTAAAAAACGCTTCGTTTCAAACAAATTCTCAATGGATGATTGTCGCGGGTAACGATTAAGCGTGAGGCTTTAACTAGGGTATTCGTGACCAATCGGTCGGCCTTCTCGCCATAACCGATCGAGTGGCTCAATCACTACGATCGATTAAACGGGCCTGTCCTGGGCTGGTGGATAGATGAATCGTTCAATCTTCTACTCCTTCGACCCTTCTCATTGATCAAACTCGAGGAATAGGGGGAGCTTATGGTTAGGCCGGCAATTCTAGACTCAAGCCCAAATCCAATAGTCGACAAGCCCAGTCAAAGGAGACAACTCCCATGCATGCACAAAGACCTACGTAAAACCCTAAACCTAGTAGTCGTCCCTTATATAAGGTATTGTTTCGCCATAATAGAGGTACGAGACTTATTCACTGTGATTTTCTCAGCTTTTAGCTGCCCTTCACCTTCGCCAGAAAACTGACTTGAGCGTCGGAGGGGCCTTCCGGGAACCAACCCCCGACGTGCCTTATTTGTTTTGCAGGTATTCATCACACCGAAAATGCTGAGATCATGGATCCAAGCAACAGCATCCAACCCGGACAGAATCCTACTGAACCACTCAGGATTTTCAGGTTGGAGTCCATGCGTTACAGACGCCTCTAGTGGGTAGTCTCGGTATCCTGGTAGAGGATATAGCTGGGATATCATTCCTTAGAATTGTGGCTTAATGCTATTGTAATTTCTCTCTGTTTTAATAATAATAAAAAAAGAGTAACGGATTTCTACCATTAACAAATAATTACGGATAAAGGATGACAATTTTTGCCCAGCCCAGTCTAACTAGACCCGGCCCAACCCATGATCAATGGGCTAAACTCAGGTGATCGGGCCTTGTGCAGACTTTTTGGGCCAATCAAATCTCAGGCCTGGGTTACCTGGGCTCTGCATGGCCCGAGGCCTAATAGATAATGTAAAAAAATGAAGTCATTTTATAAAAAGCGATGTCATTTTAAAAATTATTTTTGAGTGTTGTCTAACAACTAGCATAGTCGATACTTTCTTTTTTTTTTGGATGTAAACTAAGAGCTTGCATTAAGCAAAGGTGGGGTAATAATCCCAAACTTGAAAAGGGACATACAAATAAGAATGTCGAGCTAACTTGTGAGTTTTGACATTGTAGTGCCGACTAGACCCGGCCCGACGCATGGTCAATGGGATAGACTCAACTTAACATCGTCAAAAACGATGATGTCTCTTACATTATCCATCGAGCCTTGACTGCCTTATAATTTTGTGCAAGCCATTGAGTCAATCAAAGCTCGAGCCACGCAGCCCATTCGTAGTTAGGCCTCAAGCCTGATGCCATAACTACGACGGATTCTTTTCTCTCTACACTCAAATTCAAATATTGAAATTACCCAAATTGTTAGTTCTTAATTGCAATTAGAGTTTCAACCACGAATACTATTACCAACTTCTTTTATGTTACGAATTGTGAGTCGATTTGTAAAAACAATTTTTTTTTCTTGTTAACTTGCGTTTTTGTGTGTCCATGGTATATATATAAGAAACGAATTATCCAGATTTGTATGAAAATTATACTGGTCCAATTTTGAAGGGCTTAACATGCACTATGTAGACCATGTGCATATATATATTTACATATGTATCAAGCCTTTAAGCAGCACAAATATTTCCATTTGCACATGCCGTAAAAGCTTTCACATATATCAATTACTCCTAAAATATGCACTAGATCAGATCAATACAACCCACAACAGCGGAAGGCGGTAATACATATAGTATATGCAAAGCACAAGCAAATCCATAGAACACATGGTCTACTACTATTAGAACTACCACATTGTTTTAGGCATAAAATTGTATGCGACTTCTGGTTAACAAGTACTTTCCAAACTATTATCTATCCTTCAAACTCAAAATGTCAGTAACTACGCTCTACCCAACAAATAGCAGCAATCATACACTAGTGTACATGTGTTTCATATTCACAAGGCTTTCAACCAAAGTATACTATCATGTACTTCTACAATTTTGCCTCTTCCTGCACAAAAGAAAAGTTCAAACTGCTCTGATATTAAAGATTTAACAATTCTTTGGATGACAAAACTGAAGAGATAAAAAGGTTATTACCAGGAAAGCCATACCATATTTGTTTGTTCATCTCTCAATTCTGAGGCGGAGAACCTGGGTCAGAGCCGCTGACAGATGCAAATGACATAGTATCTTCTTTTGATATGGCCACAAAGTTCAGGGGAGCAACAGACAACCTTCTCGCTTCTTTAAAGTATCCATTTTGACGTCCAGAATAGGACCGAGGTGTAAGTAGTTCAGGAGTTGCACCACCAACAGAGTTACGGCGAGGAGTAGGAGTCATGGAACCATTAACATTTGCACGGAAACCATTTGGTTTCCTGAAACTGTTACTTTTCCTTGGACTGGGTTTACACCCATACATGGCTTCCTTCTCAATTAGCAGTAGATCTTGGAGCTTTTTCTGATCCTGAGGAATTATAAACTCCATTATTAACAACATATCTAATATGTTAACATTGAACTATCACATCACTTCAGAAAAATAAGGATGGTCTAAGAAACTGTTCAATAACTATCAGAGCTGATCTGTTCCCTCACAACAGTTAAAAGTAGGATTTATATATAACAAAGACAAAACAGATCATCACTTCTACAATTGGATGCTCAACTTTCTGAAGATCCAAGAATTACAGAACCAAGAAACACGTCAACATAAATAAATGAAATTGACGATAAAGGCAGCAAGCTTTGAGCCTTGATGTAAAGGGAAATGGGTTAAAGGAATTGTTGCATACAGATCCTAGTAATAAAAAATGAAAAAGATAATTGAATTTACTTTAGATCTCTTTTTCTCTTCTTCCCTCTGTTGTCTGGTTAGTTTGTAATCCTCAAGTATCGTCACCAATCTTACCTGTATGTCAAGACAGGAGATTATGAAATGCAAAACCGACGAACTTATTGACTATGGAATATGTTGTAAATACGCTCACCCCATCATAGAGAAATAACATCTTTTTTTCACCTTCCCATGCTAGAGTTCTGATCATCAAATTGTCAACCATCGCTGAAAAGAGTATAGCAGAGCTTTGAGAAGTAGCAGAGATTCAGGCAGATAACAGCATCATCAAATGAAACAGTACCTGGAATTTTGCTTACAGTCACTCTAGCCCGCTCTGCACGTTTAAGGTTGATGTGTGCACCTCTTCCAGCATTGTATCGATTACTATCCTGTTATCCAACAAGAAATTTTGTTAGACCACTAACCTAGGCTCCAAGACAAAATCTAAATGAACATAATCATCCACCTACTTCTATCAAACTTAAATTTTATGACAAGTTAGACCAGGAAAGATGAAAACAAATAAAATATGAAAAAATTGCTGTGCTAAAAACAACAGCCACAAGATTTATAGGAATCAACCTACTCCCTGCATTATAATCAAATCATAAAACCATTGCAGTGTACAAAACTTTAATTCGCATATTGCTTTCCGAACACAGACCAAAATAATAAGGGAGAAGCAAGATAGAAGTCCCTCTGTCTAGTCCTCAACAAATAGTTATCCAGTAGACCCCGATTTCATCTTACTTGATTATAGTCTTCAAGCCAATTTTCTTCTTCACAGGCTGAAAGCCATCGATCAATCCTATCCATTATTTCTTTTCGGCTCGTAGCTTCATCTTTAACTTTAACTATCTGGGATTCAATACTTGCTAGAAGTTCAGATGGATCAACTAAACCTGAACAAAAACAGTAATAATCAACCAATATTGGCTACATCTAATACAAAAACAATAAGTTGTAAAGAAAACTAACTTTGAAAATGAAAAAGAAAAGGGGAATGCGTCTACCAGAATCTATCAATGCGTTTGATTTCTCAGCAGCAGTGCTTGTATCAGGCTCAATATGAGTCATTCTGCATATGTCTTCCAATTCAGATCTCTTTTTCAACACAAGTTCTTTCATTCTGCTTGCTTTCAGTTTGGTCAATCTCCCAACTTCTGCTGAAGCCTATCAAAAGAAGTAAAGATGACTATCCAGTTTCTACCATGGACAAATAAATCACTCCGGGTGCACACCAACCTGTTCAACAAGCTCCATTGAAAGAACTCCTGGCTCTATTATTTCATATTCTGATGATCCAACAATTGAAGTAAGCCTAGAAAAGCTATTTCTCTCTTCTTTTGATGAGTCCATCAAATTCCAAAGTTCAAATAGTGAATCCGCAATATCTTTCAGCTGCATTTAAGAACACAGTTATAATTTCATACCCAAAGTAAAATCAATAGTGGGGAAATGAAAAATCTTCAATTACCTTTTGAAGCCTAGCTTTTCTTTCTGATTTCAACATGACTATGGCCTTTCCTAGGCCTTCCAACGTGTTATTGCTTATGTTGGTTAACTGTTCCTGGTTTGAACCATGTAAACTTGGATGCACTTCACTGACTGTCTGCCCAAAGTCCAATCCAAGTACACCACAGAGCAAATGTACATCATTCACATATCCAAAAACTTGCTGAAGGCGATCAGACTGCAAAAAGGAAATAAAAAATTATCATGTAATTAATAGAAATGCTTCAATGCATACCTCCTCGTTTCAAAGGATGTGCAGATGTATTTGATACACTACAGATTGTATACCTTCTCCTTTTGAAGGGTGCGTAGATGTATTTGATAATCATTAAGCCTTCTTAATGACAAATCATGTTCATCCAACGAAAGGGAACTCATGAAAGCATTGTTAAGAATGCTGTATCCAGAAATCTCTGTGCTAATTTTTTCAATTTGTGCCTTTATATCCGAAAATTGCTTCATTCTTTCCTCTTTCTTCATCTTCATATCTTCTACCAGTGGTGCAACAGCCGCAAGCTTTTGTTTCAAGGATGCTGACCTCTTCTCAGTCTGGACCTGAAAATCTTTTGCAATTATTTGGATGAAATAGACAACTATATAGATCAAGAATATATTCCTACATGGATGTATACATTAGAAGAAAACATGTATTTCCCTGTATATGCATATAGCTATAGATGCAGTTTGCTCACAATAGAACATAGAAAATTGTTTAGAGATCACATTGCACCCAACCAGACTAAGGAGCCCTACATAACAAAAGAAACATGCCTGAACCTTGCCAGACCTGGCTAATGATCTAACTAAAACAGAACTAGTAGAAGAAAGCTTCTCTCTCTAACAATAATTATGCTGAATTATATACGAATATTGGGATGTGCCTTGAAATACTTAGTTTACAAAGGAAATATATTTAGTTACTTACCGGTGAATAAATATTAAGTTCCCCAAGGGCAGCCATGAGGGTGGCTAATTCAGCTTCCTTGGCTGCAACAGATTGATGAAGGCTTGCTTTAGCATTTGCAGCCTCCTCGACTTTTCTCTTATAGACTTCCAAGCATTCCCTCTCCAATTCCATCAACATCCTGTCCTTTTCAGTTTCACTCTCGCCAATGTCATTCCATATTTGCTGCGCATAGTATAGCAAAACCAGTTAAGATAACGAAAGGAATTACAGTTTCTTTTCTGGCAAAAGGCTCTTTTAATTTAAAAACCTAATTCTGGAGATGACATTTGTCATCATGTTCGGGTGTGAATAGTGGGACTATGCCAAGCTTGCAGCCAAATTAAGAACAGCAAGACCACTTAGCATGAGCAACTAAATTGAATTAAAGCAGTCACCAGTAAAACCATCATTAAAAGAAAAGGAAACACATCACGTAGAAGAATTACTCAACGCCAACCCATACCCTCCACCGAAAAAAAAATACAAATCAACTTCCATATATTCCTTATGAAAATTAAAGTAATTACAAAATGAAGCACTTTGCGGAAAATTCATCCAGAATTAAAAACCCATGTGTTGACGACAGTGCTCCTAGAAACAACGTTTGCAACATCACAAAGTCGTCCAAAAGTAAGAATTTGACATAATAAAATTCCCATAGAATCTCCAAATTTTACTTTGTTTTTTAAAGACCCATAAGAATAAAAAATACTTGGTGTCTTAACCCATAAAAAGAAAAGAAGGAATTGCATCTCAACACAACGTAAAGAACAAAGAAAACTGAGAATGATGAACAAGAAAATTTCTAACCAACTCCTTACAAAAAGAAAATGAGGAGAATCTGAAAGTAAACTTATAGTAAATAGGTAGTTTATGAGGCTAAACGAGTCAAAAGGGACTTAATTTCTAGCTCCATTATGAGACACTAAAGAAACCATTGATGCTCTCTAACTTTAAGAGCGTTCCATGATTACTCAAGTACAAAATAAATTTCCAAGAAGAGAAAAGAAACCCACTTTTACTTCTTTCCAAACACGGGACTTTTGCAATCAAGAAAGAGCAGACTAGACAATAGCAAAAGAGGAAAGAGAAAGACCTGAAGCTCTCTGAGTAAAGCGTTGCAGGTAGTGCTTGTTCGCACACAAGCTGTATTTGGGCTCCCAATAGCCAGCATTTTCACAAATCTTGCTCCGTTTTCTTTTTTTCCCTTTCTTCTTGTCTAGAAATTCTGGACAGCGTAGTTCGAAACAATAACCTTTTGGGCCACAAACAAAACCAACATTAAAAGAGACTTACTTGAGCTACTCTCTCTCAGAAACAGAGAGAGAATTCCAATACTAAAATCCAGCAACTTTAGCTCAACAGTAAAAGTAGTAGAAAGAGAAAGAAGCAAGTGGGTTTTTGGTTTTAAAAAAAAGGTCCAAAAAGAAAACCAAGAAACTAAAGAGACATCGCTGGGAACAACCTCAGCCTCCTCAGATCTGAACCTTAAATAACACCAACTCCCTCCCTCTCTCTCTCTGCTCCAAAACAAAGCTCACTAATTAAAAGCATCCAAAAGAAAAGGTGGACACCAAAAGGATCTTAAGTGGGTAAAGCTCAATTATTTCAGTTCAACCAAGTTAAAAAGAAAAAAGAAAGGGAAATGATTGGGAAATTAAAAAAACAGGATTAATCTGAAAAGCCATGGCAAAGACAAAAACAGAGGACCCAGAGAAAGGAGCTTATATTCCAAAATGTAGAAACAGGTAAGCAAGTAACTGACATCTTTCTTCCTCACACATTCACTTACTATTTCTTTCTAGTTTCTAGGGCTTCTCTTCTCTGCCCTCTATCTCTATGTAAGTGAGGACAGGATGAGAGTTTGGGTTGAAAACTTTGAGAGAGTAGGAGTACACCATGGTTTCTCTTTCTCCCAAAATTTTGTAAAATAAATAACATAAGATACGTTGATTTCGAGTTAGAAACTGCGATTAGATGTCACGTGGTCTCTTGACGCGTGAGTTAAGAACTTGCTAACTTGGCTGACTCAGGTAGCTGTCTTGACGTCGGAGTCGACAGCCAAAACAATTTTGTCTGTTACATCAATTTATGCCCCTTTTCTTAAAGCAAATATCCTTTTTCCAGAGCTACTTTCTCTATCTTTTATCGTTTTGATTTTTCTTTTTTTCTAAAATTATATAAAACATTGTAATTAATATATTTATATTAAGCTTTTAGGAAACTAAATGTTTTAAAAAAATTAAATTGAAAATAAAATTTTCATATTGTTTAATTTTCAAATTCTACATTTATGGTAGGATGGATTTGGTGGCAATTTAAGTTGATTACGAGAAAATTTAGGAGCAAAAAGCATAATTAAAAGAACCCTTACTACTTCTGCTGTTAAGAGCAATGGTGAAGTCGTGAAACATGAGATAAAACAAAATAATACGAAAGACATCACACATTATTAAGATCAAAAGGACATGTTATCCAAAACACAATGAAATTAATTAATAATAAACGGAAGTCTTAGGCCTAACTATTTATTCTAAAGAAAGCTGAAGGCTTGTGAATAAACCTTATGGAGCTAAAAATGAGTAATCCCCAGGAAAACCAAATTGAAAAAAAAAACAAATCCCATAAGCTTGTTTAACGTACCGTACCCTGAGATACTATGAGTCAACTTCAAGCCACAAATAATAATGAGATAAGAAAAAGAAAAGATGCATGTCGTGTGATGGGGAAGTCATCTAAGTTACTAAGCAAAGGAAATGATTATTAGGTATGAATAATAACTCATAAAACAAAAATTTTCAGCAGCCTGTTGAAAATTACATCAATCGAAAATAAAGTTTAGAATAAGAGGAATTGAAGCTTGTTGAAATGGAACTGAGCCTCAATGTGCTTTGTTTTTCTTTATTCAGTTTAAGTTTGGTTGTTGTTGTGATTCTATTTATTTAGCTTTGTACTTGATAAGGTTGTGCAATCCTGCTTCTTTGAAGCCCATGAAATAGCTCCAGATCTAAGGCTACATATGAATCACGTAGTGCTTTTCCAATCATCTGCACAAGTTATCCCATCACTATTTGTGAAAGAAACAAGATTATTAGCTTCTCCCCTGTTATATATGATGCAAAATCTGATGTTGCTTTAATGTATTTGAGAATTCTCTTGGATGCTCCAAAGTGATGTTTACTTGGATTGTGCATAAACCTAAAAATAAGATTAACTGGAAAAAAAATGTCAATTCTAGTGTGGGTTAAATATAAGAGACCTCTCAGCAGACCTCTGATTTTTTTTCTCATCAACTTTCTCTACTCCATCGTCTAAAGACAACTTCTCATTCGCATTCAATAGTGTCTTTATTGGCTTACAGCCAATCATACCGTTCTTTTTTAATAAATCAGTTGCATACTTATGTTGACTAATAAAAATCTCATTCTTATCTTGCACAACTTCTAAACCTAAAAAATAATGCCACAAACCCAAACCTGGCATCTCAAAAGTAAACATCATGGATTTCTTTAATTTCTACAATTTGTACACCTTTTCTTCTTATTATTCCACCACTAAACCCTCAGGTTGCAAAACATAAGCATCTTTTATAATTTCTCTAATAAGAAAAGTTTATACATCTAGTTGATAAACTAATCATCCATTGCGAGCAACTAAAGCCAATATTGTTCGTACTATGTCAAATTAAGTAACAGGAGCATCAGTTTCATTAAAATCAATAACTAGAACTTATGCTTACCGTTTAGCGATCAAGTGTGCTTCATGCCTTTGTAATACTCCATTGTTGTGTCTAATTTCTATTATTTTTAATTGCCTTCATATCTTGATTTTGGTTACAAATCCTTGTGTTTTGATCCAAATGTGAGATTAATTGAGTGAAAATAGTGTGAATATTGCATGAATGTTAAATGGGATATTTTTTTGAAATTTACATTAAAATACCAAATTCACGTAAATTTTGCATTAAATGTTATGCCACCACCGTGCATGGTTAATGTGTGCATAGGGATGTCCCACACGTGACTCCCTATGCATGAGTGTGCAAGGGGATGTCACACCTGTGACTCCCCATGCAAGCCCGTAAGAAGTCTTAACATTAATTATGGCTTTAATACATGGTAGCTCATGACGTGAGGGCACACAACCCTGAGAGTTTAATAAAAGGAAGAGAGGGTGGCGGCTGATGATCATTCATTCACTATTTCATTGGTTCACTCACAGAGAGACTTAGACAGAGGGCAGGTGCAGAGAGGTAGAGAAGAAGAAGATAAACAAAAGAGAGAAACAGAGAAAGCAAACAGAGTGAGTCGAGATGAAGAGAGCAGAGAGGTGGAAGTTTGGGAGAGGCTGAAAGCGAGAGCTGGAGCTGAATCCCATTTAACTTGAGCAAACATTCGTCTGAGGAAGAACTTGGAGCAGAAGGCGAGAGCCAAAGCTGGAAGCTTGAGAGGGACTGGAGATCTCCACAACTCTTCATCTTATGATTTATTTGCCTATTCTATTTCTCATTTGTTGCTTTGTTTCTTTCATTTTACTATCTGTTATTAACTTACTTATATTCTTATTAGTTTAGCTAACTGTTATTTGTTTCTTTTGATAATCCATTCGGTATTCACTATTTTATTATTGCTTTAATACTTTTGTTGATAGTAGCATGCGATTAAAGTGTTTAATGATGATGAATGTGGTGATATCTGTGATGGGCTTATCTCTTTTCTTGAGAATTAATGTAGCTTTTTAGTTGAATATGCATGATTGAGTTACGAATATGTTGTCTTATTTGTTGCTGTGGTTTCTGAACTGAATGAATGTAATAGAATGGCCAAACTTTGCATCATTTTAGTGTTAAATGAAGATTCGAGAGATGAAGTTTAATACAGATCGTGAAACTATGGACACTTAGGTTAAGAACTAGAATATATTAACTTAAGTGGTAATTTTTAGTTAAGTTTTCATAATTAATTCAGATAGTAACTTGTTGAATACGAAAGTTAGACTAATTCACTATTCGAATCGATTTAGAACCTAACTATTAATTTTAGTAAGACAACATTCCAATTATTTTCCTTTAATCATGCATAGGAGATTAAATTAGTGAAATTAATTCTCAAGAGTTTTTCCACTTCAATTAATCTTTTTTTCTTTGCTCCCAATCGATTTCGTCTATTTTCTAATTTAATTTCGTAATTTTTCTTAAAAGATTTCACTCAACAATCGGGATAGAATGTTTAGGAATGCATTGTTTTTATTTTTATTTTTATTTCAAACTTAATTTAAGTTAATCAATTTCCCCTCCGTGAGAGATGACCCTGGGTTATCAAGTACAACTATCTCATATACTTGTGAGTAGGATAACCTAGGTCTTTTTAGAACTTTTTGGGCATAACATCCATCTGCACTCAATTTCTCCTTATAAATCCATTTCAACCCAATTAATCCCTTTCCTACTTGTAAATTCACCTATTTCTATGATTTGTTTCTTTCAATAACTGGAATTTCTTCCTTTATTACACCAACTCATTCTTTCTATGTCATTGCATTTTTAAAACATGTAGGTTCGAAAGCAAAACACACATACTCACAAGAAGCGTAAATTTCAACTAAGCTCCTAAACTTCTTTATTATTGAAACAAAATATTCATATTCAAATTTAGGTTGAAGTTCAATTTCAAGTTCTTTAAAACCAGTTTCCCAATTCCAAGCATCATGTAATTAAACACCATTTCACAACTTACAAGTAACTTGTTAGATTATGTTTCATAAACCTATATCTTTTTTTAGATTCTGTTTCATAAACCTATATCTTTTATTTTCTTCACCATAACCAAAAAAAAAATACATTTAATGCTTTTATCATCTAGTTTACTTCTTAATTTAGAAGTCACAAAAGTGTAAACAATGCAATTGAAAACTCGTAAGTGACTTATATTAGGTTTTCTTGTACTCCATGCTTTATAAGGAGTCATTCTTGTTACAAACTAAGTTGGAGATCAATTTTCTAGATATACTGCTACAACCACTTCTTCAGCCTAGAATTTCTTTGGCAGCCTTTTCTCTTTTAACATGCTTCTGGCTAACTTAACAATCGTTCTATTCTTGCATTGACTACCCTATTTTGCTATAAAGTATAACTTATCGTCCACTATCATCATATGCTATGAAAATCACAAAAATGTTATGAATCCTAAAGATGAAAATTCTCCACTGCGATTTTTGGATAATGTCATAATAAAGCAGACTAAAATGTTTCTTTAGCTTTTGTCAATTTTGTTGTAGTTTAGGCAACACCATGTTTGATTCGTTATCCAGTAGAGATTTCCCTCCACTGCCATTATGAGGAGTTGAGAGTTCTTCATCTCATTCAACTCTAGAGTTACAAAAACATGTTCTTGCCCAGTTTGAAGTTTGGAAGAGCTAGAAGCAAGTAATAAAGGAAGGACATGATTGCTCCTTACATTGTTATCCCCCTTAAGAAGAAGATGGTAGACTGGTGATTTCTCTTGAGATGGAATTTCTACAAGTTGGTGCAAAAACCTAGGATGCTACCTTGATTGGTTTTCTCTAGGAAAGGATACATATATATCTAATAATTCAAAAATAGGCACAAACTATATAGAAGAACAAATGCTTAGTAGAAAAACTAATAGTAGAAGAAAATTTGATATTATTTGCCTTCATTTTCAAAGCTTCAACTTTAAAGGCAGTGGAATAGGGTCCTTGGCATATTTCAAATCATCGTCTCTTTCTCTAGCATTAGCAACTGGGTTTCCAAGCTGAATTTTTAAAAAATTAATAAATTCCTTTGTGGATGCATTTATAAAATATCCCCCTTGAATACTAGACTATTAAGGGCCTCAGTTTTATTAATAGTTATCAGGGTAAACCACTTTAGGTGGATGATAACATTGTAAAAAGGAAGAGAGTTGGATATGTTAGGTTGTATGTAAGCACAGAAACATTACAAAATATTCTAGAGAATATACTAGTAATGAGATTGGGAGCAAATGGTACTCTTTATGAGGATAATGTATATGTAATTTACCAATGGAAACAATCTATGAAATCTCAAGGGAAAAAGTGGATACTTATAATGAAAAAATTCATAAAGGGGATTATGATGAACTTATGGCCTGGAAGAGCATGGAGATCAAGTGTCACCTATGAAAGAGACTAACTAAGTTAAACTTTAAGAGCAAAATTTAGTGACAGTAAAGGATTTCCAAGTTGTTAGCTTTAGTCCTTTAGGCGGGAATAACCAATTTGATTCACCAAATATGAGTAGGGAATAGCTAAAAGCTATACAAGAATCAAATTCTCGTACAAGGGTTGCAATGGCACTAACAAGAATGGTTCTTTAGACCCTTCCTCCCCTAATGAAATATAATGGGAGATGATATAAAAGCACTCTTTAAGACTATGATTACAAGGAAGTTAAATAGGAGCAAAAATAAGAAAGTTTCCAAATTCAATCAAGCTATCTAATGAATTGGTTCACATGGAATGTTGGCAAGTACTAACTACCCTAAGAAGTTTTTAACTTTGAGGGTTTTTTTCTATTAGGAGAATCCATGGTTTTTTTTCGCTCTTTTAGAAACAGAGGTTAAAGTAGAGAATGTTAAGAAGTTAAATAAGTTAGGTTCAAAGGGGTATTTGATAGATGCATATTTGACTATATTTATACACCCATATTAGATGTATTTTGCTTGATTTTTTGTAATTTTGTTATATATTTAGTACTTAATTCACTCCAAATGCATTTTTAGGTTATAACTGCCTGCATAAACCAAAATGAGAGGAATTCCGGTCAAATCGTGGCATAAAACAAAGATTTGAAACAATTGAGAGATACATAGCTGTATATGTGGCCATGTAAGTCTCTCAAAACATGTAAAGTCACAATTTTAAGTATTTTTGAAGATACATAGTTTGATACACAGCTGTATATCATACTGTGTATGTCCTAGAAACCCTAAATTTTTCTACATAAGGGCATAATGAGAGGCCAACAGGGAGAATGGATTTAGAGAGGTGATTCCAGATGTGGAGATCATTTAGAATAGATGATATTGATCCAATATATTACAACATCAAACCTCAAACTTACAAGACCACTTAAGAAGAGATAAAGGGAGATTTAGAATTATAAACTCTCTATTTTCTATTCTTTTTTCTTTTTTTTTGTGTTTGATTTCATTTTCTATTATGCGTAACTAAACATTTTTAGTGTCTAAGTGTGATGAACCCCAGTTTGTGCTCCAATATATTTCAATTATTTTGTTTAATGCAATTGTTTTTATTGATCTATTGTGATTTAATGATGTCTTTAATATATGTTCTAATAGATTCAAATATTACTTCATAAT
>JAOSBM010000003.1:13975132-13986675 GCA_027568955.1 Erythroxylum tenue
CGGGAAGGTCCCGGAACAAAAATTTTTGTTTTTCCGCACCGCCTGTATGTGATACAGGCACCGGGATTTTCCTACAGAATATGTCTGCAATCATTCAAAGGAAACTTTCACCAAAGTGTAAGGATCCAGGTACGTTTACGATTCCTTGGAAAATAGGTGGCACCATATTTGAAAAAGCAATTTTAGATTTAGGAGCTTTAATTAGTGTCATGCCATATTCTATTTACATTTCATTGAATTTGAGGTTTTTGAAAGAAACACTTTTCATAATTCAACTGGGAAATAGATCTAATGCTTATCCTAGAGGGGTTGTAAAGGATGTCTTAGTGCAGGTTAACAAATTATTTTTCCCAACTGATTTTTGTATACTGAACATGGAGGGAGAACCTTTGTCTAATTCAACGCCAATCCTTCTGAGTCGATCATTTTTAGAAACATCAGAAACAAAGATTGACATTGTTGCAGGGACGTTGAATATGTAGTTTGATGGTGAAAAAGTTCATTTTAATATTTTTAAAGAAAAGAGGTACCTAAGTGATGTTCATTATGTTTATTTATTGATGTCATTGATTGCTTGTCTTAAAAAGTTTTTGATATGGAAGATAAGGATGAGTTAAAAGTCCTTCTTTGAATGAGTTTAGAGAAAAAAAACTTTGTTAAATTGTAACTTATTTGTTACAGATGATATAAAAAAATTGTGTTAGCATTACAATCGCTACAACCATTGTCAGAAAGGCATGTATTTTCAAATATTAAACTGCTAATATTTCATACGAAATCTCTACCTTTTGTTGTGCAAGCACCAAACATTAAACTGAAGCAATTATCGGAGCATTTGAAGTATGTATTTTTGGGAGAAGGAGAAACACTTTCAGCAATTATAGCAAACAATTTAACCAAACCTCAAGTGGAAAAGGAAAAAGTGGAGACAGCTGAAGACCATAATTTTGTTACATGAGGAGGAAAGCATGGAGTCGAACCAACGATAATTAAAAAAAGGCACTGATTGGGAGGTAACCCAAAGGAAGTTTATTCCTTTTCATTTACATTTTCAAATTTTTTGATTATGTTAAATACTCCATTTCTTACATTTGATGTTACATTAGGAACAATGTAAGTTTTAAATATGGGGTGGGAATCTTTGTTTTCATTGACATTTTTAAACTTATTTATTGTTTATGTGTGTTTCTCAGTGAGATTTTGAACCTTTATAGACTGACAAATCCATATCAATCTTATTGTCTTTTGTTTGGTCATGACATGTACTTCCTAACTTTTCTTTGATTTTCTATGCAAGACCACATTCTTATCATATGCGTTAACATGGAAATGATTGTTGATGATTATGGATTGTTGATGATTGTGGATGGAAAAATGTATAAGTGTGGAGGTGTGCATCTATGTAGATTAGCTATAATTGTCAGAATGTCATTTTAAGTCTTGTCAATGAATTCCAATGTTAATATAGCTTCTTTCAATTTTTGTTGAAAAAAAGAAAGAAAAGAGAACAAATGAAGAAAAAAAAAATATATATTTTTAAATAAAAGTATCAAGGAGGAAATGCAATTGTTTTGTAAATTTATTCATGAGTAGTTTCTCCTCCTAAAGTTGTATGGAATGGGTGATTTGAGTATGATGCATATGATGTAGATATTGATTTGAAGGATCACCACTTTATGTTTATAATGTATTGTTTTTCATTGATTATATAACTGATTCCTTCTAATTCCTTATGCTTCATGAGAGTTATGGTGCGAGAACTTGAATCTAAACTATGAAACATAGATTTTACATTCATCATAGCTAATAGTACCCAGTTTTCAGTCAATGTTAGTTTTTGTGCTTGATGTTACATTGAATGTTTTTCTTGCTTCACTATCTTTAATGGATTTTATGCTACATTACCCAATACATGTCACCTTAACCATTGCCCACATTACAAACGTAAAAGGTCCTTTGACCCATGCTTATGTGTGTGAATCCTAGTGGTGGAGAAATGAAATGATATGCAAAGTTATGGAATGTCTTGATCATAAATGGTGTTAAGTGTATCCATAAATGTATCATATTTAAACACATTTTTTAAACCCCTTGATTACTTAGTTTCTTAAGGGAATGATTGTTGGTTAGTAATGGGTAGAGGCAATGAATGTTGAGTTCTTGCTATGGTTTTGAAAGTTATTTCTCATTTCTTATGACTGTTTATTCTTAGAAAATATGGAAAATGAACAATTTTTTGGTGTGACTTTGATTTTGTTGTTTTTCCTAAGGACAGTTAAATGGTAAGTGTAGGGGAACTTGATATATGCTTAGTTGTTTATACATTTACTCCATAACACTTAGTGATTAATGATATGGAATGCTTAAAAAACTCATTTTGATTCATATTTAGTTTTAGGTACAATTTCAAAGTTCAAGAGTTAAAATGAGTTAACAACACATTCCTTGAGTCATTCTCTTAATTGCAAACTCATTTGTCTTTATGGAACAAGAAGGTGATAGATTAGAATGAAGATGGGACAAGAAAATGCTATAAATGAAGAATTCATCATGTAGTTGCAAGGCCTTGCATCTTGGTGATTAGAAATTTTATGGTTTGCACAGTTGTGCAAGTAGCGAATGAAGCATTTTTATTGGTTTACATATTCCTAGAAACCTAGTTTTTTTTCTTCCATAAATTGACATTTTGAGTGGCCAAAGAAAGAGGAATTGTTTTGTGAGCACGAGAAAGGAAAAGACCTCACCTCTTTGAGATCTATGAAGGGCTAATCCTTCTTCTTCTGGTTTAGAGGGGAAATTGAGACCGGGGATCACATTTGAGCATATTGTGATTGTGTATTGTTGAATTTTCTCTCATTATGGATTGTTTATGTTATTCTTTGCTTATTGATTTGGTTATTTGTGTAAGGATAATATGAATGCTTCTTTTAGATTGTTTTTATATAAACCCATTGCTAGAATCTCAAATACGACACGTAATATTTGTGTTTTGGATTCATTTGTGGCAAATGATGACGTTGAATCATTAGGGATAATGTAACATATGTTAAATGACCCAAACTTGTGTGGTTGTTGCCTAGATTGACTTGTTTTCCTTATTCGTAATGCGGTCGTCCGACTAAATCTAGAGAACTTGTTCTAGGTTGTTTGATAGCTAGGTTAGTTAAAGAGCTTATTATGATTAAACACAGCCTAAGGAAAAAATCGACGTTAACAGAGCTTACTAATGATGTGAGATTCGTACCGTACTGGCCGGTATCGGTCGGAAGGTACTGTACCAACGGAATAACGGTACCGAAAATCTAACCTCGGTACCGGCCAAAAATACCAGCCAATACCGGGGTTTTCCGTTGGGTACCGGCCGGTACCCAACATATCGGAAAATACCTGGCGATACCGAAAAATTAAAATAATTGGAGGACCATTCTGTAATTTTGAAAAATTTAAACCTAAAACTAACCTTACGCCCCTCACCCGGCTGCCGCAGCTCTCTCTTCTTCTCTCTCAAGTTTCACCATCTTTGGCTCTCTCTCTCTCTCTCGCCGTCTGGGTCTCTTCATCGCCGTCGACGCTTGCTCTCTTCTCCGGCTGCTCTCATCACTCTCCTCCTCGCCTCGTCGTTGTCGGAGTTGCGATCTGCCTTTGTGTCCCCGAAAATCCACTGCAACACCATCGACAACACGTCATCGCCGCACCACCACACCATCGAGTCACCGTCTCACCGACCCTCCGACGGTCACAACTGAACAACTCGAAAACCCGAAGCCACAACCCATAACCCACAACCCGAAAAGTGAAGACCCGACCCCGACAGTTCAAATTTTTTTGGGTCTGTTGATGTTAATTTTGTTTCGTTAATCTCTTCTCTTATCTGTTGTGGGTTGGATTCAATTTGGGTTTGTGTAATTGTGTTGATGAATATGAGAATTGTGTTGGCTGTCGGTGGGTGGAGGACTTGGAGTCTTGGAGGTTGAATTGAAGAAGTTACTGTCACGGTTTTGGTTGGAAATTTAGAATGGATTAGTGATTGTTTTGGAATGAAATTGCTTACGGTGGATTTGTGTGTATGTGAAATAAATTGGTTTGAATTTGAATTTGAAATGGAATTGTTGAAGTTGAAAATTTGAAAATGTTGGATTGAAGAAGACTATGGGTATTGTTATTTTGTTATGAATTTCTTGTATAAAAATTAGGATTGGAATTGAAAATGGAATTGTAAAATAGAGTTAGGAAGTTAGTATGAAATTAATTAATTATGTATTATGCAAAGATTGTTAAAACTTAAAATTGAAACTTAAAAAGTTGATAATTAACATATACCAATATAGATATTTTGTAATTTTTAAAAATTTTAGGGACTATTTTATAAATTTAAAATACCGAATGAATTGGAATTGTTTTTTAATACTGAATGAATTTGGAATTTTGTTATTAATTTGTTACATGAAAATTATAATTGGAATTGAAAATGAAAATTTAAAATGGGATTAGTATGTAATTAATTAATTAATTATGTATTATGTAAAGAATAAAGATTGTTAAAACTTAAAAATAAAAGTTGATAATTAAGTAATTAACATTTAAAACTAAATGTAAAATTAATAATCAAATGTGAAATTATCCATATAGCTATAGCTTATTGGAGTGTTAGAACTTGGAAGTAATAAGTAATAACCATCCTAAAAAAATAAATAACATTATAAGATTTTGTTTTTTATAATAAGTATACAATAAAAAGAATTGTTCTTTTTATTGGATGTTTTGAATCTTTTGATGTAATATTATTTATTAAAATGATTAAATTGTATTATTATCAAAGTTTTAATTACTTTAAATATTCTTAATTTTATATTTGAATCATGATGATTATCTTTTTATATTAATTGTGGTTATTATTTATATGTGAAATATTTAAAATTATTGTTATTTCATATTAATTGGCATTATTATTTATTATTAAGATTTTTGAAAGCATGGTTGATGTAAACAGTAAACTAGTCAAGTGTACAGTACAACTGTATAATATACCAATATGGACTATTTTGCAATTTTTAAAAATTTTAGGGACTATTTTATAAATTTAAAAAATTTCCCCAAATGGTGCCCGGTACCGACCGGTACTGGTACAGTTTCGTTTTAGAGCTCAATCCGATACCGAACCCAGTACGGTATTCATAACATTGAAGCTTACTGTTAATCTACGATTAATAGTTTCTAAGAGAGGTGAAAACAACATGACAATGAAGTATGGTTTATTTGTGTGTACGCTGAGATTGAACCAAGAACTAGATTCCAAAATCATTCTTCGATTTTCTCATTTTTATGCTTTTTACTTTGATTTGCTTTCCTTAGTTCAATTTTACTTTATTTTGTTGTTTGCATCCAACCAACCCCACCCCTTGTAATATCCTAAACATCAATTCTTTTCATTACAAAAGCAACATGTACATTTCCTATGAAAACGATCCCTACCCACTACTATTATAAATTTAGTTGTGCAGAGTTAGCTTTTATTTTATGGTTCATTCGACACGCATTACGATGGTGCTTACAATGAATTAAACCTAATGATCTTTTAAAAGCAAGAATTTTCATGAAAGGTTATTTAGTGATAGTTTACATTTTTATTTGATCAATAATATAAATTCATACTTATAAGTTCTATGGGTGCGTGAATAGGATGTTAATATTTTGATTGATATGCATATTTAAATCAAAGAACTTAAACATAAAAGGAATAAGTTAGTATGCTAGCACGTTTTGAGTCGTTGGTGTTTGAGGTTAACTTAATTCCATGAGAATTGATTCGATTATACCATTGTTGCATTGTTTTATGATTGTGTGTTGATGTGCTTTCTTTGTGTTTATGCTTTTACTTTTTCTTGAGAACAAGAAAAGGTTTAAGTGTGAAAATATTGATAAGTGTAGGTTATTGTATGTTTTTAGGTGTTTGAGTTTGTTTTTAAGTGTTTTTTCAGATGATAGTCATATGTTTAGAACCTAAAGTTGTGTTTCTACTAGTGATTTTATATTTTTTAATTTTTTGATTAGTTTAGAAAAAGAATTTGATCTTGATTTTATGTTTCTAGGGGTATTTTATGTGTTTGTGATTGAATGGAAATAGGCAAATTAAAGAAAAGAAGAAAAATGTGAAGCATGGTCGTTATTGTGGCAGGTGAGGCAAACAACAAATTCTAGCTTTTCTAACAAGCTAGTTCTTTTGTACTTTTTATGTTTTGGGGTTACTTTTGGAAAAAAATAAATAAATGCAGAAACCTTAGAAGCATCAAGAAGTATTTAAGGATAAGAAAACGAAAGAAAAAATGGGGCAACCATTAGATTCAAAGAAGATTAAAGAGGAGATATCAAGAGCACTCTATACTTTCCAGAATTCAAGATCAAGACTCTAAACAATTTTTCTTTCTTTTATCTTAATTTATTTCATTGTCTTGGATGTTGATTTGGATTGTTAGGATGTTAAACATGATTATAAGTTTTTAAATTCATATTATGGATTGTTCTTGATTTGTTTTGTTAAACTTCATTCTTGTTCAATTCAATACATCTATGAATGCTTTGTGATATTTTTTTTATACTTATACTTGATAATAAATCGAGAGAGTGAATCAAGTTACATATGTTAAGGTGTAAGAAAAGAGTTGATAACTTACTATACTTGTAAAAATCAAATTAATAAATAATTCAAGAGAGATCTTAATTGCAAATTAATTATCCTTAAGATTGCTTCAAATCCAACTGAATAGTTATAAGTAGTTTTGTGAATCGAGAAGTTGTAATTATATTATTATCGATTTTAATTATGATAACTTGATTAGATCTCTGGAGGGGGTAATCAAAGCCTTAGAATATCTAAGATCAAGCATAAATTGAATCAATAAGATAAAGTAAAGACAAAACAAGGACAGAATAATTCCTAAGTTTCCGTCATCGATTAAGTTTAATCTTATTGCTAGTCTCAATTATTCACTTTTTCGATTGTTTAGTTTTATTAGTTGTTCTAATTTCAATAAATTTATTTTAATTCAATCAATCTTTTAGTACTTTAAACAAAGTTTTATTTAAGTTGTTAGGTATCTAACTATTCCTTCATGCAATAGTATCATTTTTCAACTTTCTTTTTATAAAAGAAACATATTATATTCCTTATTATATATGTACAAAACCCCTCATAACACTAGTATGACCTTGTTTTTTAAGTGGTGGGTTTATATGAGCTTCACATTTGTACTTTATAAGTTTAGCTTTAGTTTTTTGTTTGGTGGCTAGTAAGGCTATTTATATGGTCTTTTTTTTTAGTTTTTCTTCTTACATAATGAGTAATTAAATAATTGATGCCCCAAGAATCATCTTGTAAGTTGTATGAAGTTACACAGGTACCAAACTATAAGGAAGTATTTTCAAAGTTTGGTTAATAATTCAAGCATAAAAAATCACAATATTTTTAGGGAGTTGAGTTTACTACGTAAATGAACCATCTTAAGGATATGTTCTCTTACTCTCTCAATCCTTGTGTATCTCATAAAATATAGTTCTTTTAGTATAGTTCTACTTTTAATATTAAAAAAACTTTATACCCTTGAGAAACATTATTAGGAAAATATTTTGTTATATTTATTTATTCTAGCCTACTAAACATATAGTCATGAATGGACCTTTTGATGGTCATATAACACATTATATCGTTTCTAAATTGTATAGGCTATTTTTTAGCTTTTACACTTACAAGTGCGATAATACATTACTTTTCTTTGGTCATTGTCATGTTAATATCTACCGTCTCTAGAGCAAACTCTATATCCTATTTCTACTTCTTAAATTTGAAACTAATCAGGGTTTTAATGGTAAAACTTTTTTATTTATAGAAAAATAAATTTCAAAATAGATAATGTATATCATTAGTTCAAATATAGGATTACAATGATATTGAATGCTATAAAAAGTGTAATGAGTATCTTATCAAATATATTATAGAACACCTATGGGTAGAATATAAAATAAGAAAATATAAGATCTTTACATAAAAAACTGTTAGAGGACATACTATTAACGTTTATGATTCTATCATACGGGGGAGTATAGATCACTTTATTAATGACTATCCCTTACCAAAATTCTTTATGCATATCTCAAATTTTCATATAAGGTCAAAACATATGCAAAAAATAACTAAATAAAAAATTAGGATTATCCTCCAACATGTAAGCAATAGAGTTTAAAAACCAACTTAAAAGGCTACTGTGGTGATTATATTATTATTTGCATTCGAAAAATTCCATACGTATAAGGGCACCTATATGTTATCATAGCATTTTCTGTATGGGCATAATTCCGTAATAAACTTATCATACAAAAAATCTTTAAAAGTTTTTTTTTGAAAACGGAGGAACTCACAGTTGTTATCCTGTAGATGCGAATTGGATAAACCTCTGGATTGACGCAATAGCCTGCAAATTACGCTAACCGAGTACTTCATATTAAACAAGTCCTGTATGACAAGCTCGATCGAGAGAGTGTAGATAGGGAGATTCGAACATAGGACCTTTTGATCCTATATCCCCTACTCCACCAACTTGACCCCCCCTAATATATATCAATAGATAAATCACATAAGATGATAAAAAATATATCTCTATTATTTTATGGGAATTGCACAAAGATTTACTCAATTGCGGCTTTCACTTTATTTAAATTTTTGTAGAGTTAAATATTAATTATTACCAATATAATAATTCTAAAAAATTTAGAATTCAACTTGACATATCTACAGGATCTTAAAAATTACCCAAACTAACTTGAGGGAGCATTTTATAAATTCTAAAACTTTTGTCTTATAATGTCAACGTGTGTGTGGGGTTCAAGTGTAATACATTGTATGCACCAAACAACATGCTTTATCATATGCATATGGCACATGTATTTTTTTTAATTTACATTAGGTATCCCAGCTTAGCCGGACTAATCATAAATCCTAAGACCCCATCCCAATAATTCTAGAAGAAGTAAATCTGAAACTCCAAAATTTCTCAGATTTTTATGCAACCTGTAAATTTTTGCGTACAAAGAGTCTTTACATATTTAATTGGTCGATTATTGATTGATCACTGGCACGAGTTGAAAACACCCAATGTGAAGCAATAGTAGTCTAACACATACCTAGAGCTTTATGGTGTATGTGACACACGTGCTCGATTTGAATATGCGTAATGACTTTATGCCTGTGCATGATACACGCTAGACGTATGCCATATCCTCTAGTTGGTCCATCATACGTTGGAACTAAATGTTAGATAGTTAGCGTTGGCTATCACCTTTACGTTATGTCTGGCTCCACCAGAACTAGTGATTTTCGGTGGCTATTTCTAATGAATTTTCATCAAGAAATCAGGAGACATTGAATTTTAATCCCGTTTTGATTGTAATTTTGAAACATAAATCAATCCAAGAAAGCAAATGCACTATGCATTTAAGTAAAACTAAATTATTTTTTTAAAGATTTCCTTATAAATAACATAGAAAATATCCGTATAAATTCATATATATAATTACATAATCATTATAATACCACATGAATGTTATTGAACGACCTAGGATCAGCCACAAACAAGGATAATGTGGAAATATACTTCTATTTACTATATATGTCTATTTGAGCAAGTCGTCGAAAACTTTGAGTAAGCTCCTCCACTTTTATGCGTTATAGAAGCAGGTGTAACTTTTGACTGTCCTTAACAAATTAAAGTTGCTTGAAACGATGTCAACAAGATCTTTTGCTTTTGTTTATGCATGGATCCCCTAATGGGTAAGAGATTATATACCCAAGGTCATTTCGTAATAAGTCCTGTAAGAACCCCACCCATGCTGGTAAATTACACTTAATTTATTATCTTTTATACTTGATCATAGTATTAATTTTTTATTATCTTTTATATGTGATCTTTTTAGTTTTAATTTTTGAAAATTTGTAATTAATAAATGTACAGTGTTCTTAAAAATATAAATAATGTTATGTAGATAAATTAATCATATATATATATATTCTTAAATAATTTCTTATATGCAAATATTTATTACCATTGATTAATTAATATAACAAAATCTAATCAATAATGGATTGTAAATTTCAAATTGAAACTATTTTCTGGAAGATATCAATCAAAATCTCTAGTGCACGCAATAATTATATAATACTTGAATAGTTTTGTATGGCACATAAAAGGATATGGCAATTCTAGAATCAAGCTACAGTACAAAAAGGCACTGGGTTTTATCTTTCTTATCTGGTGAAGGATAATAAGCCGTCATATCAAATACTCCCTCTGATTTATAATAAGTGTCATTTTAGAAGAATGCACACTTATTAAGAAAGTTAATGAAATATCTGATATACCCTTATTAATTTTATGTCAAAGTGCCTTAAAAATATGATCTATGTAATCTGTGTAATTAAGATGTGAGAGAAATTAAAGGGTAATTTTGGAAGTAAAATTATAAATATGCATAAAAAGTCACAAACGACACTTATTTTGAATAATTAAAATCTCTCTAAAACGACATTTATTATAAATCGGAGGGAGTACTTAGTTACTTCTGATTGAGATCAAGGGTGAAGCCCCCGTGTGCTTAAGCCTTTTGAACATTAGAGCACCCCCCGTGTGCTTGAGCCTTTCGAACCATTCGTTTAATATTAGTTGCACATTAATTAATACTCGAGAAGATAATGTTAACTTTGTCATTGGGATGGAATCCAAGATAATGCTAAGAATAATAACTAGAAGAGAGGACCCATCACAAATTGATAGTAGAATAAGGCAGACGTGTGGTAGACCCTACAACCAAGTGATCTCTTGGATGTGTCGGCAACGGCAATGGAACTCTGACCTTTTCCTCCGATTTAGCCTTTTTGCCTGTCTTTCAAGGCAACTTTTTATTGTTGTGATTGGAATCTTAATTTACAACCTTTTATTATCCTAGACATTGTAGCTAGATATCATTACAACTTGAACAATTAATATTAAAACAATTGAGATGTTGAGATAGCAAGTTTTAATTCATATTTCGCATAATAATAACTTATCCAATTAATGAACTGTTCAACAACATTCACCGCAAAATAATCACTCCCCTCTGTCCATATTGTAACTTTTAGGAAAACATGCTCGAGAATCTCTCTGACTGTTTCCACCATATCCTCTTCTTAATTTGAAAGCTGTCAAGAACTTGGTTGCTTCCAACAGCTAGCGTATTAAATATGCGTTGTTGACCAGTAGCACATAAGCAGACAAATCTATTTAAATACAGGTACTCTCCACCTTCATTGAAGTTTAAGACCATTGAACCATCTTGTAGTAATATGACGCACTTGAAAGACCACGTGATAGGTTGAACGATCATATTAGAACCGTAAGGAAGTTAAATCAATGTTTTAAAAATCGGACCGGTGATTGAACCGGAGAAGCAACTGATTCAAGGGTTAATGGTTCAACCGGAATTGAACCGTGGTTGAACCGGTGATTAATAAATAT
>JAOSBM010000003.1:13997412-14011697 GCA_027568955.1 Erythroxylum tenue
ATAATCAAACAACAACATCCATGAAGTTACAAAACTCATCCACCGAATGTCAACAAAGGAGAGGAAGAAGTGGGCAACCTACCTTCGGACGTTACAACTGGAGGAGAGGAGGGCGTAGACCTTGCTGTCGACGACAACGCCTGGACCAGACAGCGACGGCGACGGCTGTAATCGGCGGCGGTAGGGAGGCTTCCAGTGGACGGACGAGGGAGAGAAGACCAGAGGCGCGCGCGGTAGAAATGGGAGGGGAAGGGAATTCGTGGGGTTAAAATAAGGACGAAAACGACATCGTTTTCGCTTGGTTTTTTAAAGCTTCCATACGACTCTCACCGACCGAATTACAATTCGGTCGGAGATTACAGACAGAATAAGTTCCGTCTGTAATATTCCGTCCCTATTCTGTGTATATTCTTGTAGTGTATACACCCTTTGTTAGCTTGTCTTGCATATTGTTCATTTTTCCATTCAATGTTGGCCTGAACCTTGGTGTGTAAATCCTTTACAAAATCTACCTTTTTCTTCCCATCAAGATTAGCATGTTCATCAGTAGGCAAAGGTAAAATATCTAAAGGAGTTAAAGGATTAAAGCCATATGCAACTTCAAAAGGTGAAAAGGAAGTAGTGGAATGAACATACCTGTTGTAGGCAAACTCAATATGTGGCAAACACTTTTCCCATCATTTTAAGTTCTTATGTATGATAGCACCCAACAAAGTAGTGAGTGTCCTATTAACTACTTCAATTTGCCCATCTGTTTGGGGATGTGCAATAGTAGAAAACAAGAGTTTAGTTCCTAACTTAGTCCACAAAGT
This sequence comes from Erythroxylum tenue, assembly GCA_027568955.1. Taxonomy (NCBI): domain Eukaryota; kingdom Viridiplantae; phylum Streptophyta; class Magnoliopsida; order Malpighiales; family Erythroxylaceae; genus Erythroxylum; species Erythroxylum tenue. The sequence goes on from JAOSBM010000003.1 coordinate 13,998,225, forward strand.
GTGCCAAAAATGACTTAAGAATTTAACATCTATATCACTAACAATTGTCTTGGGCAAACCATGAAATCGAACAACCTTTTTAAAGAACAAATCAACAATATGTGTTGCATCATTGGTTTTAGAATATTCAATAAAATGAGCCATTTTGCTAAACTGATCAATAAAAAAAAGTTGTCCTTACCACTTTGAGACCTTGGTAAACCTATGAACAAATCCATCGAAATATCAATCCAAGGTTTAGTAGGCACATATTAAAGGGTATATAAACTATGCAGTTTTACTTTAGACTTTGCTTGTTTACATGTTATACACCTGCCACAAACAGATTGCACATCATGTTTCATTTTAGGCCAATAAAAATGCTCATGCAATATATCCAAAGTCTTTTTAGACACCAAAATGCCCCATCAAATCTCCCCTGTCAATCTTACTAACAAGTAACTCATGACTAGAACCAGTAGGCACACACAATTTATCTTTCTTAAATAGAAATCCTTCATGCCTATAAAATTCCCCAAACGCACACTTAGAACAAGCATCCCACACTTGGCCAAAATCGGAATCATTTGCATACAATTCTTTAAGTAATGCAAAACCAAGTAGTTTAGTTTACAAATAAGTAAGTAATGTGTACTTTTTACACAATGCATCAGCCACAATGTTCTCCTTTCCATATTTGTTCTCCTACCATTTGATATGCCTTTTATTGAGCTTCCCTTGGGATTTCAAGAACTTTAAACTCTCATGATCATATGATTGATGAATTCCTTTGGCCATAAATAGTGTTGCGATATTTGAAGAGATCTTAGTAATGTATACAGTTCTTTATCATAAGTAGGATAATTCAATATGGCCATTTAGTTTTTCACTAAAATAAGCAATTGGTTTAGATTCTTACATCAATACAACCTTTATTCCAATTCCAGATGCACCATATTCAACTTCAAAAGCTTTATCAAAATTGGGCAAACACAATAAAGGTGCATTAGTTAGCTTATCTTTTAATATATTAAAAACTCGATCATACAGATCATCCCACTTAAAAACAACATTCTTTTTAACAAGTTCATTCAAAGGTGCAACAATGGAACTAAAGTCTTTAACAAACCTTCAATAGAAACTTGATAGATCATGAAAACTTCTCAACTCATTCGCATTATTAGATGTAGGACAGTCCTTTATCGCCTTTACCTTCTCTTCATCAACACTGACACCCTTTGAACTAACAACAAATCCAAGAAACATAATAGATTCCATGCAAAATGTACACTCTTTAAGATTAGCATACAATTAGTTCTCTCTTAATACACTAAAAACAGCATGCAAGTGTTCCACGTGATCATCTAAATTCTTGTTGTAAACTAAAATATCATCAAAGTAAACCACCACAAATTTTCCAATGAAAGCACACAAGACATGATTTATAAGCTTCATAAAAGTACTAAGTGCATTAGTTAAACCAAAGGGCATTACTAACCACTCATACAATCCATATTTAGTTTTAAACGTTATTTTTCATTCATCTCCTTCTTTCATGAGAATTTGATAATAGCCATTCTTTAAATCAATCTTAGAAAGCAAACATGAGCTATGTAATTCATCAAGCATATCGTCTAATTGAGGGATAGGATGTCTATACTTAAATGTTATTTTGTTTATGGCTTGGTAATATACACATATGCACCATGTTCCATCTTTCTTTGGGACTAAGATTACGGGAACTAAACATGGGCTAAGACTTTCTCGCCCAATTCTCTTTTTCACCAGGTCATCAACTTGTCGTTGTATCTCCTTTGTTTCCTCAGGATTGGCTCTATAGGCAATTCAGTTAGGAATAGCAACCCCGGGTATGCCTCTTAAAGGCGTAGTCCATGTGGTATCTCTTCAAGAAAAAGGTCCTTAAACTCCTGTAACAAAGAAACAACCACACTAGGCAAAGTAGGGTTAAGGTCATTAGTAGAAAAATAAACATCCTTGTACATATGTAACATCCCCGTCCCCATATTAAGGGTTAAACTGTGTTAAGTGAAAATGCTTATGAATGATTGAGGGCCCAAAAAAGTGTATCGATTTCCGCATATATTGTTTTGTGATTCAAAAAAAAAAAGATATACCGATTTTTGATTGATTGAGTGATATAGCATGCCACCCTCGCGAGACACGAACTCAGATATCATCATCGATGTCAGGTTCGGGTCGTTGCGGGAGTGGGGTGCCACAACATAAGTTCAAGTAGTGGCTGCCTTGTGAACATAACACTCTTAACCTCACTATTTCCAGCAATTTCATTTAATTTATTGCTTTTCTCTCTTTCTTGAACACCTCTCTATTGATTTTTCCTCTCAACCTTAATCTTTTTCTTTTCTCTCAATTGTTGTTTTTCTTTCCTTTTCTTTTCCTCTTGCTCACTAATATGATTTCCTCTCATTTTATACTCACTTGCTATCCTAATTTGATCCTCATGAACTTGCAATGGTTTAAAAGGGGTTAGTATAATGGTTCGATTATTAAGTACAAAAGAGTAACAGTTTGTGTACCTATCATATCTAACCTTTCTATCAAATTGCTATGGATGGCCTAATAAAATGTGTCCGGCATGCATTGCTGCCACATCACAAAGAACTTTATCTCTATATTTTCCAATAGAAAAAGTCACTAAAACTTGCTTTGCCCCCTTAATTTCTCTACATTCATTCAACCATTGCAACTTATATGGTTTAAGATGCCTAAGGTATCTAATTTCATCTTATCTACTAACAAAGTGCTAGCAACGTTAGTGCAACTTCCACTATCAATAATCATGATAATAACCTTATTTTTAATATGGCATCGAGTATAGATTATGTGCTCACGTTGCTCCCCTTCATTTTCATCCTTGGACAAAATATTCAGTGCATGCCTATCACCAACATATCTCCATGCGCAAGTTCTTCAACATCAACATCAGAACATCCCTTCAATGGTGGCATTTCATCATCGCTTGAACCAACACTCTCTATATCACCATTCTCCAACACAATCATAGCCCTTTTGTTTGGACATTAAGAAGCAATATGTTCAAGCCCTTAACACCTAAAACACTTAATATCACGAGATTTAAGAGAGGATTTAGTTTTAGTTTTACCTTTAGATGCAGCAACCAAATCCTTTGGCTTTGCATCTCCTTTCGATTTCAAGGCTGAGTTGGTGTCTTTGTCTTTCCAAGTTAACTTCCAAGAAGAGTTAGAAGTTGAACCTAATTTTCTTGATTTTTGTTATTTCTCAACCTTAATGGCCTTATGTAGCAATTCCTCCATCTCTATATAGTGTTGTAAGTCTACCACATCAATAGTCTCTTTGTTTAAACCACCTATCAATCTTTCCATTGTTGCCTCTCAGTCCTCCTCTATGTTTGCTCTAATAATGACCACCTCCATCTCTTTGTAGTTGTCTTCTACACTCTTGGACCCTTGAACCAGCCTTTGCAACTTTCTATGCAACTCTCTATAGTAACGAATAGATATAAATCTATTGCGCATTACCATCTTCATTTCTTCCCCTGACTGAATTGGTCTCTCACCATTCCTCCTTCTATTTATCACTAATTGGTCCCAACAAATACTTACATAATCTATGAATTTGATAGCTACAAATTTCACTTTCTTCTCCTCGGAGTAGTTATGGCGGTCAAATTCATGCTTAACCTTTCTTTCCCACTCCAAATAGAGCTCGGGATCATTATTTCCTTGAAAGGCTAGAATCGCCATCTTTATACCGCCTAAATTGTTGTCCGTTTTGGAAAAGTCCTTTTTGCCTCTTCTAGAGTTGGAATCTTCGTACTCTGATTCATCTTCCTCTTCCTCCTCAAACACACGCCTTCTAATGGATTTAGAAGCTAATGAAGATTGCAAATCATTCAACCTAGTGTTCAACTTCTTAAATTGTTCATTGACAACCTTCATGAACATTTTCATTTCAATTTCGTATTATTCTCCTTCATTACTCATGTTTATAACCCGCAAGAAAAAGTTGGTAGGAAAAAAAAGGATCCTCACACACTCACTCAAGTGTTTACACTCGAATAATATAATTTCCACTTTTGTTTCACTCTATTTTTGGCTTTTCACAATGTTGATCTCACCACCTTTCGTTTTTTTCCCACTCAAGCCAGCCACCCTTTTTATGTTCTTAAGAGAATCTAGACTAAAAATCAAGAGGAGTAATCGGTTAGATGATGGCAAACCTTAAAAACCAGAACTTAAAAAACTTAGCTGAGGCAAACGGTAAACACAAAGAAAATAATAATTAAGATTCAAGGAAACTAGATAACTTTAAGAGGACGCAAAAGGCATGCAAAAGAATGTATTAGAACACAAAAAAGAAGTGAACAACTTGTAATTGCTCTATCACGCATGAATTTTCTAACAAAGAGAGGAGCACGAAATTATTCAAAGATTACAAATGATCTGGAATCAATTGACCAAACTTAGAAAGGGAAAGAAAATATCTTATGAATAATTGTCTTAGAATATGATTCTTTGATTACAAAAATGAATCAGATTGCAATCCTAATAGATCACTCAATCAGATGCAGGACACACAAATCAATTCACAACGTCTCTTTTCTTTTCTCCTTTTTTGTTTTGTTTTATTTTTTTTTGCTTTTTTTAAAATGTGATTATCTTCTTCTTCTTCTTTTTAGAACGAAACTGATTCCAAGTGAAAAGAATGATCTGAGCTTTAAAAGATAGCAATAATAGACTTGCAATGAATCTGCGACTAAACTTTGGTGAAAGAATGAACTAAAATTGTAAATCACAAGGACTCTAATAAAGGACAGAGGAAACAAATACGAAACAATGATAATGAAAGGATAAAAACTTGATTTCTACAAACTTAAGGCTCTGATACGAAATGATATGAACGATTAGGCGACCTACCCTAGGAACTTTTGATCCATTGGTTACGCATGCCCAGCATCCTAAAAAACGAGTTGAACAATTAGATTAGAACCTTAAGGAAGCTAAATCCTCAAAACCCCGATCTTAAGACGCCACAAAGGTTGATCACTCCTTTGATAAGTCATATTTGTATTCCACCAAACATAAAAGAACAAGCAAAGCTTGCTGGAAAATAACTCAATTTTTATTGACAGTGATGATGATCTTGTAATACATTAGATGGCCCTTTAAATAGGCATCATAATATCCTAATCCTATAAGAAAAGGGTTTTCTTACCTAAGTAGGAAAAACCTATTCCTAATTCATACTTAAGTAGGAAAGACCTAAATAAGAAAGGGAATCTTTAATTTGAGGATACAAATTAGTCTTGAATGTGGATTTCTCCTAAATTAATGAAACATTATGATTTATCAAGATATGAATGAAATTATTAAGGAACAAGTTTAATAACGCTTTATTAACTCAAAAACGTAACTTTGGGCTTAATTAAACCAACATAACTAGCCCACTTGTTGATTGCATCTTAATTTTGCAGATTGGGCTTCCTTCAAACCCATGCGTGATGATCAACCTTGTATCTTAGATTTCTTGGTTTACATGTCCTAAGTCTTGTCCAACATCTTGTACATAAAGATAAGTAATTAATCTTGGTAATGCCTCAGTACCTTCAATAACAACCTCCTTTTCTTGCATCTCCATGATTAATCCTTGCAAAGCTTTCTTTCATTCATTTTGTTCTCGCTCTAGTCATTGGATCTCCAATTCCTTGCCGTGGGTCTCGGGAAAATTTGCTAATATTATCTAGAGCCATTCGGTCAATATGTTGATCCATGATTAGTAATGATCACAGTGTTGAAGAAAGTCAATGCTAAATGTACACATAAAAAGGAAAAATGTTAAGCATTATTTGAAGGGTTGATAAGCTTTAAGAGACATAGAGACGAGCTTTTCACCATGCATTTTCAACTAATGATATTACTCATGGTTAATCAAATCACAATTAGAAACTAGACAGGATAGCTGCAATTACAATTGAGGCAAGGAGTTGTTATGTATATTCTTAGAGACAATGGAGGAGAAACGAACATTAGCCAAAAAAAAAAAAAAGACGAAGAAGGAAGTGGGAAACAGAAAGCAAATGAAATAGGTACCAGAAAGAAGAATTAATAGCACATTATTGACAATGAAAGAACAATTAATAGCACACTATTGACAATATCGAAACATGAAAGGACCCAACAACTGAGCAGGGTAGGTGGCAGTGCATGGAGAGCATGAAGATGACTAATATTGGCGGATGGAATGGTGGGTCAAAACTATTATTAAAAATTTCTTATCTGTGGATAAAGACCAAGACACATTACTCGCAGTCACAGACAGCCTGTTGGAGATTCCCTCCCAACAAACCTTTAATCATTTGCAGACATTCATGGCATTGACACACGTGTGATTTTCTGTTACTTAGTTTACTCCAAGCAACACTCCCCAGCCCCAAAGAGAAAAATCTTGGCTTATTTAAGGAGCAGCCAAACCAAAGGAGAATCAATCTTTTATCCTACAACCACCAAAACGACTCTTTGGTAATGAGCAAACATAGTTGGCACGAATGCTTCGAGATTCCAAAGGCTTTCTTCCATTAGTCCATTACTTTTTACAAAATTGTAGAAGGTAGAAGTTAGTTAGTGTTACATAACGCTGCCAACCAAAGCTCGCTCCCTACTCCTATGCTAAACCTCTAATTCTCTTACAGACACAACAACTATATAGCAATATGTTTTTGAACCAAGGTGACACATATATGGTGTTACATTCGGTGGATGCATGAATTGAATGCGCGTCTTTGTCAGCTTATTTGACTTGGTTACAAATCGATCTTCTAGGTATTGGAGAACGTTTAATTAGGTCCACTTCAAATATTTATTGTGATTTCGGAAACTGTGTACAGATTGTGGTCCAACAAGAAAAGATAATGAACCCAAACTGGATAGAATCGAAGCAACGAATCGAATGAGGACCGCTGCAATTTAGTAGCAGTAGTACTTGGCTTCCAAGCCAATAATGTTATGTCCCAGAAAATCATACTGTATGGACCACTACAGGCGCCAGCTAATAGCTGCAGTCAATGTGTTGGCCAAGTAAATGACTGTAGGGGCCAAGTATCAAATTCACAAGGGCAAAAAGGGAAAGAGAATGTCAATCTCCATACACTTGGTAAGCTACTTGTTAACAATGACGTACAATTAAGTGCTTCAATGACCACCGATATTTTATGGTAATATGTCATATAGGCACAGATCTACACCCTCAGATCAGACATTATTACAGATATGATGACTTTCCGCTAAAAGCCCCATTTCAATTGTGTATGCATGATAAAGTAACTCTCGAGGAATTAACTGTCAGTAGCCAAACAACATACCTACTAAGCAAGAAAATCATGATCCTAAAGGAAATTTATCAGACCATATCTACCGTATCTTCATATCGATTATGGTAGTATGCTCTGAACCAGGGGTATTTCCATAGATCTTGTGTCGCTATGAAGCATCATAATATAGGTTTTCCTTGTCTTGAAAAATGAAATAGAGATATTCGTTAACAAGAACACTGTCCCTGGATGCATGTATATAATCTTGAAGCAAAAGTTTCAGACTGGTACCTATATAGGAAGATTGGATAAATATCTTTTCTGAAGGAACTACATGTTGTAAGCTGCTGTTTCCATTATTTGACCATGCAACCACTACCATCTCCTCCCAAATGGTTGGCACTCCCAACATCATAACTCCCATGTACCACATATAAACATAAAGGCTTCCATCTCTTATGACATTTTCTTCAAGTAATCGGCAGCATTTTCTTGATCACCATGTAAATGCTAGGAGTCTAAGAAATAAATGTCGTGTCTGCAGTCTCAAAATTACAGAAAAAGAAGAAAAACTATCTAAGGTTCTTACTATGTGAAAATCCATAAATTTTGATGCATACTGCCAGAAGACCTCGTTCTATTGCATTCTACTTTGTCTTTTCCTTTTTCTTTTCCAACTATTGGCATCAGAGCAGTTTTCAATTGAGATTTTGATCGTAGATGTTTTTCATGTTTATCTGTTAAACAATAATCTTACTCTGGTATTCATCCTGGTATATGCTTAAACATGCCCGCTATTCAGTATACAGCAATTATGTTCCACCAGAACCATACTTTACTGACATATGATAGGTATTGTTCCTCGTCTTCCCTAACTGGAAAATGAAAGGCGCACATTAATGTGAGTCCACCTATTAGTCCGTAAAACATGTAGATTCTTACCCATGTATTGCTATGGGACTAGCAGTAAGGGTCCAAAGTCAGACCCTGATCTATAAGGAAGTCAGACTCACCCATATGAGTTGACTCGTAAGGATGTCAGGCTTTGGAAAACAGAAAGCTTTGGAAACGCAGTGCGTGCGTGCACCCAGGTAAATAAAGAACAAGATGAATACGGAAGTAAACCAATGTATATTGGACAGAAATAAACCCAATGTTGGCGGGACTTAGATTAGGGATTAGTTGACCGTTATATCAGAGTTGGGCCTAACTGAATAGTCCACAATAGATCGACGTTGATGGGCCCATGATGTAGAAGTCCATATAGTGGTTTAATATTGGACGCACAATATTCTCATAACTAATAATTGAATAAAATAGAAAGTCCATTAATTATAATTAAACCAAAAAAAAGGATGTAATCAAGTAATTTCCTCATTTGAAAGCCGGAATTCATTTCAAGAAAATACCGTTGACAATTAGGAGAACAACTATTGAATATAACCGATTGTGTGTGTAATACATAATAGGAGTCTTAGTTACATATTCCGGATCAAACGTGAAAGGAAAATAATGAAGAAATGTAGAAATATCTGATTTCGATTCCATAACTTTCTAACGAGCTTTCTAAGGCTGAAACGAGCACGAATTTGTGGTACCTTCACAGAAGTCCCTTACTATGACGTGGTTAACGTCTTTCTGTAGTTTTCTTAACACGTGAATCTTTGAATGAGTTAGATTATCTTTACGTTCATGAATTACTTAAGTAACTATATGAGACCTTAACCTATATATATAGCTTTCATATCGGGCCTCTCATCACAAGCTCAACATAGGTCTGGTCCATAATAACTCGGGGTCTATTTTCTCGTTAGACTTCGACCTACTAACCCATATCTTTTATTGGGTCACTTTATTATCTTTATCTAGATCAAATTTACGTAACTTAACTGATAAGTTAGTAAAAAACCAAAAAATATCCAATTAATTGTTGTCCACTTTATAGGAAAAATATCTAACATTCCCCTTTGGACAATAATCAATTGTGATAACTGACACAAGTATAAAACCAGTTTAAAATTACGGTTAAGCCACATTACTGTATTAGTCGACCAAGTTTGAAAAACCATTTGATCCAAAGATAATGAAATTGTATTATTACATCCTTTAAGGCTTTCAATACTAGAAAATATCAAATACATGTATCATGTGTGACACATATTCAATACAATCATGCATATATAATACCTTACTAATATGAATGAGAAAATGGAGTGTGAAAAACGAAGATGATACTTGTATGATCTGAAATGTATCATCTTTTTGTTTGTAGGTTTTAATCTCTTTGAACTTTATGCTAAAATATATATGCGAAACTGCATCTGAAAAATTTGTTTTCTCTCATTGAATGCTAAACTACATTGGAGAAAATCTTTATTTTCTCTCACTAAATGCTAAACTGCATTAAAAAAACTTTATGTTCTCTCGTTGAATGCTCAAGAGCATTAGAGAACGTTTGTTTTCTCTCACTAAATGCTAAATTGTATAAGAGAAAACCTTTATGAGATTAAACAGTTATATATACTTATTAAACTGTCACAACCCGGTACCACATTGGGCCCATGACAACTGCCATATAGCCGTGGTACCACATCGGGCTCATGACATAAACTGTATGTGTCCTAATGACATAAGCCCAAGGTCAATTTATGTATATGCCCGACGACCTTTATTATGCTTGAAATCGACACATATAGTAATACTTTTACCTATATTATGACAATGTATAATAATAACACGTATGAATGAGGAAAAGATGATCATCCTTATTAATGAACAACCATAATATTATAATACATGAAGCATACATATAAGGAGAAAATTTAATGATCCCTAACTAATAGTATCTAAGGACTTCAATATACCCATTCTGTATACATGTCTCTAAAAAACAAATGGGCGAAGTCCTTTAGTTAAAGAATCAGCTAGCATCTCCTTGGTCTTCAAATGCTCTACCTTAATGTTACCTTTATGTATTAACTTCTTTATGATCAAATACTTGACCTCCAAATGCTTAGACTGTTAAGTCAAAATGACTTCACGATTAATAATTTTGATGAAAATCAAATAATAATAATATTAGAAAGTAAGACGAAGCTGAGACGGAAGCTGAGACGAAAGTAAGATGCAGCAGAGATGGAAACTAAGATGAAGCAGAAACTAAGACGAAGCGGAAACTAAGACAAAGTGGAAACTATGACGAAATGGAAACTAAGACGAAACAGAAACTAAGAAGAAGTAGAACCTAAGAAGAAGCAGAAAGTAAGACGAAGCGAAAATGAGACGATAGAATATAAGACGAAGCAGAAGCAAAACTAAGACGAAGACCCGATACCACGTCGGATGGTTAATTAGTTTGATTTAGTTGCAGAACTCAACTGAATAACTGTTTCTTCAAAGATCAAGAAACAAGAAGAAAGAAGCGGTTATCAAGAAGCAGTTGAAGACGAAGGCTATAAATATGAGTCGAAGTCGAAGACTGAAAAAGTTAGTGATTTTGAAAGAGTTAGAGATTTTAAGAAAGCTAATGACTGTGAGAAACACTGTATTCATTATGCTAAACTCTAGAGCTATTATTCTCTGTAACAAAGCTCGCAAACATCTTTCTATAAGAAAGAAGAAAAGATGAGAGCCTGGAGAGGCTACGTGAGAAAAACAATACTTGCTATACGAGACCTGAAGAGGCTCGGTGAAAAGAATACTTGTATTTTTGAGAAGAATAGTGAAATCTCAGAAAGGATTCTGAGGATTGGACGTAGCCCACAGTTTGGGATGAACCAGGATAAAATTACTGTGTTGACTTCTACTCTCAACTCTCAACTTTTATTTCTATTATTTTATACAAATACTTAGAAGTTAACTGCAATACAACGTGATATTCTTACTTAATAGTTTTTGAGAAAGCAAGTTTTCAAAAATATATAAGGGGATTGTATTCACGAAAAGAATACACAATTCAACCCCCTTCTTATGCATTTTGTATATCGAACATAAAGTCTTTACTAACGTGTGATTTACTTCAATTGGTATCAGAGCTCGGTATCCAAAAATCACCGTCACAAAGTGTGGATAAAGATCCATGGTAGAATCACACGTTTATATAGTTGAAGGTGCCTCCGTCACTAGACCTCCTGCATTCAATGGTGAAGATTACCATTACTGGAAAGACAGGATACGACTCTTCATTGAATCTACTCATATTGATCTTTGGGAGATTATAGAGAATGGACGGTACACACCGGTAGATGATGAAGGAAATGCTATTCCATAAATTAGATGGACAGCGGATCAAAAAGCAAGATTCTAGCTGAATTCAAAAGCCAAGTTCTTTCTAAGTTGTGTCCTAAGCAGAAGTGAGTACGATAAAGTTCACAGATGCGACACTATGTGGGATACGCTATCCATCGCAGACGAAGGCGCCAACCAAGTAAAGGTATCCAAGATAAGCATTCTTGTACACTAGTATGAGCTATTCAAGATGAAGGAAGAAGAGTCTATCGATCAAATGTTTGGACGATTTCAAACCATCATCAATAGACTTAAAGCTCTCGGCAGAACTTATGATAATCAGATCACATTTGAAAGATTCTCAAAAGTCTACCGAAAAGATAGAGACCAAAAGTCACCATTGTACAAGAAGCCAAGGACTTGAGCGGGTTGAAGCTTGATGAATTGCTTGGATCCTTGAAGATACATGAAGTGGAACTCGATGCAGAAGATAAACCCAGACGGGATAAATCTATAGCATTGAAAGCTGGACAAAAGAATCATAAGGTTCAGAGGAAGAGGAGTTCATTGTCGAAAGCGATGAAGATAGAGGAATTCAAGAATGATGACTCCAGTGAATCAGATCAAGATTTGAGCGAAGAAGATGATGAATTATCCTTTATCTTGAGGAACATCAGACACATATGGAAGAAGAAGGAAAAAGGAAACAAAGAGTCGCCTTTCAAGAAGAATAGAAAAGATGAAGGAAAGAATGAGAAGACATCTGTCATCTGTTATGAATGCAATAAACCGGGACACTATAAGTCCGAATGTCCATTGCTGAAAAGAAAACCAAAGAAGAATAGAGAAAACAAGAAGAGTATGATGGCAACTTGGGAAGATCTGGATTCGTCTGAATCAGGTACTAACTCAGAGGCATCAATACAAGCTAACATTCGCCTAGTAGCTGAAAGAGAAAGTGATGAGGAGGTAACCTCAAACTTTAGTGAGTTACAAGATGCAAACTCAGAATTACTAGAAGATTCTCATGCAATACTTAAGCAGTATAAGTTGTTAAAGAAAAAGTATGTAGAAAACTTAAAGAACACGCAAGTGTTAGAGAAGGAGAATGTTTGCCTGAAGAAACAAGTAGACGAGATGAAGAAAAAGATAGCTATAGATATATCTGAGGAGATCAATCAGCTAAAACAAAGGATAAATAGTGTTTTAGCTGATCTATCAACATTTACGGAGAGTACAAGAAAAATAAATGACATGATAGGAAGATACAGAAACCCTAATGATAAAACTGAATTAGTGTTTGCTAGAAACAATAATCAGCATGAAAAGAATTTCGTTCTTTATAGGAAGAAATTTCATCAGCCTCATTATCATCATTCTATAAATCATGTTAAGACTAACCCCAATGGACCCAAGAAAATCTGGGTACCTAATAGAAACATAATATCTCCTGCAGATATCCTTCCTTGGAAAAAGCAGCCAGCACCAATGATATTTGGATAGTGGATGCTCGCGACATATGACGGAAGAAGGTCTATGTTCCTAGATCTTTAATATAAGAAGGGAGGATTGGTAACTTTTGGAGACAAACAACAGGGCAAAATAATTGCAATCGGTAAAATCGGTAAAGATTCTTTTGCATGTAATGATAATGTTCTGCTAGTTGATGGTTTAAAACACAATTTGATTAGTGCCAGTCAATTATGTGATTCTAGTTTTGAAGTGTCTTTCAATCAAAATTCTTTTGTAGTAAAAAAAAAGGATGAGTCCATATTCTTTTCTGCTAAAAAGACGAAACAATCATTACAAAATTAATTTAGAAGATTTACAAAGTCAAAATATTTCTTGTTTTATATCAATTGATGAAGAAAAAATGATTTGGCATAAAAAGCTAGGTCATGTTAGTTTTAAACATATTTCCAAGTTGATTAAACATG
>JAOSBM010000003.1:14051192-14061321 GCA_027568955.1 Erythroxylum tenue
AATCAAATACTTACTCGGAGGTGGAGAGACGAACGAGTCGGGGAAGAAGGGCAGCGTGCGAGAGGGAAGGCTGGAGGCTGCAATCGTCAGGGTGAAGGAGGTTGTGGTGGTCGCGATTCGTGTCAATGACGAGGAGGTGTCGGGCATGAAGATAGCACGGAGTCAGGGACGAAGACAAAAAGGAGTAGGGGAAGGAGTCGGGGAAGAATAGGGCTGAAGAGTTGGACAGAAATGTAAAAGGCTTTTCGTATGTGCCGGAGACAGGGACACGTTGTCCCCTGTCCTCCCTTTTTGGGAGAGACAGAAAATTCGTGTCCCTGTCCTCCGGGGACAGGGGACACAACACCAGGGACACGAACCAAACACCTAGGGGGCAGGATTTTTTGGTCCTGTCCACTGTCCCCACTCACGGGGACAGTAACCAAACGGGGTGTAAATGGACATAAAGTCCGTTAAACTGACATGGGCAATGCTAGGGGTCCTTTTTGACCCATAAAGGTCCGTTAAACAGACCTAAATTCTGTTAAACAGACATGGGGGTTCCCAAAACCCCTCCAAATCTTCTCCAATGCTTCCCACATCCAATCTAACATCATATTCACTCAATATCTCCCCAAATTTAACTCTTCTAGTGAAAAATCACTTCATAACAACTCAAACACCAAATTAATCTCACAACATTCTCAATTCCCAACTCATTTGGTTCATCAAAACCAAAATTTTCTATCATTCATCATAGCTGTCCCATACACAACTCTAATGCAATATCATAACTTGCAACAATCATATCTTTCCATTCCGATATCCAAAAATTACAAACTTTATAGTGTTGGAAAGATAGAAAGACAAGCTACAACTACCATGAAGACAACTTTGGCTAATTCTACCTAAATCAATACGGTTTTTCCTTTGAATCAGTTCATAAATTTTACACTTATGGAAAACTTGAAATTTTCCCAAATTCACTTACTCTATTACAACATCATTCTTATGCATTCAACTACCAATTGGAACTCATCAAACTCTCAACCTCAATTCATTTGACTCTTCATATTCAACAACATCTCATCCTTCATAAAGTTCATCAACTCAAATGGATTACTTCTTCAAGTGTACTTAATTCCAATTTAATCTCATCCTTAATTAAGTCATTTTTCAACTCCACCTCATTTTATAACCATTTGAATTCCAACTTTCCTTCATCCATTCTTAAATCTCAGCTCATTTGACTTGTCACACTTAGCTACATCTCATCATCCAAAATTCCTATGCGTCTTTTCCATAATATCTAACTGATGTGTATATATATATATATATATATACATATATACCAACCATTCATGCTCAACATTCATCATAGTCGTCCATATACAAATTTACATTTCATGTCCATACATAAGTCCATTTTTCATGAACCTTATAAAATAAGAGTTTTTACAAACTTTAATGGCATTTCAAGCCACAAAACATTAATATTCCAAAATCTCCAAATTACACAAGACACTTGAATAATAATTGCTCAAAATGCAATTACAACTTTGTTTTACATAAATTACTCCAAAACAACACAAATCATGTAAATTCAGGTTATGTCTTGATTCACTTTCACTTGATCTCTTGCTCATCACCTGAATTAGGGAAAGAGAGTGGGGTGAGCTTTAAAAGCTCATGGGCAACATGCTTATAACAAATAACAAGCAAAACCGTTCAAAAAGTTCAATCTCATAGAAAATTCTTATTAAATCATAAAACCCATGTTTCCCAAAATTCTTGTCATGAAATCAAAATCACAACAACACAATTTATGCATTTTTCAACTTGTTCATAATTCATAAACACATAAGCACATCAGAAATGGTTTGGCTAGTCCGTAACAGAACGTACTACACATTTCTCCTAAGGGTCCTGTGTAGCCGTGAACAGAACGTACTAGCGCAATCCCACAAAAAGGTTTTGCGTAGCCGTGAACTTAAGGGAGTCCGTGAAGGAGCTCCATGCCACTAGCGGGTAGGTGGGAGAAGCCTTTAGACAAGTGCACTTGACACACAGAACGGACCAATCCAAATCCACATAACATGTAATTCATGACTTAAAAATAGATTGCCCAAATGGCAAAAATTTCGAAAACTTGATTTTCATGAACATGCAATTTTTCGAAAAACCCTTTCATATAGTAATTCACAATTCATCATCAAAATTCCATACACCACAACATGTAGCAATTTCTCAATCAATCAAAAGCAATAAAAGCAACATTTAATGAAGTAATTGAAATCATTTTACTTTCTTGATTTGGACAAAAACATCAATGGATCATTAATCAATTATAAACATGAAACCCACCTTAGAATTCTTTTCCTTGCTTAATACTTGTTCCAAATGCATTCCCTCTTGCTCCTCTTGCCTCTCTTAATCTCCATCATCCATGGAAAAATTCCCAAATCAATTAGTGATTACAAATTGAACAACCCATAAGACATAATCACCAAAATTGATCTTAAAAAACCTAAGCCCATACATTTCTTAAGCTATCTAAACCAAAACCCTCAACAAAATCCAAAGATTTAAAATCCCACTTACCTTGGATCTTCACCAAATCAAGAGTTTCTTGGCTCATATGGAAGCTCTCATCTTCTTCCACCTTTTTCCTTCTTGAATCAACTCAAAATCCTTATTGAAATCCATGACATGAAGAAAACCCTAACTTCCTTCATCCTCTCTCTCAAAATCGACACTCTCTCTCTCTTTTCTCTCAAAATTTTCATTCCTTTTCCCTTTCTCTCTTTCAATCACGTTCCCCCCCCCCCCTTCTCACAAAGCAAGACCACCTTTTATTTACATGTTTGCCATTAATGAGTGAGCAATGACCTTTTTGCCCCTCCTTCAAAGCCTTATAACCTTAATGCTTAAGTGTTCTTCCCAAAATGCCCTCATACATACATGCTCTAGCCACTTAATTCAACTAAACCATACTTTAAAATCCAACCAACATTAACATAGTAATTAACTCCAAATAAAATAATTAATCTTGTAAAACCTTAAAATTTATTTAAGTCATGCTTAACTCCTTCCAAAAATCAAGAACTTTTTCTAACCATGCAATTGAAGGAATTTCATAGCACTTCCTTCTTGAAAAATGTTCCTCATTGTCTCAATTTTATAATGATATCAAAAATCATTCAATTTGGTTCCATAGTCTAAAAATCATACTCCAAACATTTTTGGACTATTCTTATACTAAAATAATGTTCTATGCACAAATTCCATCCGAAAATTGACTTTCTTAGAGATTGAGTTAGAACTTGATTTTATCAGACAATTTGTAGCCTTATCTCTCTAGTTTAATCCAAATCAAGAATCATCTAATTTGGATAAATATAACGAAAGTTATGGCTAAAACACCGAAGCATACTCAGTGCACATGTTCAACTGCATTTTCCAGATTTTAACTCCCAACATTTCTCATACAACCCATCTTGTAACTAAACTATCCTTTCTATTTCTTTTCAATTTCATAAATTCTCCTTTTCTTTACACATGAATAATCGCCAACAATTTCTCATTTAACAGTCCTAGCTTCCAAGAAAAGTTTGGTGCCCAACAGTTACTATGGAGCTGTAACTTTCCATCATGGAAACTATTTGATTATCATCCCAATTTTGCTTGCTTGATAAGATGTTTTTGAGAAATTTTATTTACTTGGGTATGCTCTCTAATGCTTCCACGAAAGGTAAAGTGATTTGCAATTTCTTCAACTTTTCTATGAACTTTACAAATCATATATCTGATTTTTTTTCTTCTGAAGTCTTTGTGGGAATGGTATTTTCAATGGATATGGAGGACGAGGAACATATGGAGGATCCTGATTCTTGTCTTCATCATTTTTCTTCTTTTTTTGGTCTTTTACAAAGTGGGGTCAGTTTGTTTTTCTATTAGTTTTCTGGCTCTTTCTCACTTTTAAATTTGGTAGCCTTAAATTGCCCTCTTAGATTTACTTCCATTTTATTTGAAAGGCTTCTCAAACTCCTTTTAGATAATGCATTAGCTAACTGACTCACTTGAACCTCTAGATTGTGAATAAAAGATGCATGAATCTTTGCTACTTGGTCAATTTTCCCTTCCATCCTCTTATAGGCCTCTTCCTCTTATGGGCCTCTTCCATACTCGTGAGCGTGTCTATAAGCTTGTCCAATTTTGAATCATTTGTATTGGATTTTTGTTGTTGAGATCCTGGTTGACCTTGATTTCTCAATTTGAGTCTCTATATTATTGACCAAGAGAAATTTGACTAGTTCTGCCACCTAAGATTGTACATGTTCAAGTAACGATTATTACCTTCTCGACCAAATTATGCTCCTATAAAGTTGAATTCCTACACAATGTTATTTTCCACTATGAAGCAATCATCTATGATATGGCTCTCTCATCCACATAGCTCCCATTCGTGCAGAACTGCTTTGAGTAGGAGAAAGAGGTGGTTGTCAGGCTATTTAATTGCTTAGTTAGGTTAGCGATCTTATCCTGCAATGTTATCACTAAATCTACAATAATCATTTTGATCCTGAAATTTTTACTACTGTCTAATTTAATCTGATGCCACAAATAACTATTGTTTGTCATCTCTTCCAACAAATCGTACGTCCCTTTCACTGGTGGTCGTGGAAGCCCTTGATGATTGGCATTAAACCCTGACCTTATAAAGTCCATATGCTATTCTCCATGATTCAATTCCTTTGCCACCTTTCTTTGTATTACTTCTGGGCATTTAGCTCTTTGAATATTTCATTCTCGCTTTGGGATGTCTAGAGTTTATGTATCTTCGACATCCTTTGCAATTTTTTATTTTTATTTTTACATTTTTGTTCAGGCACCTGTGCTCACATAAGAAAAGTATTAAATCCTTAAATCAAAGAAATTGAAATCATACAAGATGCTAAAATTCCCCAAAAAGGTACCAAAAACTTATTGATCAAGTTATATATATATATATATATATATATTAAAACTCTTGATACCGTAAGTATACAAATCATATCTTGTAGTATCAAAAGGTATCATTCCCATGAGGATTATAGATAGTTAACAATTTGAATAAGAACTTTCATTAAGGTACTAAGAATTGATTTAAAATAAACTATTGAAATTAAAAAATAACAAAAGTAAACAATAAAATAATTGGATAATTGAGCTGCTAACGAATTTAAGATTTATTAACGTTGCAAACTTAGGAACTATTCTATCCTTATTTTGCTTACCTTAATTTAGTTTATTCAATTTATGTTTGATCCAAGATATCCTAAAGTTTTGATTACTCTCTCTCAAGATCTAATCAAGTAACCCTAATTGAATTTGATATTTATAGATTTGTAATCTCTCGATTCACAAACCACTCATAACTTGTTCAATTATATTTGAAGTAATCCTATAGATAATTAATTTCACAATTAAGATCTATCTTTAATTGATCATTAATATGGTAATTTTAGGTCTATTACATTGCTAACTCTCATTACTCTCTTGATTTATTATTAAGTATATGCATGACAATTATCACAAACATCCATCATTATATTGAATTAAACAATAATAAAGTTCAAAAAATAATTCAAGAACAATTCCTAATAGGGATTTAGAAACCCATAATCACGTTAAACATCTTATAAATCCAAGTAAACATCCAAGACAATGAAAGAATTAAAGGGGAAAAGAAAGAAAAACTATTTTATGTCTTGAGCTGGAAATCTGGAATTTCTCTAAAGTTGTTCTTCATGTCTCCTTTTGATCTTCTTTTGTGTTTTTTATTCTTAAATAGTTCTTGATGGTTCTAGGGTTCTTTCTAGGATTAACTCACTTAATTTGGTTCCGAAAATAGCCCCGAAATTTCAAAACACGAAAAAGCTCGCACCTAGAAAAGCCTCTATCATGATTGTGACCTTGGAGTCATAACCGTGCTCCTGCTATTTCCCTCTCTACCACAATCGTTCTCAATTGTGCAAGATCGTGACACCTTCAAGCTTCCTCCATCTTCTTTATTCTTTAATTTTTTTATTTCCAACACTCACAAACAGTTCAAACAACTCTTAAAACATAAAATTAAGATCCAATTCTTGCTCTAAACTAAACAAACACTTAGACTACATACAAACACTAACAATAACAAAATTATATGTCTATATATATGATAATCATCAAATAAATACTTACAAACACAATTAAATATCTAGCAAAACATAATATAACTTACACCTATCACCTACCAACATTTCATTATAATTAAAGAACCATTTTGTCAAGCATCTAGTAGGTACATTACAGGATGTACCCATCAAAAGTAGTAATATTTTAATTCTCATAGACTTTATATCTTAGATATGGAGGAACACAAAAAAATACCCTTGATTTTAGGAAAGCCCATTCTAATTACTTTCAAGGCCTTAATAGATGTGTATAGAGGGAAGCTGATTTTAAGGGCCAAGAATAAAGAAATAGATTTTAAGAAATATAAACCCAAAGGTCCTATTATTAGTAAGCACAAAGATCATCTCTAGTTTGTTGTGGTTAACATTAAATTTCTTATTTTGTGTAGGATTTAAATGCACCAAACATCAAAGAGGAAGGAATCATACATGAAGAGGTGAAAGCGAAGGACATTCTCATTCTTAGAGAACACATAGCACACTCGAAGATAAATGACCTTATCAAGAAAAAGAAGATGAAGGTGGTTCATAGACATTGAAATGGCAGCATACACCCTATGAGTAGGGGACTACCAGAATGAGCACTTATTAGGAGGCAGCCTGATATTTATCGCTTTTTATGTATTTTACTTTAATTTTTTAGTAATTTTAGTTAGTAGTTACCTATTTTTCTTATTATTGATATTATGGTATTATTTTATCTTATTGAATCATGATTAATTTGTCAAGCTGAGTGTTTTGAGTAGTGCATTTTTTGTTTTGTATGTTTATATGTCAATATAGTAAGAACGTGCCCCTTTGTCTCTGCCCATATTGACATGTGCATAATTATGTTGGAGAAGTCGAGAGCAACACTTTTAAATAGACTCAATACACATCCATGTATATTTTTCATGTTTCAAGACACCCTACCATCTTTCTCCTTACATTAGACTAATGTTCCCCTACAAAATGAGGTAAAAAGAAGAAGAATGCACAACTTTTAGACTCAGAACATATATGGCATCATATAGTGCTCGTGCCCAATGAATACCCTAGCATACTGGGCCTATTTTGTCCACCAAGTTTTCATATATGTAAGAAAAATAGGTAAGACTTAAACATGGGAGTAATGTAGCGCCATGCGTACTCCTAGTGTTCAAAAACACACTTTAGGTAAGTGGAATATGCGTGAAGACACACCCCTATGTTAAAAAAAATATTCAAATCTTTTCATTATATGATATAGGTATAACAAAACACCATGTTGAGACCATGTCTAGGTGTCAAATAGAAATAGAATAGACAAAATTTTAACATATCTTACACACACCCATGTGTCCCCATCATGTTAACAATATTGCTCCATATAGCACCCTTATCCTCCCTTTATTTCAAACCTGACGCTTTTATTTTTCTAACGTGATTAATTTAAATATTATGGTCTCATGTCCACTATCATGTATAAACCATATTCCATCAACATCCCTTCACGTAATTCCTATGTTACCATATTTTTTAAACCTACCCTTGTGATACAAATGTGTTTACTGATATAAGGAAAAATATGCCTTATACATAATATTATATATAGGTTGTGTCCAGCCTCATAAAAGGTGTTTCTAAGTTGTGTCCCTCATTTTTCATTGACTCTTCCATTAGTTTCCTGCAAAATTTTAGTTTCTCAAGAGGTTTTTATAGAACTTTCCTCTCACACAAACCTCTTCTTACCATATTTCATAAACTATAACTACGTACATAGAGATTAGGGATTTTGGAGCACTTAACAACTATTTTTGTAACATCTTCATCAATTTTGATCATCATCCAGGTATTCATGCTACTTTCCTTTTAATTTGAATATTTCAATGCATTTTGGATTATTTAAAATTATGAATCATATTTTATTCTTTTAATCATCCATTATGAATGACCTTTGGCTATTATAAGAATAATTGGATAAGTTGTGAGTTATGTGCATTTCATAGCTTTTTTTTTTTTGGAAAAAGCTAAGCAAGGTTAATGTACATTATATTAGTTGCTATGCTGATATTTAGTCAATATGTTGGTTTGTAGAATTTCTACATTAGGCTAAAGGATACATGAGCTTGCAGTAATTTACTTATGCTTGTTTGAATTCATTTATGACTTTCCCCTATGTATTTATACATATGTAAGGTATGTGGTTTGATGAATAGCTATCTTTTTAGAATTTCTGATACTTTAAGAGCATTATTGATATAAATGAAGCAAGTATGCATATTAGAAATACTCACATTTTTAAGTGAATTGGCTCATATTGTTGCATTAATAATCTCATTATACTCTCTTTTACTTTAGTAGTGTCCTCATATGTGATTTCTAGTGTTCCATATCTCATGGGTGTTTTCACATATAAATACTCTATTGAATTCATTTATATCAAGAGTAGACGAAAATATGCGCCATTTCAATATCTAACATAATGAGTCTCTTATCACTATTAATATGCTTACTTCTAGACTTTGGTGCCTTAGTTTTAACTTTATCTACAACTATGATTGTCATTAAGACATAAGAACCATTCTCTACAATTCCCTAAAGAATATAACTTTTTTTAGCTAAACCAAAATGTTCCATTATAGTTTTCAAATATATGTAAGTCACCTTCAAATAAAGTGGGTACACCTATATATTGATTATCTTAGTTAAAAAGTGAATCAAAATTGTGCCATAATAATCTTTACTCAAATTTTGCTAAAAATATAAAAGAAATAATAAGACATGCTCTAGTGTCATTCTTTAGTCTCCAAAAGGCACATAGAGGGGGAGAACTATGTGTGTTCATTTTTTCCTATTTAAAACTCTAGTAAATGATCATGTAAGATTCATATAAAATAACTGCACAGAATGGTGAAAAATAATAGAGAAAGAGAAAAAATAATTTATAGTGGTTTGATTAGAAAATCTTCACCTACTTTTACTGTCCAAGCTCTACTTAAAAATTTAGTATCTTCTTCTTTTAATAGGTGAAAAGCAACCATGTATACAATATCTTCTTTGTTATGATTGAAGATGAATTCTTAAAATTACCTTGCTTTTATATGGGTGAAGAGTTACCCTTTACAAATCTTGTTAAAGATCAAGAGGAACCTTCATAATGCGTATCTCAAGCAATTTCCTAAATTGCAATAATTATATAACTAAAAACCAACCTCTTGCTTATACAAATGAAGAAAATGGCTTAATATGTTTTGTGTAATTTACATATAAATTATCTAGCCTCTCAAAGCTCGTAAAAACTCTCTAGTATACCCAGGATACTTCTTATAACTTATGTGCAATTTGTTTATTCTCAAATCAACTTAAAATAGTCATTAGAAACAAAAATTAGTTGTTACAATAGATAATAACAATAGTATTGGTCGACTATTCTAGTATATTGGTCAACCAATGTTATTATAACTCTCAGTATATGTTTTTAAAAGACATTGGCTAATCACTATATTACATTATTTAACCATTCTATCCAAAATCCTTAACATTATTCACCCAAATCCCCATATTGGTCAATGAAACTTCCTTAAACAAAAAATTCAAAATTTCTCAAGTTATTTAAAAGATCAAAACACATTCTTTTGATAAAAACTTCATTCAAAACCTTCCTAAGCATTTTTTTCAAAGATCAAGATATTTTTTGAAAGAATAAAACGAATTTACTCTTGATTATAAACGGAATATATGCATTATGCTCTATATACAAATGATCATGGAATGATTGAGTCTCTAATTCATTAAAGTGGTTCAGATAAGATTACAAGAAGAATTACAATGATTTGGTTAAATCTTTGATTGAGCCAAGTTTATCTTATTAATTGGCTGCAGTTTCTTGACTGATTGTGCACTCGTTGGCTCCTAATTGATGATTTTGGTGCTTAGTTTGGTTCCTTATATTGAGCTTTGATCATTTGCAA
>JAOSBM010000003.1:14075461-14086027 GCA_027568955.1 Erythroxylum tenue
GACCCGTGGGCCGATCGACCTATTCATCAAAGATGTCGAGCCCAAGCCCGATCCATGCTCTCCATAGCCCATTAGTCAGAGAAGACTTTCCATGCAGAAGTAGGAGTCTACGTGAAAACCTAACCCTAATATCCATCTCATATATAAGGTATGATTTCATCATAATGAAGGTACATGTAATCAGAACCCTAGTTTCTCCTTGCTTACAGCCATCCCACCTTTACCAAAAGACTTACTTGAGCGTCGGAGGGGCTAATCGGGACACAACCCCCGACGTGCCTTTCTTTGTTTTGCAGGGTTCTCCTCGCCGAAGTCACTACGGAGAACAGTCGACTCATGGATCTAAACGGCAACGCACAGTTCAGTCAGAATCCGGCAGAACCAAGATATATCCTCAGAACAATACATCATTGGAGGTAAATCTTATTTTCTTTTAAAAACTAATTTTGATATTGGTGGCTAGTTTATAGCCTAACATGGATGTTCTCTTATTAGGGGCTTTACAAGTCATCTAAGAATTTCTACACACAATGTGAATCACTAGTGCCTCAACGTCAAGAATTAGTCATAAGTGCCTCCACATCAAGAATCAAGCACTAGTCATTGATTCTTGATGTGGTGTACAATGCATCTAATAATGAACTGGTGTAAACTCAAACTTTGGACTTAGCACCAAAGAGGCAGAGGTAGTAGAGCTGTTTTATCTAATTCTCGTTCATGTAACTCTTGTGGTATGCCCTGTGGCCTTAGTCTTAAGTTCCTATACTTGTACGAAAATAGCTAATTCACGACTTTTGTTGTATTATGACATGTTTACGAATTGCAAGTAATATATTTTGATATTAATTAATGTGTTTTGATATTTATTATTGTATTATGATATATTTGTAAATTGCAATTAAATAATATATTTAGGGATGAATTTTTTGTGATACATGAATAATTATTAAAATTAATGATATGCTAAAAAATTGAAGAATTATTAAATAAATAAAATTTATAATAATAATGAATAGTTATTAAACAAATAAGATTAAAAATTGTATTTAAAAAATAATTATTAAAATTAAAAATTATTAAATTAATATGATTTTCAAAAAATGGAAAAATAAAAAATAAAACAAATAAAACGTCAAGGAAGACATTCCGCGACGTTTTCGAAAAAACGTCGCGAATTTCTTCACGTTCTGTGACGTTTTAAAAACGCCGTGGAATGTTAGAAAATTCGCGACGTTTTTAAAACTTTTAGTGACGTTTTTATAAAACGTCTCAGAATATCAGTGTTTTCTGTGACGTTTTATATAAAACGTCACATAAATCTTTTGCCTACACTACATTCTGTGACGTTTTTATGACATTTTTTAAAACTCCCTTTTGCAACGTTTTGTGCGACGTTTTAAAAACTGTCATAAAAAACGTCGCGAAATGTGGTGTTTTTGCGACGTTACATTTTACAACGTTTTAAAAAATGTCATAAAAACGTCACGGAATGAGATGTTTTTGCGACATTTTTGAATATTCTGTGACGTCTTAAAAACGTTACAAAAGAGCTTCTTTTCTTGCGGTGAGCGAGGGTTGAACAAAAAAACATAGCTAACACTTCGACAGCCAACTTTCACCTCACAACCCAACGGAGCTTCGACGGTGATAATGGAGGATAAAGATTGAAAGAAAAACAAGGAGAGAAACAGAGGCAATAACATTATAGACTTGTAGTTAGAGAGACCTAGCACAAACAAGAAGACAAATGAGATGGACTAAGTTAGAGAGAGAGCGAGCGCAGAGAAGACAAATGAGATAGACTTTTGGTGTTTTGCATTAATTGAAAAAATATTGATATATTATTATAACTACAGAGTTGCACTTATTTTTTCTAACAATGCATTTAAAGCTGTGCGATGTGTGTGACTTTAGAGTTCTGGTACTTGATGTACCATTAGAGTAAATAAATTGAAAGGGTGGTGTCTACTTTGGAGTAAAAGTCTGGCGCCAAATTATAAAGTTAACGTGTTCTGTTTATAATGGTTTACCCATACAGCTTTGTTCTTATCCATCTTTTATTATCAAAATTTATTAATTAATAATTTAGTTAGAAAAATAATTTATTTAGATAATTTAAGAATAAATTAAGGAGTGATAATGAAAATTTAATTTTTTTAAAAAAGAAATTACTAAAAAAGTTATTAATTAATATTTTAATATAGATAAAAATTTGTTTAGAATAATTTAATAGTACCAGGAAAAGTAATATTTAAGTTTTAAAGAAGTGTAATTAGAAACCCGTAGGAATGGTCGAGTCGGTGAAGTGGAGAGGTACGAGGCTAAAATATTCTATGTTCATTTCTTCTTATTTATATTTTTTCGATCGAACCTATCGTACAGGACTTATCTAATACGAAATATTTGATTGGTATAATTTGTAGACAATTGCGTCAATTTAGAGATTTATCCAATAAATATGCGAACGGTAGTAATTGCAAGTTTCTCCATTAAAAAAAAGTATGTTTAGAAAAGAGTGTAACTTTTTTTACAGGTATAATTTTGTTTTTTATTATTGTTTTAAATTTTATATTAAACTTAGATTTAATTTATTATTAGTTTATTATATAATGATAAATATTAATTTATTTTTATTTTAATAAAATAGTTTATTTGTATTTACTTTTATAATTTTTATTTATATTTATTATATATCAATTTTATGATAATTACAACAATAGAAAAAAAAAAAGATGCACGGCAGGGGTGTGTACCAAAATCCAAGGCTGGTGATGGAGAAAGGAATATCATTTTTAATCATTTTTAAATATAGTGCGGATAGAGAAAAGAAAAAAAAAGGAAAAAGCTTTCCGCTAACCTATACGCACTAAATTTTCCAATAAAGTTATATTGCTACTTAAATGGCCATAAATAGATAATTTTAACAATAAAATAGGTCATACGGAAACTGGCTTTTCATTCGTAGTGTTTAACAAACAATACAGTTATAAAACGATACAAAATCTTCACTTTAATATTATTTTGTTTTATTTTTTTATAAAATTTCAATATTTTATTTTGTACCATCCACGCAAAACTCATGTAAAATTTATTTAAATAAACACTGTAATATTGAAAAAAGAATCTGTACTCTTATAAAACCCATTGTTTAGTTAGTGAACTCCAGTACTCATTCGTTCCAATTCCTTCTCACCAGTTCTCCTTTCTGAGTTGAGAGAGAAAGAGATAGGTGTAAATTAATGGAGCAGAGCAATGGGTCCTCTTTCTCAAGCGTTAGGTCCTACCTTGGAGCTCTGGCCCAGACTCCCGTTCGTCTGGCCAGGCGGGCCACTTCAATATCCACTTCTTACGAAGAAATGAGCCAAGTGCGGTCCCGTTCCGGCTCTAACATGCGCAAGACTCTCCGATGGTACGACCTCGTCGGTTTTGGCATCGGCGGCATGGTTGGCGCAGGCGTATTCGTCACCACCGGTCGTGCCAGCCGAATCTACGCCGGGCCGGCTGTCGTACTCTCCTACGCCATTGCTGGCCTCTGCGCCCTCCTCTCCGCTTTCTGTTACACTGAGTTCGCCGTTGATATGCCCGTTGCTGGTGGAGCCTTTAGCTACCTCAGAGTCACCTTTGGTCAGTTTTATATTTATTTTAATGATATAAAAAACCTACCCAATCAACACCACCACCACAAAACGAATTTGTTATTTTTCTAAAACAGGAGAGTTTGCTGCTTTTATAACCGGAGCCAATCTCATAATGGAGTACGTAACGTCTAACGCAGCCGTTGCGAGAGGTTTCACTGCGTATTTTGGTACAGCAATCGGCGTCTCCACTTCAAAATGGAGACTCCACGTTGATGGGCTGCCCAAAGGGTTCAATCAAATTGATCCGGTTGCTCTTCTCGTTGTGTTGCTCATTACACTCATCATTTGTTACAGGTACGTACCTTGCTTTGCCTCCCATCCCATCTAAGTATGATGTCATATTCCTATCTAACAACTCTTTCATGTTGCTTTAAAGTATGCGGGAGAGCTCGTTGTTGAACATGACATTAACAGCTCTGCACATTCTGTTCATTGGGTTTATGATAGCAATGGGTTTCTTGAAAGGAGATTGGAAGAACTTCACACAACCAGCAAACCCAGAAAATCCGTCTGGGTTTTTTCCTTACGGAGTTCCAGGAGTGATCAATGGAGCAGCTATGG
Organism: Erythroxylum tenue; assembly: GCA_027568955.1. Lineage (NCBI taxonomy): Eukaryota > Viridiplantae > Streptophyta > Magnoliopsida > Malpighiales > Erythroxylaceae > Erythroxylum > Erythroxylum tenue. The sequence goes on from JAOSBM010000003.1 coordinate 14,079,661, forward strand.
TTTATTTGAGTTATATAGGTTACGACGCCGTGTCCACCATGGCTGAAGAGGTTCGGGACCCAGTCAAAGATATTCCCATCGGAGTTTCAGGATCAGTTGTTATTGTAACGGTTCTTTATTGCCTCATGGCTGCTTCAATGTCCATGCTTCTCCCTTATGACATGGTAAGAAACTAAAAGCATAGTTTATTTTTATTTAATAGTAATAATAATGAAAAAGAATGTTTGGATTTGTTGCTATTAATGATAATAAATAATCGGGGAGAGCGGGTGATGAGCATGCAGATTGATACGGAAGCGCCGTTCTCTGCAGCGTTCAGTGGGGAATCAGTGGTGGGGTGGAAGTGGGTGTCAAACGTGATAGGGGGTGGGGCCAGTTTTGGAATTCTGACGTCACTTTTGGTTTCGATGTTGGGCCAAGCGCGTTACATGTGCGTGATCGGACGGTCAAGAGTGGTCCCCATGTGGTTCGCTGGGGTCCACCCCAAGACATACACTCCTGTCAACGCCTCCGTGTTTCTGGGTACGTGTGTCAGTATTAAGGATTAGTTCTTTGATTAGTTCATATTAAGATGGTTTGTTTTTCTGTTATTGAGTTGTGTGGTACTCACCAGGCTTTGTAATACATTGATTTATGCGAGTGAGGAAGTCGTGTTCAATTTTTTATGTTTCGAGTTTGTTCATGAGGATAGGCAGTTGGATGATGGGTCCCACTTCAACCGTTTCGGTTTTGGTAATTTAATGCTGTTGTTATGGTGCATTGTCTACGTTTACTAGTTTTTCTATTTTTTTTTTCTGAGCAAATTATGGATTGTTTAATGCCTACTTAATTCGTCAACAACACTAATTAAGCTTAAGTCCTAATATGGTTATGGAGGAGGTTTAGGCTTAAATTAAATTGTGATCAAGAAAGAAAAAGATAGGAACGTGATTGCTTTATTATTATTTTTTTATTTTTGTTTACTGACTCTTTTTGTGGATGATATGCATACATCCTGATCAGCATTTGTATAGAACAGTACCATTATCTCTAGAACAATAATTTGTCACGATTAAGGTGTTCTATGTAGAAACGTTTAGTCGGTGGATTAGTTACATAAGGCTGGCTTGGTAAAATTGTGTGGAGAAATCGAAATATTGGTAGAAATTGGTGAGTATATATAGTTTGACAGAGATCAATTAAGCGTACCAGATCTAATCTCATATTTCTGAAAGTTGTATCCCTCTTCTCACGTTCTAATTGTAATTTTCTTTCCAGGAATCTTCACTGCTGCAATTGCCCTTTTCACAGATCTGAACGTCCTACTCAACCTTGTGTCGATTGGCACACTCTTTGTGTTTTACATGGTGGCTAATGCTGTAATTTACAGACGTTACGTCGCAGTAGGGACAACCAGTTCATGCCCTACAGTATCTTTCCTGTGCACCTTTTCTTTCATTTCAATCTTGTTCACTCTGATTTGGCATTTCATGCCTCTAGGCAAGCCAAAAGCCTTTATTCTCGGTTCATGCATTTTGGTGGCCATTGTAATTGTTCAACTCTTTCACTGCATGGTTCCACAGGGTAGAAAGCCAGAGTTCTGGTGTGTCCCATTAATGCCATGGACACCATGTGTATCCATTTTCTTGAACATATTCCTCTTGGGATCTCTGGATGGTCCATCATTTCAGCGTTTCGGGTATTTCTCAGCTCTTGCTGTGCTCGTTTATGTCTTCTACAGTGTTCATGCTAGCTTTGATGCTGAAGAACAAGGTTACCTGAGTCAGCAGGACGGTGAAATTATGAGGGAATCAGGGAACACTGAGAAAGTGTAAAAAGTTGTCCATGTTTATTATATCTGTAATAACTTTGAGTGGTTGATGGATACTTTTAGGGAAACTTGAAAAGAGAAGAAGATAAGGATATTAATATATCGGACTAGACAATGCCTCCCCTCCCTTTTCTATCAGAAGTGGCTAATTGTGTAGTTGGTAAATGTGAATTTGGCTTGCATTGTGAGTTAATGAACACCATCAATGTCGAGTGGTCCTTCAACTTCTTTACAGAATGGATGAGAACCTCATCTTTCGGTTCCATGTGCATCAAATTTCATTCCAACTTCCATTTTCATATCAAAATTATAATATTGTTTTAACAATTGAATCGCATCTTGTTTTCCAGGGAAGATATCAGATAAGATGTTAACCAATCGGAAGAAAAGGCGAGAATAAATCAAAAGTTTGAAAAGAAATTGATATAAAATGAAAATGCGATGTCAACTTGCTTTACAGTCTAACGATCAGTGGGTGGGTGTCTAAGTGATTATGCTGAGTTTTGACTGGAAGACGGTTTCGCACGTCAACAGTATTTTTGAGCTTTTGAAGCCAAATCAAAATCTATGGCGACTTTCAACTCACAGGAAAGGGCAACGATAGCACCAAAGCTGAGCATCAAGCTAAGGTTCCAGATTGTTTTCCTTACTACTTGGACAACTTATGGAATTTTCACTTTAGTCGTAAAGGTTGGGAACAGCTAAAGAAGCATGGCACTTTTCCTTCTCTTCTCTTGCCAGAACATTTGATCTCATTTTGGTCAGAAACTGAAACAAGATCCTTACAGCTAAACCCAGTCCTCTGTTCATTATATTTCATCTCCGTTAAATGGTTGTACAAAACTTTTGTCATGACAAGTAGTAATATACTTATTGTGATGAGCTCGAATTAAATTTCAACCATACTCTAAATAAAAGGAATTGATTGAATAATAAATTTTATGATTAAAGAGACTCACCTTCTCTATTTTAAGAAAAGATAAAAATTTAAATAAAAAAGTTTAAAATTAAATTTAATTATAAAATAAGAGAAGTATTAAATCTCTTATTCTACTCACCTAATAAATTATCCAGGTTTATGATGCTTTTGTGTTTTCTGAAGAGTTTAAAAGAAACTAAACAATTTCGATTTTAAATTTGGAATCTAACCTCTTATTCAATAAAAGTAAGGTAAACCATTATAGCCAGGAAGCTTCATTTGTAAGTCTTTAATAATGTAGCTTCTTCTAGCAGTTGACTCTTCTTCTGCCTTCATAAGTTTTCTCTTCCTCTTATTCCAAGTTGGTTCTTATTCTCATCTCTTCCTGACAAGCTTTTCTTCTGTTTTGGTTTATTCAACTTGGCTTCATTACATTGCCTTGTGCACTTTTAAATGCAATTTTTAACTTCTTGTCTTCATCCCTCTCTTATCTCCATTGTAGTTCATCCCTTCTTCTGTGCACTCCCCTTACCGCTTGCCTATTATCTTTTAGTTCTTGCTTTTAACTATCAGTCATATTTTCAAAACATTTCCTGCCTCTGATATACTCTTTCCCTTCTTCCCTCAACCCACCAAACACTCTTCGTGCTCCTTTTGTTGATTCTGCACTTGCTTCCACCTCAGAACCTCCTGCAGCCGTAGCTTCCACTGTTAAACGCACATGGGTTCAAGTTATAGGGAGTCACAATCTTAAAGCTAAGTTGTCCTTCAGTCCATTTAGTGCCACTTTAGATTGCCAAGTTGTCTCTCTACCTATCTCCATTCTCCAAGTTGGAGTTTAGAAATTGAAATCCACCACTGTTGGTTTCGTACTCGATAAGTGAGTGCCTACCTCTGTAATGAAAACCTAGGATACTAATAACTAGAAACATTTTCGCCCTCTTGATATAATTCTTAACAAAAATAATATTTTTTTCTTCAAGTTTAACTCTCATGAATTTGTGGCAGAGGTAATCAAAACAGGACACGGACGTATGAGCAATAAACTTTTTCTTATGCAGCCTTATAGACCTAGAGACAATTTTGAGGAAATTAGGCTAACTGATATCCATTTTATCCGTATGCATTCATGATAGTCCACTTGAATACTGGACAGCTAAAGGTTTGAGCTACTTGGCAAGCTTCATTGGTAGATCTCTATTGTTAGCCCAGAAATTTTTTTATTAAGCATGATTAGATTAATTTTGGGGTATTGCTAGATTAATTTATGTTGGAATTAATTAGCATACTAATGAGAGTAAGATAACATGATATAGGTAAATTGAATTAAGTGTTAGGGTGAGTATGTATAAGGGGGATTGTTGGAAGATCACTTAAGTTGAAAAGACTTAAAGCATTGAAGGAAGGGCAAGTTGGTCATTTTAGCTCCATTAAAGGAAAGAAAGAAGACATGTATTAGAGAGTGAAGAGGGAGAGAGTGTCGTTGGAGGGAAAGAGAGGAGAGAAAGAAGGCTAAGCTAGGTCTTGAATTTTCATGGTCTTAAGGAGTGATTTTGAAGTTTGTTCAAGAAGGAAAGAGGAAGAAGAGGATTAGAGCTTCCATTCGAACCAAGAAACAAATTGATTGGTGAAAATTTAAGTTAAGTGTATGTTTAATCTTTTGGATTTTGGAAGGGGTTTGGTTCAAAGATCTTAGGAAATGCATGAGTATGAGTATTCTAGGATCAATTTCATGTATTTGGTTCTTTGAGTTTGTCAATTTAAATGTCTATTGATTTGAAATTTTTGTAAATGCTGAAGAAAATCAAGAGAGGCAAGAGGAGTAAGAGGAGAGACACATTTGAGCAACTTTCAAGCAAAGAAACTAAGGTGGGTTTCATTTTTATAATTGAGTTAATGAGCCATAAATGTTCTTTCAAATATATGGAATTAAATGATTTTCAACTACTTTGAAAATGTGCATTTATTGTTCTTTAAGATGGTCTGAAAATGTGCCATAAGTTTTTGTATATGAATTTTGTGGATGAACTTTGAGTGATATGGGAATGATTTCAAATTGTTCCAAAATTATTGTATTTTGTGGCTTTTGGATGATTTGAGTAATGGCTTTGATGCTTGGTATAGGATAGGAATGTGTTTGAATGAGTGGTGAAATGGCTTTGATGCTTGGTATAGTAATGTGTTTGAATGAGTTGTGAAATGTTGAAAGGAATGCATATGAAGTATGCCATATGCATATCAAACAAGTTTTAGAAATGTACCATTTGGGCAATTGGTTTTCAAGTCATGAATTACATATTAAGTGGATTTGTGGTGGTCCCCTAAGTTAAGTCAAGTGCACTTGTCAAAAGGCTTCTCCTGCCTGCCCACTAGTGGCATAGACTCCTTCATGGACTCCCATAAGTTCACGACTATACAAGACTGCTATGCTGAAATGACCATTCCGATGTGCTTTTGTGTATTTGTGACAAATTTGATTAATTAATTATGTTTGATGTTATGAATTGCTTGATAAGTTGTGAATTTGGGAAATATATGTTGCATGGTTTGCAATGTGAATTTTGTTATGGAAATGAATAATTCAAGGGTTTTTGCTTGTTTTTCGTTATAAAACTGTTACCCACGAGCGTTAAGCTCACCCCCATCCCTTCCCATCCACAGGCGATGAGCAACATTTCGAGTGATCGAGTCGAGCATCAAGGCATCACTTCGACTTGCATGTTTTGTTCTTTTGAAGCTAGATTTTGTTAAACAATGCTTTAGTTGCATTTTGAGAAATTGTATTTCCTGTCACGTTTGTATTTTTGGATTATTTTATAAGGTGGCTCGAAATGCCCACTAAAGTGGTGTAAAACTCTTATTTTGATGTGAATGAAATATTTACACATTATGGTTGCTTATGGTATTTCATGTTTTTGCGTTGCAAATGTTAGGTGTTCCTAGGGGTAGGATTTGTGTTCTGGATTTGAGAGAAAAACTGCACCAATCTTGGGTGAATTTGATCAAGTTGTCTTCATAGAAGTTGTAGCTTGTCCTTCTAGCTTTCCAACTCTATAAAGTATGTGATTTTTGGATGTAGGAGTTGAGAGATATGATCGTTTGAGTAGGTGATGTTGCTTAGGTTGTGTATCCCAAATAATTAGAGTTTGCGGAGCGATATCGAACTAGGATTGCTCGATTTGGCAAGATTATGAGTAAAGGGGATGTTAGGATGGGTTTAAGATCTTTTGGAGGGGTCTTGGAGAGTGAAAATTTAGTGTCACCTGAAGGTTACACGGCCTGCCTGTGTAAAATCACACAGGTCGTTTGTTTCCAGCGCAGGAGCACTATTTCACTTGAAGGTTACCCGACCAGCACGTGTTGGTTTACACGGTCTCCAAACGACAGAATTTCAATTTTGGGTCTTCACAAAAGTTGTAGCCCTAGAAGTCTTCTTTTCAATCGTCTAAAAACTAAGTCAATCCGACATCTATAATGAGAGTTATTGTAACATCCCGTTACCCATGCTAGGGCTAGACTTGTAAATTGTTATAAATTGTGAGAAATTAGGATTTTTGCACATCATGCATAATTAATTGAGACATGCACTTTTGCACAATAAATTGATTGTACATGCATTCATTGGCACGTTCCGGGTA
>JAOSBM010000003.1:14170404-14181734 GCA_027568955.1 Erythroxylum tenue
ACGAAGTTTGTCAAAGACATATACAAATTTGTTGTGTAGTAATTCTGATAAATAAAACAAGTTTTGTTTTAACGAAAGAAAGATTGAAAAGGGGTTTAACGAAAAGTTTACCACAATTCAACCCCCCTTCTTGTGCATTGGTATAGCATTACTGATTAATATACTAACGTGTGATTCACTTCATAAACCATATCTATGATATGTTACATTCTAACCCAGATGGTAATAGTGAAGCTACATTGAAAGAAAATAAGGTTTATAAATTCAAGCAACGTGTTGCATAAGATACAAATTTGATCGCTAAATCCCTTAAGCTTATCTTTGGTTTTTAGTCTCCCTCTAGTAGCAAGCCAAGTGACAAAGGAGGCTTTAAGCATTAGTGATCCTTTCCAAACAATGTTATACCATGTAATGGTAAGAACTTAGGATCTAATAGCTTTTAATTAGGAAGAGTTAGTGAACTCTCCATTTCTATTGATAGTCTAGGTAGCTTTATCCTTTTACTGTAGGGAAAGTAGTTGGGATAATGGTTTAATAGTCTATCTACACGCCTACTAGTTACTAACCAATAATTCTAAATAATGAATTTTGAGAATCGAGTTTGGATTAGCACTCTTGCAATGAGTGTTGAAAGATCTCCTCTCAAGATTAGAGGACTGTGAGTAGCCCAATTATCGAACTAGAAGCAAGTATCTTCATCATTACCAATATGAATGAGTGAGTAAATAATCTGTCTTTTCTTAGCATTTGAATGAAAGGCCAATAATGTTCTTTCTTTTCATCTATTAGCTCTTTTGAGTGATATAGATCATTAAATATGGGTTGTCTTGAAAAAAAAAACATAAATGAATCTCAATTGTCCAAAGAGATTTCTCATCCTAGCCATAAATTTGATTAAAAAAATTCTTAATTCTTCTCTTTAATTTCATACTAATTAAATATGGGTAAATAAAACTGATATTCTCTAACACAACTATTCATTTTTTTCCAACCTCGTGTATATTTTATTAAATGTTTTGGTGACCTTTAGTTTTGGAAAATCATAACATTATCATTTTGCCACCTGGTAATTGTTTCCATTCCTTATAGCTAAACATCATTGTATTCCCTTTTGACTATATTTAAACATTATTATTCCACTTTCCACATTTGATATCATTTTTTAAAATTATTTTAGTGCCTTAAAGAGTTCTTTCTTTCCTCTTTAGGAAAGACATTTATTTTTGCTCTATTTCTTTCTTTAAATGATTAAAAAGATATTACCTAACTTTAATTTCTCTCTTGAGATTGAAAATTTGTAAGACAAAAAGAAAAAGAAATAAAGGCTTTTATAGGCTTATTTTTTGTTCCACTATTGTTTCTAGTTTTATAATTTTATTTTCAAATTTAGTAAAAAAATTCTTGATTATTTCATTTCTGTTTTGGTCTCTTATGATAATTATAAAAAATGGTTTTGGGTTTCTATTATTGTTTTCTATTTTTTCTTTTAACTATATTTTATTATTAACTAATAAATATTATTTAATTATTTATAATTAATAATATAATTTATCTTATTTGCATAATTAATTAAAAATATAAAATAGTTTTTTTGAAATTGAGAATAATTATAGATTTGATAATTATTTAATAAATATATTTGAATTTAGACTATATCTTTAAATAATTATTTTTAAATAATTATTTTTTAAAAAATAAATTTCAAATATTTAATTATAAATTATATTATTTTAAATAATTCAATTATTTATGAATAAATAATTATTTGTTTAAAATATAATTTTATAATTATTTGATACAATATAATAAATTATTAACAAATATTTCATAAGAGATTAAAATAAACTTAATTACTTTAATTATATTATAAAATTAATGAAATTATAAATTTTATCAAATGTTTAATTTTATTAATAATAAAAGTATAATTAAATTAACCAAAATAACAAGTTTTTGTTTTTTTTCAGAAAAAATAAGGTTAAGTCATAAAATGAAAACCAAAAATCTCACTAGAAAATTAGAAATATAACCATATGGCCCCTTAATTATTTTATATTAGTTTTCGTAGGGAACGCTATTGGATATTCAATTGATGACTCACTTTTCCTAGTTTTTGCGGTAAGATAGTCAATCTTCTATAATTTTCATTTCATTTTCCTGCCACCTCCTTTGTTTAAACTCTTTCTGGATGTAATTGGTGATTAGAGAAGAAATTAAGAGGACAAATGTGTGAGCTTTTTAATGATTGCTTTTTAAACATTGAAAGAACTTTCTAGCCTTTTTGATAATAAGAACAAGACTCTTTGTTTTTTTGTGCTAGATCTAATCATCTCATGATATGGCTTGCTAACTTGACAGGTCTTAAAGAATTCTCCATTTACATATCTTAGTATACTTGTTACAACCAAGAGACTAACATATAGGGACTATATACAACTCTTAAAAGGATACAAAGGAGAATTGGTAATTAGTATAATAGAAGTCTTTCCTTTGCTAGAAGAGTTCAACTCATAAATTCAGTTCATAATACTATACATATATACTGGTCTTCTTATAACTTTCTTCCCAAGAAACTAACCAAAGTAACTATAAAAACATCAAAAGCTTCTTGTGGCTAAGAGATCTAACTAACAAATCAATTGTTAAAGTCAAATAGATAAATTTTTATAAGCTAAAGGAGGAAAGAGAACCTAACATGACCCCCATTAGAATAATAAACGAGGTTCTAATGACAAAAAGGATAATGATACTTCTAATAGGTAAAGAGGCTTTATAGGTTAAATGTATACAACCATAATTTTGTAAAGCAAAGAGCATTTGGAAAATCACTCAAAAACTAATTCATCTTAGACATTAATGCAAATCTTAAACCTAAAGGAGCAAGTAATAATGAGATAAAGTGCAAGATAGGTAATGGAAACACCTCTTGGATATAGTATGAAAATTGGAACAAGTTGGGTATATTAAATTGAATCAATAGGATATCAAATTTGAGAAATTTTAGTTCAGGTTATTTCAAAGTTGGTGGTGATGTATCATTAGAGAATATTCTATTATGATGACCAATGTCCTTGACTATAATCCAAATGAAAGTAAAGAAGACTCAATAATCAGGTTGGAACATTCTTTAGGGCTATCTATAAATAGATCATATAAAGAGATGTTTAGAAACTAAGCTCAAAGAGTTAACTAGTTCAAGACTTTATGGTTTAGACAAGCTCTTGCTCAAGTCTCCTTCATTATATATCATATTGTGAGATAAAGATTAACAGTTATGGATATGATAAGGAGAAATAATGGCTGACCTCTATGTTGTAAGTTATGTAAGCAATAACTTGAAAATAAAAACCATTTTCTAATATAAACTCATATTAGGTCTGAAGTAATGGATTAGTTCGGCTGAGATCAAAATTTGTGCGAGGGAAATTTCTTGATATACTAAATTGCATTTGAAAGTATAATTTATATCATTTGGAAGGAAAGAAATTAAAGAGTATTTTAAGCCAAAGAAAGGCTACATCATCAAATCATTCAAGAATTGGTCAATTAGATAAGAGAACAGCTCATAACTCATGGAATGTAGCTACTTTATATTAGAAATATGGTTTGGGAATTATTGATGCACACCAAGTATCAGTCAACTCAAACACCCACTATCAAATCCCCTTTAAGTTATATTTGAGATGTGATCATAAGAGAGAAGTTTGGATTTGTAGCAGAGATTGAGAACTTGAGTCCAAAGATTTTCACACTTAATTCCCTTGAGGAATCATTCTCAAGTAATGTTTTAAGCTGCACTAATATTCGGCTCTACAATAGAGCCTGTTGTATAAATATTTTCCAAGTAGACTTGTCATTTGATTTTTTTTTTTTTGCTTAGCTCTTTTCTTGAGCTTATGGTTGTAAGGTCTTATATTTGTATTCTTGTTTCCTTTAATATAATTATTTAACATAAAAAAACTTGTCCATTCAAATGTTATGAGGAGTTATAACCAATTTTTCAATCCCTTTGTGTATATTGATGTGTCTATAACTTGAAGTGATTACATTCATAAGTATATTTTCTTTAGCAATCATATTTTCTAATTTAAAAAAGTTGGTTTGAATGAATATTTTAATATTGATATGAAATTATGAATGTCTTCTTGTCCCAATTGATCATTTTATGCTCAAATTATGGTTTCCTATTTTCTTATACCCATTTTCATATATGTCAATTCTTTTATTCACTGTGCAAGGTTTATTTTAATGATTCATAGTGTTTTGGTTTTAATTCTTGTTAAAGATTTGCATCTTTGGTATGTTTAAACAAGAATTACAAATTGCTTCTATGTTTGTGGATTTAGGTCTATTACAAATGTTCTTATTTAAACATGAATATTATAGGTTATGAATATAAGCTGATGTATAATTATTAAAGCCTAATAATATTCTTATTATCATATTCTATTGCAAAGGGTTGTTTATGAAAACCCGTGAACCTATGAACCGAATCTGAACCGCATGAATTGAACCTGAAAACAAGGTTAATCAAACCTGAGTTCAGGCTCGGTTCGAACCGAACCTAAAAAATCAGGTTCTTGGTTTAGGTTCAGGTTCAGGTTTCTAACTCGCGGTTCTAGGTTAACCGAACCTATAGCAGGTTAACCAAACTGATTCTGATTTATAGGTTTAGGTTTAAACCTGAACCTGAAACACCCAAAAACCTATCATATACTTAGATATAATTTAAGAGGATATTAATAATAATAAATTCACTAGCATTTAGTATATTAATTCTTGAGTAAAAAAAAAGAAAAGGAAAACAAACTACTTTAATTCTATGTTATTAAACATTAATCTTAAACATTGCTATTATAAGTAACAACTAATGCATAACACTGAATACTTCTACTTCAAATAGTAATTAATATGTGTCAAAGTTATTGAAGAAGTATTAAACTATTAATAGAAAAAATTCATTGACTAAAATAATATAATCACTCAGAGATTAATTAAAGAAATTAATAAGTGTAAAACACATTTATTAAGAAATCCTACAATTTTAGTTTTTTAAGGAACATATATTAGCTTAGATATTTATGAGATATTATAAACATTAAACAAGCAAGTAATACTGATTCTTAAAAATATATAATATAGTTGCTAATAAATAATAAGCATATAATAATATTGTCTTGTACAAATTCAAACATAGTTTTATTTATTAGAAAGGAATAAAAAACGAGTTGATTTAGTAATAGACAATGGGATTGCATTTTTTTATACGGCTACGCTTTTTATAATATAATATTTGAATTTTTAACTATGATATTAATTACATTTTCTACACTAAGTTGCAATAAGAAAAAGGATACTTTTTTGTGTTTATTATTTTTTTTATTAGTTTATATTTTAACACGATAAAATAAGATTTAATAATGTTAGAAGAATAGTTTTTTTAATTAATGAGGTATAGTAGAGCGGTTCGTTCCCTCACTGTTGCATCTGAGTCAGCTTTTAGTACAGGAGGTCAAATGCTTGATTCATTTCGTAGCTCTCTTACTCCAAAGATGGTGGAGGCTCTTGTTTGTGGACAAGATTGGTTGAGAAAATCATAAGCTCCTCTTTACGTGGAAGAGAGACTTGAATAACTTGAGCAAATTGAATCAGAGAATCCAATTTACTTTACCTTGTTTTAATATACAAACAAATAAAAAATTCTTCTTTAATTAAAAAAGAAATAACGAGTGAATCATCCTACCATACTATTAGAAGAATAATTGTTTAATAATTTATCTCTTTTTTTCTAGTATGGATCTTTTATAAGACATTGTTTGGCTTATTTTTACTTTGCTTGGGTTTAACATATTGGATTAATCTTTGATGGATTTTATATGCATACTTGTATGAATAATTTGTATTTGTTTTCACCAATTATTTTTATAATTTTTTTTCATATATATTGATATGAATAGGTTCTGGTTACCCTGAGAATCGAGCCTGAAAATAGGTTAACAGATCCTGTAGGTTCTTTAGGTTCAGGTTCAAGTTCAAGTTCATGAAATTGCCGAACCTAACATTCAGGTTCAGGTTCAGATTATTTATGAACGGGTCAGGTTACCCTACCATGAACACCCCTACTGTTGGGATGGTAAGTTTTCTTACTACATTTGCAAATTGAAGAAGGAAAATCTAAATAAAAAAGATCAAATCCTTAAGAGTAGGAAAAAATATTAGGCCAAGGTCAAAGGCCATGCCTAATTTATGTGTTAATTTTGTGTGTTTTATTTGTTTCTTATTACACCTAAAACACAAGAAAGCCAACCCCAGTTGATGTTTACAACTCAAATAAACCTTACTTGCTCACTTTATGCTCAAAGGCCCTCAGTGACTTTATAACTAATGAATGAATGCTTGTAAATGCTAAAAAACTCTTATAAATGTATTATTGTTACCCCTAAATTTTGTAAATATGTCCAACAACCAAAATCACAAGTATTGATATCCATAGTAGATTTAAAATGTCAAGAGATACAAAAATTAGTAGTTGTAATAGCTAGTAATAATGACATTTGTCAATTGGTCGAATAATAGGGCATATTGGTTAACCAATGTATTGAATGTCACATAAGAAGTCTCTATACATATTTTTTGAAGTTCCTAAAACATTGGTCAACCACACTTCAACATTGTTCTATCAATGTCTCCACAAACAACACATTGTCCAAAAATGCCTATAATTTGTTTGAAAACAAATTTTCAAAGACTTTTCAATTTCTTTCACTGATCAAACCACATTATTTTGAGTAAAATTTAATCCAATAACATTTTGAAAATGCGCCCCCCCCCCAAGTTTTTTAAAGATGAAGAGGGCTTTCTTTGAAATAGAAACCTTGATTCCTTTTAATAAATAAAAATATTTAAGCATTGAGTTCAAAACATAATATGCTTACGCATAAAGAGCACCTAAAACATCGAAATAACCAGGAGAAACAAGAAATGTTACAAGTAAATTTATATATTTTTATGCTTTGATCTTCCTTGATCATGGTCTGCTTCTTGACTTAATCCATTTTGCCTCCACAAATTATTCTTTGACTTTATTGCACGTTTCTTTCTTTTAAAGCATCAAAGAATAAATCATTAGTAGAAACTATACTTTGTTATCATCAAAATATTGATTGTAACCTCCCTCGATTGAACAATTACATCATTTACGACGAAGCATTGAGTTGAAAAAAACCTTTTATAATATATTATAGGAGTTTTTTTATCATAAGAAGAATATGTATGAGATTTATAATATAAATGGTTATTGTTATAAAATTTTAAATAATATTAATAATTAAAATTGCAATTCTTAACAAGATTATGTCTCATCTAAAGTATATACATCTTCTACTGCATTTAAAATAAATCATAAATTAGTAATACATGAAGCTATTTTCTATTCTAATTTTTGATCATTAATAGATATTCTTAATTCAATCATCTTGATAAATGAATTTTCTCTGTAAATTGCCATTTCAAGTTCACTAAAAATCAAGTGATGGCTCTTTTTCTTTGATAAAAAAAAATTATGGTCAATACAAACAATATCAACTAGATTATATATTCTCTTCTTACAAAACACTTTGAATGCATAATAGAGAAATTATAAATAATAATTCATCCTCAGATTACAAGTAATATAAATAAGGTCATTAAGTCTTTGATGTTTCGAATGATTTCTTTCTTTGTATGAATATGTTAAAAAATGCTCCAGTTATATTCACAACTTGATACATAAGTCGTTTGAATGAGAAATCCAAGATCAAATTTTCTTAATTTAGAGCACTTTTACAGAACAATCTCCACCACTAATTTGTATTTCAAATTAATAGTTATAAAAAGTAAATATATATTGTTAATAACTAAAGGATGAAGCTAAAGTATGAAAAATTACCAAGCTACATGATTTTCAACATAATTTCTCTCTTTGTGAATGATCTATCAAAGCTCTCTAAACCTTCAAGATATAACTTAATTTCAATTGTTGTCTCACATCAAACTTAATTTCACTTGTTATCTTTGATTGCTCTTCAATAGAGAAAGTACCTTTGCAAAGATTGCCCATAATACCAACATGTGTACATACAACTCCACCATATAAGTAATAAGGATTGAGAAAGTGAGACGCTAATTGGATCCTTTGAGTAAGATGCTTATCTAATTGATAATTGACAACGTGTCTTAACGTTAGTCAAAATAAACTAGACTACTACTATAGTAGTGGTGAGTCTAGGTTGATCCCACAGAAAGTTATTAAATGAAATGAATGGGTGTTTAGGTTAGGGGGTTTGGTTTTAGAAATAAGAAAATAAAATAAAGCTAAAATAACTAATAAAAGCATTGTAAAGAAAAATGGAAAAAATGATAAAGTAGGGAATTTGGTAGGTACTCGATTCTTTGGTTCAATCTCAACCTACACCCTAATTAAACATATTTCATTGATTTGATATTCTCTAATCTCTCCTAGCAACTATTAATCTTGAATTAATAATTAACCTGAGCTTTTCCTTAAGTAGTGTTCAATCAAAATACGATCGGTAATTAAACCTAACCACCGAATAATCTAAGATACGATCTCTAGATTTAATTAGGCAGTAGCATTACGAATTAGAAAAACTGATAATCAAGGCAACAACCACATACGATGCGCCATTTAACCTAGGTTATGTTATTCCTAATGATTACGAATCATTAGTCGCTACACATGAAATTTAATATAACAATTACAGATTATATTGAAATTCGAGCAATGAGTTTGCAAATAAATGATTCAATAAACGCATTAAAATCATCTTTCACAATACCCAATTGGTTCATATACAAATAACTGAACAATAACTAGAATACAATTATCTATACACAAAACCCAAATCAATTAACATAGGATAACACAATCAATTTTTAATGAGAGAAAGAAATAACAAAAATAGTGAAATACACTTAACTTGGGTTGTTGGCTTCAATGTCACCTTCGAAACAGTGTCGGAACGTCTAGCCCTTCATGATTCTCTCCCAAAAAATGCATCAGCCCCGTTGAAATAACCCTAGCTGAAGACTCTCCCTTGCTACTATTTTTCTCTCTATCTAACCTACGCTACTGTTCTTCTCTCTTTGTCTAACCTACACTACTCTCCCTTTTATCTATTTAATTTTTAGTCCACTTCACTATTCACCCTTCACGCTTTCGCTGCTTTCCATTTAGTTATTGGAAAAACGTCTGTGTTTCCTCCTACTACGCCTATGTTTTGGTAGCTTCTTCCCAACTGTGCGTCGTCATCTTAGTGTGAAACGTCTGCATTTACGTAGACGTTGTTTGCGTGAAACGTACGTTGGTTGCATGAAATGCCCAACATCTGCGTTTTCTCTTATATGCTCTATCATTTTCTTCTAGCCATTCAGTCCAATGTTTTGGTGCTGTGTTGTTTTATGCAGCTCTTTGGATGTTGCTTGCTTATTGGCTTCTTGGTGCTTTGCTTTGCTTCCACTATCTTTTTGATATTTTTCTTTATCCACCTTATTTTTCCAACTGCTATGGTTCCACCTCTTTTAGGCTGAATTTGTTATCTTCTTGTTCTAATTTTCTTCTTCTTGATCCGTGAAGATATGTGAATATTAATATTTAGAAAATGGCCAAAATATAGGGCTTTTGACTCACTTTAACTTCTTTACTTCCAAATTGTGCCTAAAATCACATACAAGTCAAAGTGAGTATCTTAAGCAATTTCATCTCAATAATCGCTAAGTGTTATGGAATAATTTCATAATCAATTAAGCACCTATAATTTCCCCCACACTTAGTTTTTGGTTGTCCTCGAGTAAAACATTAAAATTAAGCTCAAAGACCCGAAAACATGGACTCATTTCCCATATATTCCAAGAATACATAAATCATAAGGAAAGATGAATAACTTTCAAAAATCATAGCAGGAAGTCAACATTCTAAGCTTTTACTCATGATCAATCAACATTCATCATCTTCAAAAACTGAGCAATCTAATGGTAGACTTGAAAAATGTGTTTAACTAAAATATATCCATAGGTACACTCAACACCATCCATGATCATGTAATTCCACAACTTTGCATATCATTTCATTTCTCCACCACTAATTGATGGAAGACCATCTCAGCCCATTTTCGTCCAAGCCCAAGAAAAAGAGTAGGTCGGTCATAGATGAGAAAAATATTGAAGCCCATTTGGAAGAAGCCTAGGCTAGCCACAATGTAGAATCCCGTTTGCAAATCCAAACTTAACCATAAAAATGAATAAGTGAAGATTTACCACAAGACTTTTAATTTAGTCTTTTACTTTCTTATTTACCTTTATTATTTATCATGTTTATGTTATGTTTAGACTTTAATTACATGTTAATAGGCTGTTTATGGACACTAATTAACTACAGAAAATTAGTAGCCAAAGAAATGCGAGAAGTCAACATGTGACTATCCTCATTCCTTGCATTTTCCTTTATTTAAACTCATGTTCTTTTCATTTGTAAAATAAAATAGATATAGATTTCTAAGAAATAAAAAATGAGATGTTTTCCTCTCAAAATTCATACTTTGATCTGTAGGGTTTGATTGTTTTCCGAAAATAATCAAAAGGGCTTGTTTGTTTGCCGAAAACATTTAATCGTTTGTGTGTTGTGCGATTTCTCGAATTCTTTTTAAGTTCCAATTTTGCTTTCCAGTTTTTGTTTCCTGTGTTCTTCAAATCAAAAAATTCCATTCTTCAATTTTGTTCCTCACATCTTAAATTAAAAATCTCAGGAAGACATCTTCACCCAATTCGAATCCCAGCCTACTAAAAATTCCTATTTTCATCATCTGCCTTCATTCTATCGCCCAAAATAATATGTCACCACAAAATCCACTATAACTCAATCATTCCTTATCCGATTAATCCGATTCTTGTGTCTAAATTGTAGTTCACAAAAAGTTCTACAACTTTGTTTCTTTCCTAGAAACCAAATTCCTAGCCAATTAACCCTGAAAAGCTTTCAAATAACCTATCCCAGTTTTAACTGAGAAATCCTAAATCTCCCAAAAACCAATTTTGACCATCAACCACTGTCCACCAGCGTCAAACACCACCTCCTCATGCCATCACTAATGTTCACATGCAAGATTATGGATCAAAGGACTTTTCAAGGTTGTAATATGGGCAAAGGTAAGGTGAGATGTATTTGGGTGAAGTAGCATGAAAGTCATCAAAGCTAGTAAACAAAAGTAACACTCAATATACTATCAAGTGCAAAAACCAACATTCACTCACAATTGTGTACATCAACTATGATG
>JAOSBM010000003.1:14188035-14210752 GCA_027568955.1 Erythroxylum tenue
AAAAAGCTCTTCTCAAAAAAGCTCTACTGACAAAAGCTCTACTGATAAAAGCACTTTTTATAAAAGCTCAACCAAACGACCCTTAGTCTTGAGATACATTCAATCCTTCAATGATCTTGTCACTGAACATGAACATGAATGCTTTGATCTTGTCATGTAATTTTGAGTTTTTATTCACACAAACACGTGTAGTTCAATCTTGAACCATAGAATTCAAATTTCAATCGAGCTAAAATAAAATAAAAGTGCAAACCTAACCCTAAAAAGTTGGACTCGACCTTTTTGGGCAAGCCTAAGGACGATGTTTTTCATCCACACATATTAAAATATATAGAATTTATACAATTTTGTGACTTTTACATGGATATCATAGTATAGTCTTTTCTATATTTATTCAACCTTACTTAAGGTAAGTTTTATCTTTATCATCATTAAATTTGTACTAATTGATTTAGTTCGTGGATTAAACTAAAAAAATTAAAAAGAAAATTTTGCGTTATATGTTAGTGGTGGTCATTTACTACTCATGACAATTAAAGGATCTTGGTCTCATAATATTATATAAATTTAATAAAAAATATATATTTTTAAAAATAGTTAAAAGATAATTCATTATTAGTTTTTAATTTTATTGTAGCACTCGGTGTAAGTAACCATAACCTGACGAAGTAAGTTATGTCCAAATTAAAAGGATCGACCGGTGTAGGTCCCAACAGGGGTTTAGCCCAAACTCTGCAATTTAGCCTGTGGTGACCTAGATTCTTCTCGTGTTGCGAAACCTATCGTTCCTCCACTGCCTTGGCGTTCTGAAATGATTAGAAGAGAACGGGTGTAATGGTAGGAGTAGGTGAAGGACTCAGACTAGTAGGCTAGAAGAACTTCAAAGTAGTAAAAATATGGATCAAAGCCAGAGGTCAATAGCGGCCGCTGCTGCTTCTTGTGGTTACCACTTCCACCACCCCGCTCGTTCCGCCATTATCGATCTCTTTAACCTCTATTTGGGTGTAATTTACTTCTATTACTAGTTCACTTTGCATCTCTTTGTCCGCTTTGTAATAGTTAATTCACTTTCTTTCTCTTTTTGTCTAGCAGAGAAGCAACCGCCAGAAACCGGATGATTCTATTCGTGAACAACCGTTAGTCTCTCTCTTAGTGTGTGTTTGTTTTCATGTTTTTGCGTGCAATTTTTTTTTTTGCTTGCTTTTATCCTTGTTGCTGGGCTAATTTTCAATTTTCTTTACAGCAACAAGACACAAAAGCGTGTACTTGCACCTAACACAGACCTTCCTCCTCGAAATGACCAATTTCTTTCGGATTTCGAACAACTCCAGTCCCAGTTTCCGGTTGGTTTCCTTGTTAAAAAACCCCCAGCTCCACTTGCTGTTTTTTCCCTAAAAAAATTTGTTTTATGCTCAAAAAAGAATTAAAATTTGCTTTCCGTTGAACTCTGGTACGCAGGACCAAGAACAAGTGCGTGCTGTCACAGAATCTGTGCTCATATCTCTGGTGGTGCAGTGTAGTAATCATGGTCCACGAGCGGAATTCCTGCTCTTTGCTTTACGGAGCTTATGTGGTATAGGATACATTAACTGGGATACTTTCTTACCAAGTCTTCTTGCGTCCATATCCTCTGCAGAAATGTCTGTTGGTCAGGCTTCTCAAGCAATGCCTGTTGTTTCGTCCACCAGTCTATCGCAAATTCCTTCTTCGAGTGTGATGCCCAATTCATCCCATTTACAGACTTCGAATCCAACTTCTCCATTGCCTTCAGTTCATGGTATTGGTTCCCCTGCTCAATCAGCAATTGAACCATCATCTTCTGCATCTATGTCCCCTGTAAAGTTGTCTGATACTTCCGGTAATGTTCAACAGTCTGCAACAAGGACCAATTCATTGGCAAGGGATAGTGCCATTAGTAGTCTACGGCAGCTATGCTGCAAGATAATTTTGACCGGTCTTGAATCTAATTTGAAGCCTGTGACACATGCTGATGTTTTCTACCATATGTTGAATTGGTTGGTTAATTGGGATCAAAGACAACATAGTGTTGATGAACCCAATAATGTGAAAGGCTTGAGACCTGACAAGGCTCTAGTTGAATGGCTGCACAGTTGCTTGGATGTAATTCGGCTTTTAGTCAATGAGGAAAAGTGTCGGGTGCCCTTTTATGAGTTATTGCGTAGTGGGCTGCAGTTTATAGAGAACATACCAGATGATGAAGCTTTGTTTATGCTTGTTTTGGAGATCCACAGGAGGCGAGATATGATGGCTATGCATATGTTGATGTTAGATCAACACCTTCATTGCCCCACTTTTGGTACTCATAGGATTTTGACACAAACAGTTCCTAATATTTCAGTTGAAGCAGTTGTAAACCCTCGCATTTCACCTCTTACCTACCCTAGTGTATTAGGTGAACCGTTGCATGGAGAGGTGATGACTTTTCTGAAAACTCCTTATGAATTTGTGAAAATTGATGCTCCATTCTAATGTACAAATTTGATTCTTGATGGTATTATCATTTGATAAACATCCTTCTCATGTTACTTCATTGATATCTCTTCCCTTTCTTCAAATTGACTTATTTCTAGCCTATGTTTAGAAAAAATTGTTGATGGCAAATGATAATTAGGAAAAAAAAATTGGAAACTTGGCCTATGTATGTTTTTGACATGATGGAGTAAATAGCAAACCTACAAGGCTACTTTGTGCTTGACAATCCATGCAATGCTTTGCACCATGGAGCATGATTTGTTTGAGGATTTTTATTTATTTATGTAAATAATGCCTCTTACATTTAATAAGAAGGTTTTATGCTTAACATGACATGTCATGCATGCATTGTCTAGTGGTGTTCAAGGCATTTCTTTTACTTGGCTAGGATCTTGCAAATTCCATCCAAAGGGGAAGTTTGGACTGGGAAAGAGCTTTACGTTGCATAAGGCATGCTCTTCGGTCTACCCCATCTCCTGATTGGTGGAAGCGTGTGCTCCTTGTCGCTCCTTCCTATAGGAATCCTACTCATGGGCCTACTCCCGGTGCTGTTTTCACTTCAAGTATGATTTGTGAGGCAACTATTGATAGAATAGTTGAGCTTTTGAAGTTAACAAATTCAGGTGCATTATTGTTCTCTTCGATTTTGTTCTCACATTTATTATATCTTTTAAGAGCATCAAATTTTTCTAAAAATGTTTCCTTTTATTTTATCCTCTAATAAATGTTCAAGTTGCTGCATTCAAAAGACTTATTCTCTTGCATGTTACTTTTTCTTAACCTGAAAATCTTAGTATTTGAAGATATTTACACATAATGGAGATGGTTGTTGGTCGCCACAATCAAATTGTAGTTTTTTAATTCCCCTTATTATGTTTGCTCCATTGTAGGTTTACACTTGATGTTTACCAAATATCTAACTTTCTTTATATAGTTAAATGATCCATTACGAAGTACTTTCCTTTCATGGTTGCAGAAGTTAACTGTTGGCAGGAGTGGCTTGTCTTCTCGGACATATTCTTTTTCCTTATGAAAAGTGGGTGCATTGATTTTGTTGATTTTGTGGACAAGCTAGTTTTACGGCTCACAGAGTGTGATCAGCACGTCCTTCGGACTAATCATGTGACTTGGTTACTTGCACAAATTATTCGAGTTGAGCTAGTTATGACTGCCTTGAATACAGATTCAAGAAAGGTCAATCATATTTCGTGATTATGTTACATCCTATAGTTTTATCATTTAGGGTCTTGTTTCCAATGTTATTTGTTCTTTGTTTTAATCTATGCTTCACTCTCATTTTGCTTGTTGTTAGTTGACATCTGCCTTGGACATCAACTATTAGTTAGTTAGTTCCCTTTAGTAGTTGTTTATTGATACTTGATTAATTCTTTTAACTTATCTTTGTCAAACTTGTCAATCATAAATCCACATGCAGGTAGAGACTACAAGAAAGATCTTATCATTCCATAGAGAAGATCGAAGCTCTGATCCTAACAATCCTCAAAGCATCCTTCTTGATTTCATAAGCAGTTGTCAAAATTTACGTATTTGGTCATTGAACACATCAACGAGAGAATATTTGAATAATGAGCAGCTTCAGAAAGGAAAGCAAATAGATGAGTGGTGGAGGCAAGTAAGCAAAGGTAAATTATTTGCAATGCCATTGGACATTTAGCGAAGATTTATAAAAATTCTTTTATTAAGTATAGTTGAAAGATGCTCTTGAATTTCTATTAGATTTGTTGATTTTCCAATGTTTCTATTTCAAATTGTTTGCATGGTGATAATTAGTTGCGCACTTAGGTTCCACAAGATGTTCGCATCATGACTCTACTATCACAAGCTAGATAAGATAATTTGTCTATAATTTTTCTTTTTGAGCGTCGTGGATCTATTCTAGCTGTTGACTAGCTATAGAAGACAATTACAATCTTTTCCATGTAGATGCTATTTAAGTTATAGGAAGAGCATATTGGAAATTGTCTTTCCTTTCAACCTTGTCTAGAGCCTCCCACTTTCAACAAGAATAATAGGGCACACACTACAGTTCATTCAATAATGATTTCAGAATTGGCTTCACTTCCTCTTTTTACTCATTTCTTGTAAACCTTGTGGAGTAGGAATATTATAGTTTTTTGTGTGAGGATATGATTCCTATAGCCTAGTTAATAATCCTGTTTCTAAATCATCCTTGTATTTAAGAAACTCGTAGATGAGTTATAAATTTTTTTCCTAGTTATGATTCATGTAGGAATATTTTGTTCCTAGTGTTACTCAAGTTTTTGTTTAGGTACCATTAATTTATTGATAGAAACTTATCTTAGTGAGCGAGAGGAAAGAGAGTAGAATCGAAAAAATTTATAGTTTGTATCCAATTTTTGTTTTCATTCTTCATAATGGCACACACCGAAGAGAAAGTAAGGAAAAGGAAAGGCCTTTCTTTTCTTTGTTGCTCTTGATTACCATTTTAGTTACTCAATCTCCACTTGCAACTTTCTTAAATAATACAAGCTCAAAATGTCATGAAATATACTGTTCAAAACCGTAAAATATAAACTACTTCTTGTATTGTTTAACCAAAGAAGGAAAAATTTGGATTTAGCATAATTTATTAGTGACATTTTCCTACTATATGCACAAAAAATAGATTGTTAGATAAACTCTTTTTGTTGTTTTGTTGGCACATTGTCCAACACTAACTTCATCCTTCAAATGTTATATCTAGGCATACTAGGGCAATCTTCATAATCCTTCACGTGGTTTGACCTCTTGCAATGGTTATCATTGTTTAATTTTGGTTCAGGGGATCGTATGATTGATTACTTGAATATGGATGATAGATCAGTTGGAATGTTTTGGGTTGTTTCGTACACCATGGCACAACCAGCTTGTGAAACAGTGATGAATTGGTTATCTTCTGCTGGAGTTTCTGAACTATTGCCAGGAACGAATATTCAGTCAAATGAGAGGTTAATGGTGATGCGGGAAGTAAGCCCGCTACCAATGTCACTATTATCAGGCCTTTCTATGAATTTGTGTTTGAAATTGGTCTTCCAAATGGAAGATTCTTTATTTGCAGGGCAGGTATTGTCTTTACTAATATTTATATAATGAAGTCAATGCATTTTCCTTAGTATTTTCACTTTAAAGTTGATATGCATTCGTAGACTTCGCAAAGCAATTGATTGTATCTAACTCCTGATTTTCTTGTTTCTCATTGTCAAACATGAAATTCAATTATGTTCCGCAGAACAAGATATAACTTCTAGTGAATATATAGCAGTTGATAAAAGTGGAATGTTTTTGAACAAAAAATGCCAAATAGCACAAGGCTTTGCCCATTAGACTCATTGTGGAAGATGATTGATACGAAAAAATGGGGAACAATGTGATGCTTTCATTCTATAATTTAATTTGGAAGACACATTTGTATTGCTAGGGAAGATGGGCATATATGATGTTAAGTGTTGATGTGATCGTAATTTTGGTGCAGGTTGTCCCTAGTATTGCAATGGTTGAGACTTATTGTCGGTTGTTGCTAATTGCACCTCACTCATTGTTTCGTTCGCACTTCAATGTAAGTCACTTTACTTTCTATATAGATGCTTCTTGAAGCATCCTATTTTTAGGCATTAATTGTATGCCTGTAACAAACATTAAATGTTTCACTTGCTGATTGGTAAAACTTGAAGTAAGTGCAGGACAATGTACACAACAATTTATGGGCCTCTTTAGATGTACAAGAGGAAGATACTAAACTAATAGTCCACTCCATATACTTCACGTGATGGGTTTTATGGGACTATGAGACCACTTACTTTCTTTTACATGTTGGACGTTGATATATAGTGAAGTACTAATCATGTTTTTACAAAATACCATTGCTTTGGGAGCACTTGTGTTAATTAGCCTTTGAAATAATTTAAATTTACATATACTTCTAGGCGAGTGTTTTACATTCAACACTTGCTCTTTGAACTTGCCTTTTGCAGTCTAACCAGGTTTTGCTAACTCTGCACTTGACCATGGTGAAATGTACACTACACTTATAATTATGCTAATATGTTTTTGTTTGTCTTTGTTGGTGAACATATGCTTTCATGAAGATTCTAAAACATGCCTTAAAATCTTCCCTTGCAGCACCTAGCACAGAGATATCCATCCTTACTGGGCAAGCCTGGGGTAACTCTTTTGGTGCTTGAAATTGTGAACTATCGGTTGCTTCCTCTCTACAGGTGTTCTTCAATTTGTGCAATCTCTAAAATCAGTGATACTTAAATTGTTTTGTTGAAATTTGAAGAGGCTTAAGACTTCTTAATTTATGCACTAAAGTTATCCCTTTAAGACCTAGTTATCTCTTTGAGACACAACTGGGTTGCATAAAGCTTGTAGCATAGTAGGATTTTTGTCCTTGCTTTTGGGTATGGTGCCACATCTTTTTAATTGGAATTTCTTGCTATCTATGGTGAAAGTTCCAAAATTTGTTTTCGTAGAATACGAGTTCTAGAAGTTTGTAATCATTCCTTTATTTCCATCCAAGGAAATTTTATATTTTGGGACTTGGCCTTTTGTTTGTTTTCTAGGTATGAAGGGAAGAGCAAAACTTTGATGTATGATGTAACTAAAATAGTGTCTACATTGAAGGGAAAACGTGGAGACCATCGTGTATTTCGATTAGCTGAAAACTTATGCATGAACTTAATTTTGTCACAAAGGGACTTCTTCCCTGTGAAAAGAGAAGCAAAGGTAAATTTAAAAGAACCTCATCTTAGTTAAACTGAATTATTAACTTAGTCAAACTAAGATTTTATGATTGTTTAGTTAGGTCCAAGTAAATTCATTGAAACATTGAATTGTGTAACTATAATCACTTTTTCCATCATTGTCAAAACACGTGTCGATTAAGATTTTGTGATTGCTTTGTAGGGTCCAAGTGAATTCACTGAAACACTGAATCGTGTAACTATAATCACTTTTGCGATTATTGTCAAAACACGTGGAATTGCTGATGCTGATCACTTGCTTTATGTACAAAGTATGTTAGAACAAATAATGGCAACAAGCCAACATACATGGTCCAAGAAAACTTTATTGTACTTCCCTCCTCTTCTTCGTGATTCCCTCAGCGAGAGAATGGACAAAAGAGGCTTGGCTATTCAAGCATGGCAACAGGTTTGTTGTTATGAATATCTTCCATGTTTCACCATTGCCATTTTTTTCTCTGCCTTCTATGTTGGTTAGATTTCCTTGGTTCAAATACTGATATGTGGCTAGTTAGTATTTTTCATTGTGGTTAAATTTACAAAAATATGACACTAAATCCAAAAGGTGTTAGGGAACTATGGACAAAATTATACTTAATGACAGAAGGGTTAGGTAGCTAGTTTAAACACTTTAGGGTTAGAAATAAAGTGATTGTGATTAAACTATAAAAAGAGAATTAAGGTTAAAAATGGCTTTGAAATAAAATTCTATAGTAACATGAAATTTGTAATTTGCTATAGAAGGACTTATTTATAGTAGTCATAGGAAAAACTATTAGTACTAGAAAATTTTATTTATAAGGAAACCTAACCTATATAGAAAATATTGTCAATTAAGAAAATAAATTCCAATTAGAATAAACTAAGTAAAGTTCTTTGACTTTGGTCGGATGTTCCTATATCGTTTTCTTTTGGTTTGAAAAGAAGCTTACTCTAATGAGTGAACATGGACATGCTCCTTAGAGATGTTAGAATCTAGTACTTCTAGTTTTTGGTTTTCCAACTCAGATCACCAAGAAATCTTCCATATGACTTGTAACATTATGATTGAATTTCCTCGACTTTTAACACATGTTCAATAGTCTTAAGCTATAGCAATTGGAAGCTATAGAACTTAGTCTATGGTATCACAACAAAATTCATCAAATGGATAAAAGTGTCAAAAATTATTGGTTAGGTTGATTTATAAGTCAGGTAGTAGCTAAATTATTAAGCTGATTTTTTAAAAATCTTATGAAGTTCAAACTTTCTTTACTTGAACTTATGATTAATATGCTATAATTATATTATATGTAGCAAAAGTGTCACTATTAGAAAGTTATGGAGGAAACCTTTTCTTGTTGTAGATCTTGACATACTCATTAATTATATCTAATACTTCTTCCTGGTGATTTCCTTTAATTACTTCAAAGTCATTACACAAAAAACCTCTTTGTTGGTGGAAATGTGGAAATTGGGTAATTGTCGATGTTCAAGATGTATGATCAATCCTACACTTTCTAAAGGAATTGGTTACATGTAGATAAAGTTTTATTGGTTGATCTCTATTAGAGATTATGATTTGATTAAGAGGATTTTTGAAGATTATGATTGTGATTTGATTGAGAGGATATTTAGGGATTATAATTGTAACTTAGTGATATAAACAAGATAATCTAGTATATAAAGGGAGTGGGAGTTGCTGATTTCTACAAGCTCTCACAGTCCCTCTGCTCAATTTCTCTTAATTTCTTATTCATATCATGATGTCAGAGTAGGTTCTCTGCTCTTGCCTCTAATTTTTTCCTTTGTTCTCTCACATCCGGTAACCCCCACTTAAACCTTTTCTTTGAAAAAAAAAGGACCAACCTTAACAATCTAACCCTAGAAACACCTCAAGCAACCACTGGAAACAACGTCAGAGGAAGAGGCGATGCCAGCTAACACATGCCGTTGGCAACTGCTAGTCAACTGGCATGTGTAGTGCACACGCCACCTTCTGGTGATGTTTTGTTGACCCTGTTGCTATGGACTGAGTTGCACCAACTCCAGGAGCTTGTTGGTGGTGTGTTTTTTTGCCTTTAATTGTTAGAAACCAAGTTTGTGTTTTTAGCCATAGTTGGTGATGTGTTTTTTTTTGGCCTTCAATTGGTGGAAACTAGGTTTGTGCGTTTGACCATAGTTGCTAGTTCCGTCGTAGTCATATCTAATGATGGCTTGAATTTGTCTCAGTCCCTTTTTCGTTGTTGCATAGTTGTTGATATTTGAAGTTTGGTTTTTTGCACTATTGTTTTTTCACCTGATTCTCGTTATCATCTTTCTTATTGTATTGATTGCATTATGAGCAACTTCAAAACTGATAGTGTTGAAGGATAGCCACTCGTTATGGTTCAAGAAATCACAAATTAGAAATTGAATGGAACAAATTATGTTGCTTGGAAGAAGGTGATCATTGTATATCTATTGTATATCTCAAGGGTCTAGGCAAGTATGAGCATCTCACAGATCCAACTCCTAATATTAAGTCACTTGGGTATAAGAAGTGAGATCAACATGACAACCAAATAATGACAAGCCTCAAGAATGCCATGGAGCCAAATATTGTTGACATGTGTCAATAGGTAAATTCCACAAAGGAGCTATAGGATTATGTGGGACTTTTATTTTCCAATAACATTACTCGTATATATGATTTATCTGTGACATTATTCAAGTGCTACCAGGGAGAGAAGAACCATACCGAATACTTTTCAGAAATTAAGAATCTATTTGTAGACATTTAGTAGCCCAACCGATAACAATAAAGATCAACTTTTGAAGGAAAGAGAACAGCTAGTTGTGATGAGATACTTGGCTAGCTTAAGACTAGATTATGAACCAATTCGGGCCCAAATACTCGATGAAACTAAACTCTCATCACTTAGTGAGATATATTCACGAGTATCTTGATCCTTGAAGGGACCAATACAAGAAAGTGGTTGCAATTTTGCTCTAGTTGTTCATAATGGTGGAAGAGGTAATGGAGGCTAAAGTAATCATTGTGGTCTTGGTGGTTGTGGAGGAAGGGGCAGAGGAGGCCCAAGGAAATATGACCATTGTGGCAAGGATGGGCATGTTCAGGACTATTGTTGGGACTTACACTCAAGAGTTGCGCCTGAAGCCCTCTCAATCTGCTAATATTGTGGATGCTTCTGGTGGTTTTGCCTCAACCAGCGGAAAAAAGGTGGTTTTTGAAGAAGAATGTATATCTTTACTCTAGTATCAAGCAGCCAAGCAAGCAACCACACCAATTGTGTCGTTTGCTTACCTAGGTAATTACACAAGTTTTATATCGTCCTTTGTTAAACCTTGAGTTATAGATTTAAGAGCCACTAACCATATTGCAAGTAACCTAAAATTTTTTTGATCAAATTATCGTTGTACCAGACTTTGATTCCACTGCTAGTATAAGTGAGGTTGGCATTGCGTTTCTTTCTCCTTCAATGACATTACTAGCAACATTATATATTCCAAAATTTTCGTTCAACTTAATATCTGTTAGTAAACTAACCAAATCATTGAATTGTTCTGTCTCCTTTTTCCATCATTTTGTTATTATCCATGATTTGAAGACAAAGAAGATGGTTGGAGGAGGGCATGAATATGGAGGTCTCTATTATTACGATAGTTGTTTAACTGCTTGCTTAGTTGTTGCTTACCCCTCCAAATTCATAGTTGCCTTGGTCATCCATCCATCCAAAAATTAAAAAAGCTAATTTCTAATTTGAACTTAAATCTTCATCTAGATTGTGAGTTTTTGTCAGCTTAGAAAACATCACTGTGTTGCTTTTCCATCTAGAGTTGATAATAGAGCCAAAATCTCTTTTGTGTTAAGTTTTCTATGATGTTTGGGGTCATTCTCGTGTTACCTCAAAACTTGGTTTTTGTTATTTTGTTGTTTTTGTTGATGATTGGTCTAGAATGACTTGACTATATCTAATAAAATAACGTTTCAAATTATTTTCTATTTTACAATCCTTTTACTCTAAAATCAAGACTCAATTTGGTTGTCCTATTCGTATCCTCAAAAGTAATAATGCTAGAGAATTTTTTTTGAATCCTTTAAGTCTAATATAAAAAATTGCGGTATGATTAACCAATCTTCTTGTTCTCACACCACATCAAAATGGTGGTGTTGAAAGAAAATTCGGCATGTCATAGAAGTTGCTCGAACCTTACTAATTGAAATGAAGGTTCTCAAGGAATTTTGGAGTGTGCTATCCTCACTACTTGCTATCTTATTAACAAAATGCCATCCACCACTCTTAAACGTCAAATCCCTCACATCCTTATGTTTCGTAATACCCCTTTGTTTCCTCTTCTGCCTTATATCTTTGTATGTATGCTTTGTCCACCAACTCCAGCCAGCAGTTGACAAATTATCTCCACGAGCCATCAAGTGTATCTTGCTTGGTTAGTCACGGTCACAAAAAGAATATCGTTGTTGCAACCCTACTTAAAAGATTCTTTGAGTGCACAGATGTGACATTCTTTGAAAACATTGCATACTTTTCTGAGAGTCAAGATGCCAAAAAGCTTCCATCATTGTTTACTCTCACTTTTTGACAACACCTCAAATAATTCACCTATAGATTTCAATCCTTCTTTTCTTCGTCAATTGTCTCGATTAGATTTGCAGGTTTATTCTTGAGGACCTCGTCGAATGGTAGATGGCCAAATTGATGAGCCCTCTCCTCTAGCGTTTGATTTGTCTTCAGATCTGGAAAATAGTGACCTAGATTGACCTATTGCCTTAAGGAAAGGTAAAATCATCTGATTTCTAATTTTGTTTCTTATAACATGTGTCCCCCTTCTTTTGTACTTTTTTATCAAACCTAGATTTTGTTTCTATTCCTAAAGAGTATAACGGAGGCTATACAGAACCTTGGGTGGAAGCAAGCTATGCAAGAGGAAATAGATGCTTTATGGTCAAATGACACTTGGAAGCTTGTTACGCCTCCTAATACCTCAATTGTTACTTGTCGATGAGTATATACCATTAAGACTCTTGTTATTTGGTCCAAACTAGAAGAAAATGGCAAATGCATGTGGGGTGGGGTGTTTGCAAAGAAACAATTAGTCAATATCAAGCAAAAAACCATAATTCGTTAGTAAAGTGTTAGTAATAGAGAAAAAGAAAAGTACTTGGTTAATAGAGAGATGAAGAAACGGAGAAAACCACACAAGCTGTTGGAACGAAACAAAGAAAAAAATCATTAATGGAAGAGGGAAGAATAGTAGGAGAGAAACAAAGGGAAAAAAAATGAAGGCGAAACATGTTTTGGTTTTTAAAACAAGAAGTCAAAATACACAAAAACATAGAATTTGTGTTTACATAAACTTTTTGATGTTTTTTATTTTTAAAACAAAAAACTACAATAAAATCAAATTAATGTTTTTTTTATTAAAATGTTTTTTCTTTAAAAAAACACAAAAAACATGAAAAATAAATAGAAATGAACAGGGCCGACTTTTCAAAAAATTAGGGTTAGAATAGGTGATTATGATGGAAATTATAAAAAGATATAAACCTTTTGAATAATATTCAAATAACACAATATGTTGTAGTATACTGTAGAATCCATTTTTTGTAGTACTCCTAGTATCATTTGTATTTGTAATAAAAAGCATATAATAATAAGAAATTATACATGTTTTGAAAAGGAAACCTGACATAAATAGACAAAACATTGTAATGAGTGAATAAATTATAAAATTGAATACTAATTAGGAATAAACTAAGTTAAGTTCTCGGACTAGGTATTCCACTTATGAATACTGAGAATCAGGTCCGTAATTACACTGTTTCTCATGTCCATGCCATCTTGTTTGTTTTTACATGTGTAATCCTTACCTTCTCTGTTTAGCTTGATGACTCCAACTTGTAATGTCCTACATTTTCCGTTGTAAGAATTGCAAACAAAATTGCAATTCAAGCTCTATCATACAGATAAAAAAGCATTTAGGAAATAAAAATTTTAAAGACATGCAACAATATTTTTTTATATTAAGCTCCATAAATGGTTATTTTACAATCGACATCGTCTAGTATTTTTCCACCGTATCTATTTCACTTACCAGGCATCCAAAAAATTATTCATTTTGTAAAATAATTGCTTAAATAAAATATGTAGTGCTAATCTAAGAAACATTTCTTTGCAAGCAAAATAGCATGGATTGACCTTTCTCCTTTTTAAGGCCACATTCATTTCATAGTTTAACAATTTCATTGTGGATTTCTTTTTATTTCGATATTATTTAGTGACATTAAAATCCTCTCTCACTATTTATTCTGTCTATTATTTGTGATTCTTTGGACTGTAACTATACTGTCCAACTGTCTGCAGTTTTTATAAGTTAGTTCATTAGCTGGATGAGATTTTTTGTGGCAAATTTTAGATTATTAAAATTTGACATTATTTCCCAGCTTTGTTTAGGTGATGATTAAATTTGTATTCAAGTTCATTACTTTTATACAGGCGGAAACAACTGTGATTAACCAATGTAATCAGCTTCTATCACCATCTGCTGATCCTCATTATGTTACTACGTACATCAATCATAGTTTTCCTCAACATCGCCAATATTTGTGTGCTGGAGCATGGATACTTATGCAGGGGCACCCTGAAAACATTAATAGTGGAAATCTGGTATGGCTTTACAATCTTGTGATTACTCAGTCTCGAATGTATTGTAGTACATGCTGTTATTCCCATGATAAACATAATTTGTTTATGCACTTGTCCTTGTTAGTTTTTTGCTTACTGCTATTTTTAATGCTTTTCTATTTGATGAATTAAGGCACGTGTTCTTAGGGAATTTTCTCCCGAGGAAGTTACAGCAAATATATACACTATGGTGGATGTCCTTCTCCATAACATTCATATGGAACTTCAACATGGTCATTCACTACAGGTTCATAACCTTTGCTAAGCAATTTTTAATAATTTTTTCTTACTAACTCGTAAATAGAAACTTAACCTCTGCTTCGCTGTGCTTTTAGGATCTTCTGTTAAAAGCTTGCTCAAACCTTGCTTTTTTCCTTTGGACTCACGAGTTACTACCTTTGGACATTTTGCTCCTAGCACTTAATGACCGAGATGATGATCCCCATGCTTTACGTATTGTGGTATGCTGTTCTATGTCTATTCTTTCATAAAAGATATCGCTATTTTTCATCCCTTTCCCCCAGCTTCCCAACACAAAGATTGAAAAAAGAGAAATGAAAGAAAATGATACTTATAGGTTTCGATAACTCATTTTCATTCAATGTAGTTTAACCAATCAAAAGATTGCACATTTTTTGTGAATGACTTTGTTTAAGATTTTAAGGTAGATCTGCCAATACTATAAAATTTTGCTGATGGTGCTCTAGTTTTGAAACTTTTATTCAGTTTGCATACAAATTACAACATCATATTCCATGTTTCAGATCAGTTTACTTGATAGACAGGAGCTTCAACAGAGGGTGAAATTTTTTTGTTTGAATCGTGGGCCTCCAGAGCATTGGCTTTATTCCGGAATGTTTAAACGGCTTGAATTGCAAAAGGCACTTGGAAATCATCTATCATGGAAAGATAGGTAAAGCTCTTATGGTTATATATTGCCACACTAGATTTCTATAAACTAATTTTGCCGAGCCAGGCGAATTTTATGGTTGATGCCCACCTAGTCTGGAACCCTGATTCACTAGGGTTTATCCTTTCAGATATCTCGTTGGAAAACGTATGTTTCAAGGCTTTTTGTTTTGCATCATTCCTCCTTAAAACCCATAATTTTTTTCTTTGTCCAGCTTTGTACTTGTCTATTTTGCTTGTCTCCAGGGAGTGTTGTCCAAGTGTTCTCACTGTTACTTTCATTGTTACATGTCAGATACTATTCTGTGTTGTCTTGACATATCATTATTGTTCCTTGACATGCTTAGAGACTCTTTTTGTTATTTGTTGTTTTCTTCATTGGCAATGTAATTTAACTTTTTTTTGTCTTGCAACTTTTAAATAAAGCTTCAGTCTTGTTTAAATTTCCTTATTTGAGATAGACCAGTGATTGAATTGTATTATCTTTTAAATTTTGAAAGGACTCATAACCATAACTACATAGAATAACTGTCCTTGACATGATTTTGGCTACAAAATTAACTTTCATTTCGTGGTTTACCGTTTCAAATTATCATCTTCATATATTTTAATTAATTATTTGATCTTGTTCGACCATGTTAAGAATTAAACCTTTTGAACCTTGACACTCTCCATATTCTGGTTTGATTTCAGGTCTGGTTTTCTAAGTTCTTTGTGCTAGTATCAAATTATAAGACTAGTGTTAACCTTATGTTGCTTTGAAACTGTTTTGGTAATCTGTACTGAGGAAAGGTTGGTTACAAATGATTAAACTTCAGTATTTCTTCAAGAACTCACAGAGGCATCGTCAAATGTTATGACATTCATTTAGTTATTAATGTTTGTTAAAAAGAAAGTACTTTTGTCTAGGAGTTGAAGGTTTGTTGATTATGTTGACTATAAGCTCTGCAGGTACCCCACATTCTTTGATGAAATTGCAGCTCGATTACTTCCAGTCATCCCCTTAATAGTTTATAGACTTATTGAGAATGATGCCATAGATCTAGCTGACAGAGTTTTGGCAATGTATTCACATTTTCTGACTTACCATCCCTTAAGATTCACATTCGTCCGTGATATTCTTGCCTATTTTTATGGTCATCTTCCTGCAAAGCTCATTATGCGCATACTCAATGTACTTGACCTCAAGAAGGTACTTATGCATCCTCTTCCCTTGGCTTTTTTTTTTCTTTTTTCCTTAAAGGTTGACTTTGTTTGATATTTACTTTGTGTTCTACATATTGATTTTAGAATTTGAAACAGATACCATTTTCTGAGTCATTCCCACAGCACCTAAGTTCGTCAAACCCTGCTATGTGCCCCCCTCCCGAATATTTTGCAACTCTTCTATTGGGACTTGTGAACAATGTTATACCTCCATTAAATACCAACCCAAAGTATGGATCTATTGGAGATCATGGAAGTAATTCAATGCGCACAACAAACATTAAAACTCCAGCAACACTACAATCTGGGCCAGCCAATGCTTCTGAAAGCCAAAAGGCTTTTTATCAAATTCAAGATCCTGGAACACATACTCAACTGGTTCTTGAGACTGCAGTTATAGAGCTTCTTTCTCTTCCAGTATCTGCATCGCAGATAGTATCCTCTTTGGTTCAAATTGTTATAAATATTCAACAAACTCTAATCCAATCAGGTAATGGTCTTCATGGAGCTGCAAATGGTGTTGCACAAGGATCAATCCTACCAACATCTCCTTCTGGAGGAAGTACAGACTCTTTAGGTGCAAGTAGATCAACTACTTCGGTTTCTGGAATTAATACATCTAACTTTGTCTCGCGGAGTGGTTATACATGCCAGCAGTTATCTTGCTTATTGATCCAAGCTTGCGGTCTCCTATTGGCTCAACTACCTAATGACTTTCACCTTCAACTTTATATGGAGGCATCTCGTTTTGTTAAAGAGTGTTGGTGGCTAACCGATGGAAAACGATCATTAGGAGAACTTGACTCTGCTGTTGGATATGCTTTGTTGGATCCAACATGGGCTGCTCAAGACAATACCTCAACAGCCATTGGTATGTTCTACATTAAGCTATATTATCGGCTACGTTTGGGTCATTATTTTTGTTAACGTTGTTGCCTGTTGATTTCTAGAAAGTTGGCAATTAATGAATATCTTATGCTTGCAGGAAGATTGTTGATGCATTGTTGAAGCTTTAGGGTTAAATGTTGTTGATAGGATAATGACATAAAACAAAACGTGTAATAGTTTGTACATTGTTCAAGTGAACAGTGACAATAAGTGTAAATTCATCATATTTACTTTATACTAAGTTTTTCTTGCTTATTTAGGACTAAAACCTATTTAAGAATAAAGGATCCATACCAGAGTGGAATTTAGTTTTATTAGTAAATTTTAGTTGGGAATTCCTTTTATTTTTAGGATTATGGTTTCGAGAATTTTGAGTTATCAACTAGAAGGTATGATGCTTTCTTTTAATAGTGATTCTTAGACCTTCTTAGTGTTTCCTAATTTCATAAAAGTGTTTCCTGCCTTCCTAATCGTAGGACTATCCATTGTTTTGTTCTTTATTTAAATTCTAGCAATCTCAATCTAGACCTCTAGGAACCCAAATATGAATTTCAACAGCTTACACAAAATTTGAGCATAGTGAAATAATTTCTCGAGTTCATTAATTAGTTGACATTTTATTTGTCTATCAATGTGATATCATCTCAGGCCCGACCTAAAGCTTGAAAATTATAAGAAAACAACATCATTTTGATTAAACAATGTTATTTTTTATTTTTAATTTTAAAAAATAAAAAGTCAGGCCTGGCTAGGCTTCTAACTGGGTTCCTCGATTGATCGGGCTTTGAGCCAAGCTGGGGCCTGCATCGAAATTTTCATTGCCAAGCCTAGATGTTAGACCTTTGATTCAATAATGATAACACATAATAGAAGGGCATATAAACAAGTATTCAACAGCCAAGAGCGTGATGAGTTGATCTTTGAAAATTTTGAAAAAATTGGATATTGATGATCCTTGTTCACAAGGTGCTCAAGACTTCTTCCACAATACATGAATAGACAACAAAGTACCCTCGATGGAGAGAGTAGAGTGTGGAAAAATCATATATATTGGTTGATTGCTTATATTTGATTAAGTTTTCTATTATAATAAAATATCCTGTAAATCATGGGATTAGATAATCTCATAAATTATGGGATTAGATATTGTATTAGAATTGTTAGTTTCCATTTATAGGTGCTAGAATTTTGTATATAAGTTATACCTGCTGCAAACATCAGAGAGATGCAAAAAGAAAATATAGTTCATATGCAAATTTTGACATGGTATCAAAGCCAGGTTAGGCTCTTTGGATAAAGTTGTTTCCAGGCTTTATTGCTGCAAACATATCTCTGTTTTTTCTCTTTTGGTTTAGCCTTCATTGTTGCACCCTATTTCCTTCCTTCCATTTTGGCCTTTATTGCTGTCTCATCTCTATTTTAGCTCTTTCATCTTAGCCTTCATTGCTGATTATTGTGCTCTAAAATAGAGCATTTCTTCCAACCTTTATTAGTGGAAGTGTCTAAGGATTAGCTTCCTTGTAAAGAGAGGAAAATGTCAAAAGTTGAAGATGCAAGCAATATCACTTCGACACAGTTAGAAGAAACTACTTGATTCCAATAGCTAGCTGAATTAGCTTCACAAAACCAAAGTAGTCTTAACCAAGCAGAGATTGAGAGAGTGACATCTCTTATAAACAGCCATTAAAAGCCTTTAGGTGCTTGTTATTTGGTGTATTCAGGTAAGTTTCCATTTTCCTTTGGATTAAATGGCTTAAATACAAACTTTACCAACTCTTGGTTCATGGATTTAGGAGCTACAGATCATATGACCCATTTATCCAAATGTTTCTCAACCTACACTCCATATCCAAGAAGTAGAAAAATGGCCACAGCCGATGGATCTTTAACAACTGTAGCAGGTGTAGGGAATGTCAAAATAAGTCCATCAGTAACTCTAAGAAATGTAAAATGTTCAATGTCCCTAGACTATCAACTGACCTTGTTTCCATACAAAAACTCACCCAAGATTTATGTTGTAATGTGATTTATTACAGTAGTCATTGTATATTTTGAAACAAGGATTCGGGGAGGATGATTGGACTTACTAGAGAACGGGATGGCCTCTACTATCTCGAAGCACCAAGTCAGTTGAACATAACTAAGTGTTGGGAAATATCCTGGTGGATATTTCCTAGGTATTAATGACTTCTAAAGGTTAGCTAAATTAGATCAATTAGAATATTATGTACAGCTGTTAGTTTCCTAAAATAGCTTCTTGTATTCCTATATATACTTGTACCTATGTATTGACTGTCAAAGGGAATAATAATATACATATGTTCAGCTTATATTTCAGCACTAAGGGCAGATTATCTCATTCCTTCGTATCAGATTTTGTTGTATCCAATAAAGAAAAAATTTTCTTCACCATTATCAGTTAGGACATCCATCATTTCGAATTATTAACATGTCTGAGATTCTCATTTATTTTGATGTAGGTAGGTAAATTTTCACGTATGCCCCAACAGAACTAAAATTTGTCTCTTAGGGTTTCTGGGAACTTGAATCCATGACAGATATGTAAATGAACGATTTAAAAAGAAACATGAACTGTGTTCTCTTTGCTTCTGTTCTTCCTTCTCTTTTGTGGTGATATCCTATTTCCTGTTTTGATGAAATCACATAGTGAATGAGAACTCCTGTTTACTATTGGTGTAACTCGAGTCTTTTGTTATCTTTAGAAAATTTTCTTTGTTAGTTTGTTGTTGTTAGCATTCAATTTATGCAATAAAATAAAAATATCTCAATCATGGTGATGTGTTATGTATATATGTTTGAGGCAGTGAGTGAAATGAGATTTTTATAAGCAGAAATGCTGCATGTTTATACTGTTGTATGTTGTTTCATTTCTGCTGGGTTTATGCCATTGACATGCTGTTATTTAACAATAGTTTGTGTAGGTCATTCTGACTTCACTTCTTATCACA
Source organism: Erythroxylum tenue (assembly GCA_027568955.1). NCBI lineage: Eukaryota > Viridiplantae > Streptophyta > Magnoliopsida > Malpighiales > Erythroxylaceae > Erythroxylum > Erythroxylum tenue. The sequence goes on from JAOSBM010000003.1 coordinate 14,207,950, forward strand.
TTGTGCATAAATTTTACTTCCAGGAAATGTGGTTGCCCTACTTCATGCTTTCTTCAGTAACCTCCCACAGGAGTGGTTGGAAGGGACACATATGATCTTTAAACATCTTAGGCCAATTACATCAGTAGCACTGTTGAGGATAACATTTCGCATAATGGGTCCACTGCTTCCTAGACTTGCCAATGCTCACACGCTTTTTAATAAGGTAAGAAAGATGCCGTTGATTCTAACTTTTGTAATCATTGATTCACAATTTTAAATTGATTGTTGATTTTAGAATTTTGACCTTTTCGTTTCATAATGTACAATCCATGTGTAATGCTCCCTCTTCATCCATTATTCTGCACAAAATAGCTTCTTGAGCTTTTAAAAGTTTTCAGTTGAAGTGGTGGAAAACAAGAAAAATAGAAATTATTGGCGTTAAGAAGCATCAAAAGTTTGTCATTCGTCTCTCCCTTCCCTGTGTGCTTTTCAGCGGTACATCTTTGTTATTAATGTATTCTACATCTTATAAGACTACGCTGTACTTGTTACAGAACTTATGCTGTTGATCCTAAAAGTGCAACAATTTATTGCATCTTGGAATGGGAATCTGAAACTACTTAGATGGTTCTGCACTGTGTACTAAAACTCACAATCGTATAACCATGACATGGGAGTTGTTCCACTCTTAGGCATGCATGTCTTGTATACATTATAATGTTGGCATCCTTATGGTCATCAATCTCCGACATATCTTCTTTTCTTTTCCAGACATTGGTATTGCTTTTGAATGCAATGGTTGATGTTTTCGGGAGAAGTACAAACCCACTAAGTCCTATCGAAGCATCAGAAATAGGAGATATCATTGATTTCCTGTGAGTACTAGCTTCATCTCTCTGGTTAATTCTTTTGTAACTTCATTTTATGATATTTATGTTGACACGCTTAAACTTGTGGCCTCAGCCATCATGTTGTCCACTATGAAGGTCAAGGAGGGCCAGTCCAGGCTAACAGCAAGCCCAGACCAGAGATTCTTGCTCTCTTTGGAAGAGCGGTGGAGAGTCTACGCCCCGACATACAACATCTTCTTTCCCACTTGAAGCCTGACATCAATTCTTCTGTATATGCTGCTACCCATCCAAAGCTGGTTCAGACGTCCTTGTGACAATTGGGTGCCATTAGAACCCTTTTGTTATGCTGATCAATGCGATGACAACCTCGTTAAAGTGTCCAAAATGTACTTTGGTTTGTCATACCTCAGTATTTGCTTCCCTATAGACCTAAAATCAGATCCCATTGAGAATCAAGTTACATGATTGAATGTTAAACTGATGTCTGCCATATTCATGATGAAAATAGCCATTTTGTGCTTAAACCTCGCTCCATCTTTTCCTCTTTCAGGGCTGGAAATCTGAGAATTTCATGAGACTTTAGCTTCCCCTGCATTGTTGCAACCATTAACTTTGCCTAGTCAGATTTGGACTGAGAACAATATAAACATCAATGAGGGGTTACCGAAGTCTAAAAGGGTACTAATTATGAGAAAGAGAGATCGGTTGAGCAAATATGCTCAATGACTCGTTCTCATCCTTATTTTGCAGCTAGTTCTCAACCTTATTCTGCAGCCAATTTGACTAGGTTGCTTTTGGACCTGGTTTATAAACTACATGGAACGCCTCAAACTATTTTCAGTGATAGGGATGCTATCTTTAAAAAGTACATTTTGGCGAGACTTCCTCACGGGGTAACCTTGCGTCTCAAACTGCTTACCATGCTAATGGTCAAACAGAACATGACAAGTGCCTGTCCACACAAATTGATGTAATGGATTTCTTTGACAGTGTGTAGTAAAATATAAGCTTCTGGTTACACACTCAAAGCTCACCTTTTGAACCACTGTATGGCTATCCTTCGCCATTGCATGTACCTTTTTTATACAGTAAACTGTTGTCAGTGGATTAAGCATTGTAAGACAATGAAAGAGAATTGCAACTCGTTCAATTTCATGAGTCAAGCTTAGAACAGAAAATGGCTTACAAGGGGATAGATGGAGAGGTTGATATTGGAGAATGTATGTGAAACTCCTACCCTATAGGCATATAGATTTCGTAGGAGGCTAGTACATAAGCTCTCTCTCGTTCTTTAGTATTTCTAAAATAAATAATAGACTGAATTGGTAAGGTAGCTTGTACATTGGGGTTGTCGGCATATTTACCCCACATTCAATGTTTTAAGCTGGTATAGGATCAGTTACATTATGTTTTCTGATGTATCAGATTTAAATTCCAAGGTTCCACTGGCTACATCAGAGAGGCGAATGGTGAAAAGAAAGAGAGGCAGTTGTACAGATGTTGATACAATAGTATACTGGATGGAAGCTTCTTGGAAATATTGCTATGATCTTCAACAATGATATCTAAAAAGATTAGGCATGGCAAATAAGTCCACAGTCTAGTAAAGGCTTTTTTTTTTATTTTGCAAATTTTCAGGCTTAAGGCCAGACTGTACGGCTCGGTCTGAAAATTCTAGAAAAAACTGTTGCTTAATTTCTTTTTAAAAATAATTGGGCCAGAATGGGCTCAAATGAGTTTAAATCGAGTTAAAATATTTTAGCCATGGTGGGCTTCCATTACCGTTTATAAAAGACCGAGGGGTGGAATGTGAGCAAGCAACATTGAATGGATGTTTTGATAATTGGAGTCGTCCATATGGGTGAGATGCGAAAGTATATATATATATTTTGGTAAATAAAAGAGCTAACACCTAGCTAGAGCTAATAACAGGATTAATGTGCCGAGTGCGACTAACACCCATGCGATCA
>JAOSBM010000003.1:14221916-14233260 GCA_027568955.1 Erythroxylum tenue
AGATATCCTTATGAGATTTCACTATTTCTCAAAGTATACAAGTATTCTTTCTTCTTCGAGCCTCTCCAGGTCTCTTATAAATAGTATTCTTTAACTCTTAGCCTCTTCAGGCTATTTGTACACAGATACTTATATTGAGCTTGTTACAGTAAAATAGCTCTTGATTTTTTGCACAATAATATCACAGATATTGATAAGCTTTTGCTCTTGAATTTTTTCAGTTCCTTTTGCAGTGTTGTACTTCGACTCATATATATAGTCTCCGTCTTCAACTGCTTCTTGATTCTTTAAAGAAACGGTTATTCAATTTACGTTCTGTAACTGTCTTCAGACTGTTGCTTCCGTCTACTTTTTTCCCAAAGCTTCCGTCTGCTTTTACTCTAAGCTTTCGTCTGCTTTTTGCTCAAAGCTTCCGTCTACTATTTGTTCTTCTTAGCTTTGTCTTTTTTTTGCTTAGCATCGCATCGTCTGCTTTTTGCTTAGCATTGTATCGTCTGCTTTCCTTCTTTACTTCGCTTTGTCTGTTTTTCTTCTTTACTTCGCTTCGTCTGCTTTTCTCCTTTACTTCGCTTCGTCTGCTTTTCTTCTTTACTTCGCTTCGTCTGCTTTTCTTCTTTACTTCGCTTCGTCTGCTTTTTATTAATCCTTAGCTTCCGTCATCTTTTTGTTAATCATCAAAATTATTTAATTGTAAAGTCATTTTGACTTAACAACTTTTTGATGTAAATGAAATACAAATGCATTATGATGTTTATGCCATTTCAAGTTTTTACATTGCTATTTTCAATTTGCATAAGGGTAGGATTGTGTTTAGAATTCAAGAGAAATTCTAGAAAAATCTGAGTAGAATTGATGAAAATTGTCTTCATGAGAGTTTTAGAAGATCTTTTTATCTTTCTAACGATATGAAGTTTGTGATCTTTGGATGTCGGAATGGAGAGATATGAGTGTTATAAGTTGGGATGCTGCTTTTGGTTTGTATGTTGTGACAGCTATGGTGATTGATAGAAATTGGGGGTTTTGATGAATTTGGTGATTGAGATTTGAGAACTTTGTGAGATGAATTTGTTGTTTGAGTTGTTATGAAGTGTTTTGTCACTAGAATAAGTGGATTTGAGAAGATTATAAGTGTTTATGGTGTTAGGTTAGAGATTGGAGGGCTTTGGGGAGCCCCCATGTCCGTTAACGGACATGGATGTCCATCTAACGGACCTTCTCGGGTGAAAAAACACCCTTTGCCCAGTGTATGTCCGTTAAACGGACATGGATGTCCGTTTAACGGACCTTCTCGGGTCATTTTGGTATCCTACACTCGATGGATGTCCATTTAACGGACATCGACTGAAAAGCTTGTGATGTTTGACACTGTTAGAGGCCGAATCTGGATTTGTGGTCTTCATGAAAGTTGTATCTCTAGATGTTTTCTTATTAATGGTCCAAAATCGAACTCAATCCGACATCTAGATTAAAAGTTATGGCACTCGCGTCAAGATAGGTTGAAATTGATTTAGGGTGTAAACATGGTTTATTCTTTTGGGCTTAACTCCCTCATCCGACCTCCAATTGAGGTGATTCTTGGACCAATGGTTTCCTAAGACTTGTATCTACCCCTCTATGAAAAATGATATCTTTTAGAGTGAGGGGTCGGGTTGAAGAGCATAATTGGAGTATGTGCACCCTTAGGCTTTTTAAGCATATCTTGAGTTGTAGAACTCCAATTGAGGTGTTTCTTGCTTCAAAACAAACTAAAGGCTTAAAGTTACAAGTTCTTTGAAGAAGTCAACATATGATTTTGGTGTTTGACTAGTGTGCGCTCACCACCATTGAGGAATGACAGCAAATGACCTACAGGGTTTTCAAGCACAAGGTTTATGACTCCGAAAGTTGGGCTCATCCAATAGGTGGTGCTTGTTGGCAAAAGGCAGCACGTCTATCCTAAGGTTCCTCATGTCCCCCACATTTAAGCTCCTCTATCTGTTGAGCATGACTATCCAATGTCTCCCGTATGCATTCAAAAGAGAGATTGAACCTCTCAAATGACTGTTGTATAGCTCTCAATGTAAGGGCATTAATCTCCCCCACTCTACCTTCATCCTGATTCCCACTTTCCTGTGACATTTTAGTGAATGTTCTTTCTTACAAAACAAAGGTTAGTATAAAACAACCTCACAATCACTCCCTCACGTGTTTCACTCAAGAATTTGTCACTCTCCTCGTGTTCAAGTCACGGCAATGACTCCCTCAAATAAACTCAAACACTCTTGCCTTTTACCACTCAATGTTCTTTGAAATCCAAGTTTCAATTAGAACCATAGCTTAAAAAAATCAATGTTCCCAAATGTTGCTCAAATAACAAGTAACGAGCAACCTAAACCAATAACCAATAACAAGCTATCAAATCTGAAAATTTTTGAAACTATTCGTCACGGTCGATTCAAATGAACCACAATCAAGTAAAAAGTATGGGAAAACATAAATTTTTTTTAGTGATTTGGTACTCTTTTTTCAGATTTTTTTAGATTTTTCAAACTTTCTTTTTGATTTTTTTTGTTTGGATTTTTTTTGCCGACTCTTTTTTTAGACTCTTTTTTTATTTTTTTGGATTTTTTCGAACTTTTTTTCAACTTTTTGATGTAAGCCGAAAGTTTCAACAAAAGCGACAAGAAGAATAATTGAAAACCATAACTAAAATAAAAACAAGAAGAAAGATTGAAATCCTAGGACAAAAATTAATTCACACCTAAATTGAGGATTTGACGATAACTGGATGGTGATGGGCAGAGGTTTATTGAATTTTGATGGAGTTGAAAAAGAATTCTCCTCCAAACCAAGGCTCTGATACCAAAATAGCGCGCATCACGGAAGGATTGATGTCGATTTGATGATGTTTTCGATAAGTGTTTTGTTTTGGTGTGTTTTCGACCTTGACGAATTAAGAAGGATGGAAATTTCGAATTCAACAATTAAGAAAATAAGGATACGCAAGGTTTGATTTCTACGACACCTCTTGGAAACTTGTTCCAAACAATCCCAATGATCAAATTAAAAATAAGAGAAGCAAACAATCGACACGCCACAATTGGGAAAGCAATTGATAAGTGAAAGATGGTTCGAAAGGTAACAAGAACAAGAGAATAATGTTTCTCCCTATTGAAGCCGACGGCACTCCATCAATTTTGATCTAAAAGTTACGAAAATTTGACCTAAAGACACATATTTATACCTAGGTTAAATAATAAAAGATTGGGCTAAAAATACATGGAAACTCAAAATAAAACAAAGTCCAAAAACTAAATAAATAAGTTTGATGTGTGGCGTCACTACTGGATCCATATGCTCTTGGGCTTAACTGAATTAAATAGCCCACTCCCACTGATAAATAAGTGGCACACCAAACACTCCTTGGGCTTAAGTGATGAAGCATTAAAATAGCCTAAGTCTTCTTATCTTCAAGCTCCAAGTGTACCCGGTCCAATGATTTAAGTTAAATTGATTAGTTTGGGCTCAATGTCATTAAACTCTCCTTCAATAGGCTTGGAGCTCGCCATCCTCTCAAGATAAAAGCCCACATGCGTATAAAGAGCCTCTTTAAGTCTCTTGGCCCTAGCTTTGGTCATGGGGCCTTTTGGCATGGCTTGCTCTCTGCCTGGTCCTGCTCGATGGTCCATGGTCCCGCTCACATCACTAATGTCTTCAGAAGTGGACAAGTGTCCAAGTTTTAAGTTAAATTTTCTTAACCTTGAAAGACAAATTACTGTTATTGCCTTCATCCTCTTCGTGATTGTCTTCTTCAAATTTCCACTTGTACATAGAGCTTTTAATCAAACATCCTTCAAAATTAAACTTTATTTTCCCTTGTCTTCTACCACTCCCATTTTTGTTATTATTTCTTTTGCCTCAAGAAAACCTGACCCAAGCCATCTGTAAGATGAAGTACGTGGTTGCATGAAAATTAGGGCTTCTTAATATTTGAAGATTTTGGAGTTGTAACAAGTAAGTATCGTGGTAATCCTGATGAGAAGTAGGAATATGTGATAAATTTGATGATTTAATTGTCATTACATAATCATGGAAATAAAGGTCATTTTCATGAATACTGTGTAAATAAGATGAAAATCTGCATATATTGTCATTTCGTATATGATGATTATTCTGTTATCAGATAGTGTAGAGTTGATTATTGAGTAGAAATATCAAGGAAAATACGCATGAGAAGAGTGCAGAAATTATGCAAGTGGTTAAGACATATATGCTTTGCTTTCCTTTTTTACTGTGTATATATGTATACATACGTGAATATATTTTGCTAGATTGGAGACATGAGCCGAAAATAAGTGTAGGGCTAATGTGAAAGATAAATTTGTGATATAAAGATGAGTTAAGATGAAATGGAAGAGTTGATGGAACTGAATGAGTGTAGTGGAAAATATGTATAACTAGGTGTAGAAACATTTTGAAGAAAACAGAAATGAAGGCTCTGTTTCTCTTCATTGTGAATGTATGCATATACGTGAATATGTGAGTGTTTTCAGAGATGTTCAAAAGAATGAATTTATAGTTGGAAAATGGTTGTAAGATGATGGTCTGAGATGAGAAAGATTGTTCAGACGATCATGACCTTGCTATCGTCCAGACAATCGCGACCCACTATCGTTTAGACGATCTCAGATGATCACGACTTTGAAGGTTGGAGGCTGACGAACATCCTTTAGTATTCTGGCTATATCTCCTTCGTTCGACCTCCGAATGACATGAGACTTGAACCAGTGGACTCGTAACACATTGCTCTACCTCTCCATCAAAAATTTCATAGAAATATGAAATCAATTAAGAGATATCGAGAGTAAAACGTGGGACAGGTCTGATTGAGTGTGTTTACAAATAGTCTAACAATTTTGTCCTTATCTGTCACACCCAAAAGCCTTTTGTAAACTGAACAGCCTTGCTTCTTTAGACCATAACTTCTTCTCTAGACCTCCAAATTACTTGATTCTTGAACCAATAGGTTTCTAACACATTATTATATCTCTCCATAAAAATTGGTAGCATTTTGAATTGATTTGAGAAAGATTGATTGAATGAAAGTGAGGGAACCTATTGGAATAGTATGAACTGGTAATATTTCACTGAACATGCTTGGGTATTTCGGTTATATCTTGATCTGTAGATTTCCAAATGAGATGATTCTTAAATTAGAGTAAAACTAGAAACATAGGGTTGCAAATTGTATGAAGAGATCAAATTTTAATTCTATCTCTAAAGAATTTCAATTTTCTGAATTGATGTCAAGTATAGAATATTGTTACAATTAAGAACAGTCCGAATTATTTAGAGAATATCTTTCAAAATAATGGACCAATTTTTATGATTTTAGTGTCATTAGAAACTTAAGGCATAGGGGAACATGTTTCTAGAAGAAAGTGTTGCTAATGACTTCATTATCGGGGTCAGAAAGAACATGTAAAATTGACCCGAAATGATGTTTTTAGGAAAAATCTGAAGGTGATTCAATAAGTTATGAATTGTGATTTAATTGATTTCATTGAGGTATAAACCTAAGTACAAATTATACTTCGGTGAGTTTTGAGATAGGATTGACTTTGTAATGAGAATAATAGAGCGATACCCAGGATTGTCATGAACATGCATTGGACATATTTCATATACATACATGTACATTTTCAAACACTTATAATTGTGCCAAATTATGATATGTGTATATTGCTTGTTATAGAGGAGCAACTGAAACGTCCACATCCAGACATTGTCGGAACTTCCAGACAATAGATTCGGGAGTGACTTGTGAGTAACCTAGACCGTTTCACTCAATTAATTGTTGAATTGTATTTTGTTTGAATTATAGAATGAATGTGATTTGATTATGTTGTTTCCGGACAGTGAAGGTCCGATGATTGTGATTTATGAATGAGATATTGAAGTGCTACTTGTATGTGAATATGACGGAATAATTGTTTCTTAACAATGCTATTGAATGTCGAACCTTGGGTCCGATGATAAATGTGATTTGAATGAGAATGTGCAAGCATGTGATTGATTGAGAATATGATTTGTGAAGAATTTCAATACATGAATACTTGTAAGATAAAGGAAGTTGTGACCGGAGTCACCAGTGAAAAAGAACTTAAATCTCAGAATGTGAAAAGAGCCTTAGTTGCAAATGTAACTGGTATCCACTAAGGGATATGGGACATAATTTGACACAGCTCGATATCCACTAAGGGATATGAGCTAGTAAAAAGGCACTCAGTCACAACGATAATAATAAATGAAAGTGAGTCTCACGTGCATTGCATTTATACTTGATATGCATAATTTTACATAAATGAAATGAGTATGATGATTGTTCTAAAAGTGAAATGTGATATTTTGTGAATATGCAAAGATGTGAATAAATTGTTATATGTATTGATGTGATGCATAAATTGAGTGAACCATCGATGATGGTTACCTCATTGAGTTCGCAAAACTCACCAAAATTGCAATGTTGACTTTTCAGGAGCGAGAGACGACTCTAGCTACTGAGAAACACTACAAGCAGTATAGACTTGTGCTTTGGGAAGAGAAGTCATGGCTCAAAGGTTGGTCAGCTAGGTTTTGGACATATTAGATAGATTTTGTGTATTTCCTCTTTCATGTAGCACTTTTATGTTAGGCTATGATGATGTACATGTAGGGAATGTTGAAAGACATATTGTAGACCTTCGGTTTTTATGAAATGAAATGAGGAAATTTTGGTTTTAAATTATTGTGACTTTCTTGTTGATGTATCATAAGAGAATAAAGATATACGATGCCATGTTAAGTGAATGTTATGATTGATCGTAGCACACCATTATCATAGGTTATGTACTAGAATGTCCTCACGGCATCCCGGTATGTATCATAGGATAAAGGGGCGCTATATATGGGCTAGTAAAAAGGCACTCGGTCACAACGACAATAATAAATGAAAGTGAGTCTCATGTGCATTGCATTTATAATTGATATGTGTATTTTGTATGATTGTTCAGAAAGTGATATGTGACGCTTTATGCCAAAATGCAAAGATGTGAATTATATGTTACGTGTGTTGATGTGTTGCATAAATTGAGTGAACCATCATGATGGTTACCTCATTGAGTTCGCCAAACTCATTAAAATTGCAACGTTGATTTTTCAGGACCGAGAGAGGACATTAGCTACTAAGAGATGCTACAAGAAGCATAGTCTTGTACTTTTGGGAGAAGAAATAGTTCAAAGGTCTTCAGCTGAGATTGAAGGATTAGATAGATTTTTGTATAGTTCCTCATATGTAGCATATTTTGTATTTAGTTTTGTCCTTGTACATATTTGGATGATACTATAAAGCTACAATTTACATAATGTTTAAGAAATGAGATGAGGAATTTGGTTTTAAAATATTTTTCCTTCTTAACAATGTCTTATAAAAGAATAAAGAATGATGATGCCTTGTCCATGTTTAAGTGAATGTTGTGAATGCTCTAGCGTGCCATTATCATGGGTTATGTACTGGAATGTCCTCATGATTTTCTGGTATGTACCTCGTGGTAATGGGGTGCTATATGGTGTATCTGAAATTGACCATAATGTGGTCCATGGTTTCAAGATGCTTATGGCATAGTTCACAATGTTTATAAGAAATGGTAAACTTTCTATCCTTTGTTGCTAGCTAGCCTTCTAGCTATCCCTAGCTATAGGATAAGAGGGGTTGACATCATTATCCCAAACTAGGTTCGCCCACTTTACATTATTGCTCCTTGCTGTAGAAGGGTTTCACATGCTTTAGAGTTGAATTCCTTTTCTCCATTGACTTTCCAATAAATTTGATCATGGTTTAAATTTTAGCAAAAGGGTAGTGGCAAAGGGGTAGGTTGTCCATTATGTTTTCCACTCCTTTATTGTAGTGATAGGGCCATCTCCATTGGTTATTGCTACCTTTGTACTAGGATTGATGACTAGTTTTAAATGTTGGATTCCCTTAATTATGTACAAATGACCCCTATTATGCCAATTGTCCAACTAGAGCAGTGTTGATTTACAATTCTCAATTTTATGAATGACCAGGTTATGCATCCATTACCTACTTGATCTTCCTTCTTCAATCCTAATTTGGTAAAATGAAGGCTAAGTTTTGTGTCTTTCATGTTATTAAATAATAGTTTAGGGCCCTGGGGTTGTTTCTAGGATTCCATTCTTAATTTGGTTCCAAAAATAGCCCCAAAATGTCAAAAGGCCGAAGAAGCTCACGTGTTGGAAAAGCTTAAATTTGTTGGAATGGTTGTCTGGAAGATGCATGATCGTGCGTTACCAAAATTGCTAAAAATATTACACGGCCTAAGAGACATGCACTAGATGATGCATGATTGCACATCTCTTCTGTGCTTTGAATCTTCGTTTTGTGCCACGTTTTCATCCAAATTCTTCTCATTTTTTCAATTACACATCAAACACCTCATGACATATAAAATTAAGATCCAATTCTTGCTCTAAACTATAAAAACACTTAGAATACGTACAAACACTCACATTAACACAATTCTAAGCCTATACATACGATAGTCATCTAATAAACACCTAAAAACACACTAAAACACCTATCAAAACACATTATAAACTACACCTATCAAGAAATATATTTTAGTATTCTTAATATGAATTTAATCAAAGCTAGGCATTACATAAGATCTTAATTTGTTTTTGGATTGTTTGAGAGAAGCTACATATGAGTTGGCTTAGATATTAGGAGTTGAATGGGATTTTAGAGATATGCTTACATAAATGCCCTAGTGTTAAGATCAAACCTTTCAACAAATTTCACGAATTCTAATGCATTCTTAAGAGTTTTAATTGAATAGAGATGCTATTTAATCATTAATAAACTAGAAATAGATGGTTGTTAGTTGAAAAAGAGTATTTCATAAGTTAGGAAATTTATCTAGCTCAGAATATAAAACTTTCTTAATAATTAAATCATGAATAGAAAAAATTTATCTAGCTCAAAATATAAAACTTTCTTAATAAATTAAATTATGAATAGAAAAATGATACTAGAAGACTCTAATTTTGATGCTTTTGATAGTTTCTTCATTTTTAACTTAAAGTTTTAAAATTAATTGAAGTCATTATATTGTAAGTATACGGCTCATATAAAATAGTATAGCAAGGTACCATTCCCTTGAAGATGGGTTAGTCACCTTGTAATTCAAATTGACTTTTGTTTGAGTAAACCAAATAATGAGAGAATGAAATTGCAAAAATTCACAATTTAAAGGCTTGCAAATACAATTCAAAATATCAAAAAAATAAGAATACAATTTTGGTTTAGAGAATCAAATTATAAAGGTTAAGGTCATTCTCTCCATACAATGCAATCCCTCACTTTGATAATGTAATCATTCTTAGTCCTAGGCATTCTAATGTATTGGTCATCTCTTTCTTAATAATCTAACCAATTAAGCCCGAAATAATGATTAAAGTTCAGTATGTGATCTCTCAACCCACACTCTTTACTTAACCGTTAAGTGGATATGAAGTAACATATTGGATAACCATCAAAACATCCAAGATCTCTCTCTAAATGTCATGTTAGCTTGATATGTGAAATGTTCTCAAGGCTGCCCACTCTCATGTTATGTCCAAACTGATTTTTGAACTCCATTTCTCAATGTAACAGGGCATATAAAGTCCAAACATCATAAGCATTAAAGCAAACTACACATTAAACCAAAGCGAGTTCTTACATAATTATAGTAAGAACAACCTACTTAGATGCCAAGGTAATTTGAATGGGACATTCTTTAGGAGACTTTATCAATAGATTCTGGAAGGACTTAATGAAAATTTATGCTCCTAAAATTAATTGGTATCAACTTGTTTGGTTCAAATAATGCTCCCTAAAAGTTTCTTATGTCCTCTAGCTTATAATAAGGAATAAACTTAATGCTTTACATAGGATTATATGCTCTAATAACCTTAATCCTATATGATACTAAAACTATTATTAATCTCTTTTTCATGTATAACTATAATAAAGTTTTTTAATTAATCAGTCAACAAGCTTGCACTCATTATTATGCAACAAAATAGGAAAGAATAATACAATAGGCCTCATATCTTTTACCACCATTCCATGGATGACCACATCCTTTTCAAAATTGCCATTTGATACACTATTTATTATTCAAATAGAGCAAGGAATGCAAGAGTATTTAAAAAACAATTACAATATGTTCAAATCACTACATAAAGGAACTTAGCATTGAAAAGGAAGATAGCTATGGTACAAGGCCAAAGTCTAAACTTGGAAGGGAATGAAATCACATGTTTAACTTATTCTGCTTTTACTCTATGTCATTTTATTTTATCTCACATTTTTTTTTCATTTCATGTAAATGTATAAATAAGACAAGATGGAAGATACTAGGAATTATGTGTTACCTCAAAAGTATGCGTAATAGATGGAACATTTAAGAGCAGGCTGAGATTTGAGAGTATATTTTGTACCACTATACCGACGTCAGATATTGTTTATGGCCTTGTTTGGTGAAGAGATGATAAGCTCTTTTATAGCTAATTGACTCATTTTAGCTTGTTGACTTTATATAAAAGTTATTAGAGTTGTTTGGTTATTAGCTAGTTGGGTTGGCTGATTTAACCTAACCGGCTGATTTTAAACCAGCTCCTTTGGAGGAGCATTTCATCTCCATCAATTGAAATTTTTATTTCAATATCAATTTTGCCTGGCTGCTTTGCTCCGTCTCACCCTCACACTATTTTTTACTTCATTTTGGAATACATAGTCATGACCGAACAGAAGAAGCTAACCATGAAAACTAGAGAATGTCGTAAGAAGTTAGAAGTGAAAGGGGAAAATACCAAAAATAAAGAGCAAAGCTTAACTAGAAGTAGGTGATGACTAAATAAATAAAAAACAACGTTGTGGATATGATTAGATGATGGAGGTCCATCAAATGCAACCTTGGAAGACATTTCTAACATGGGTCTTGGTCCATCAAGTTCAAATGATAGTGATGATAGTGATTCAGTTGGAGAAGAGGAGCTTAAGGAAGAGCCAAATTTGAACCTAAGAGGCTGTTTGGTTCCACTTTTATTTTTTTGCTGTTATTTTTGGTTTCTGTTTCTCGTTTTTAGTTTCTGTTTTTCTCTAAAAAAAACGAAAACTTGTTTGGTTGAGATTTGCAATATAAAAACTGAAAACAAAAACCTGTTTGGTTGAGATTTCTAATAAAAAACTTAAAACAAAAATATGTTTGGTTTTATTATTATTATTATTATTATTATTATTATTATTATTATTATTATT
>JAOSBM010000003.1:14310816-14334603 GCA_027568955.1 Erythroxylum tenue
TGTGAGCCTGAGCCTGTGAGGGGGGTAGGCCGGGCCTAAGGGAGGTACCGGAACCCTGGAGTGACCCAAAACCAGTAGGGCAAAACCAGTAAGCCCGGGGTCGTAACAGAAACCCTCTGCCCCATGCTGTAAGAGTTTGACAGCAGTTTTGAGGGAGGTTACCGTAGCCTTCGAAACCGTCTCCCCATATAATTTAATCTTCTGTCCCCCATAGCTGAACTTCATAATCTGCTTTTTCCAATTGAGCAGAATGTCCCCTAATGTCTCCAACCATGCCACACCTAGAATAACGTCGACACTCTGCATTTCAAAAGGGAAAAAATCTTGTCTCACCCGCATACCTTGTATCTGGAGCTCCACCCCTTTACAAATTCCCACACTCTGTACCTGACAGTCATTACCCAGTCTGACCCTGAAGGGTTTTGTGCGACTCACCTCCATCTTCATGTCTTCTACTAACCTCCGTCTAATGAAGTTATGCGATGCTCCACTGTCAACTAAAATTATTACCTCTGCCTCGAAAATGGTCCCTCTGAGCTGTAGGGTTTGTGGACCCACTATTCCTTTGAAAGAGGCGACCGATAACTCCAACTCAGGTAAAGGTTGAGTGGCTTCTTCTGTCGCAAATGGTTGAAAACACATCACCTGATTAACCAGTTCATCCTCTTCTTCCTGTAACTCCGCCGATTGTTCTTCATCAGCTAAGAGAATGTGGAATTGTTTTTCCCCACACACATGCCCTAGCGTGTACTTCCCATCACATCGGTAGCAAAGACCCTGCTGCCTCTTGCGTTGTAGCTCCTCCGAAGTTAAACGCTTGAAGGGGTAGGAATGCTCTCTTCGGAAAATCCGTCGCCCCTCGCTACTTGAGCTAGCACCCCATTTATCCGGTGATCTGCCTTGCACTGGTACATTTCTGGTGTTGGGACTCATTGTCGGAGTCCACGCTTTCCCTTCTTCGACAGGTTTGCGATTTGGGTTCCAAGGAGAGAGGCGGGTTAGGGCTAACTGACGGAGCTCCCTTCACGCCCCATATGTTTGAACCCGACGACCCCGACCCTCCAAACAATTTTGGTGGTTTGGTGCTTCAAAGAGATTGATCCAACAAGGCCCAATTTTAGCCTTCCATCATCTGGGCCAGCTCCACTAATTGAACCAGCGAGTCGGGTTGGGCCATCTGGATCTCCGCCCTTATATCATCCTTCAACCCGTTCATGTATGCCGTCATTACCACCTCCACAGGAACATCCCTCAACATCGACGTTACAACTTCGAATCTCTGGTTGTAATCAGCCACCGTCCCTGTCTTTTGAATCTTCAACAATTCTGCTAATGGGTTTCCCACCTTTGAGCTGCCAAACCTTCGGACCACCACACTCTTGAACGTCCCCCACTCAGCTATTGGCGACCAGTTTTGTCTCCACTGGTACCAACGTAGGGCGTCTCCTTCCATACAGACCGCTGCTGCTTGTAACCACCGATCATGTGACATTCCGCTCAGCTCAAAGTATCGCTCCACTCGAAAAACCCAGCCGAAATGATCCTCTTCGTAGAACAAAGGAATTTCAAGCTTCCGATGGCTCTTCTCCACTCGTATTGGTTCAGTTTGAGCCGATGTCTCTCCCTCGAATTTTTCTTCAGATATTCTTCTACTTCCCCGGCGACTTCCTTAGCCTTCCCCTTATTTTCTGTTCTTCTTAAAATTTCGAATATGGATGAGATGTCTCCTGCCATCTTATCAAACTTAGCCTCAGCCCCCCACAACGTCTTCAACTATCCTCAACATTTCTTTTTCTACATTATCGATTCTAGCTTCCATCCTCGTTAATACCATTCCCGATCACAACCTCGCTCTGATACAAATTTGTTAGAGACCACCTGCTCTAACAATAAACTCAATCAAATAACAAAGCCTTGCACTACACACACATACACAACAACAGTAGAATAGGGAAGATGATGGAATAGAGATGAAGGTGTACTGAAAATTGTTATTCCTTAGCTAGACTTAGAGAGCTAGCTGAATCTCCGTACAATCACCAATCAATACAGAATAACTGAATGCCTATCTCTTTCCCCCTAACAACCTTTTATTCCATTCTTCTAACTAACTTCCACATGACTCCTCTCTCTTTCTAATTCCCCACTTTACCCTCACAACCCCCTCACATATTAGCTGCATTCCTCCTCTTGCTATATTTCTACTGAAACCTAGTCTCAACAAATACACTGGAATACAGAATCTCAAACCTACTTCAAGTTCTCAATGATGCCCAATTTTGTGAGTCATGGAATAAGGTGCATAGAACAAGGTCAATCAACAGTTGCTCAATATTTTGCAGAATTGAGTGGATTAAGAAAAGAACTTGACCAGGCCAGACAAACCTTGCCAACCCTATGAAAATGAGTTTCTCATTGGTTTAAAAATGGAAGGTAATCAAATACAATTTCAAGTTCCTGTGAAGGATCATTTAGCCTCTGTATGGCAAAACTATTCCGTTGTGCAACACGAGGAAAGTTGAAGGAGTGCCATTATACATCCAGTGTCAATGGAAAAGACTGGAGTAATGGATAGCTAATTCACTTTGTGAGCAACTGAAAATAAATAACCGAAAATTTTGGATAAAGATTTAACTAGTCTGAGAGAAATGTAGGAAGCCAAGCACACCAAGAAGAATTGTTGGAAGCTACATGGACAACCTAAAGCCTTAGCGAGACAGCAAGCACATCTATCTAGACTAGAAGCATTAGGCTGCACAATTGGAAATTTTCTAATGAAGAGGTACAAACCTAAGGTGTCTCTTGTCCCAGATTAATTCTGAGTCAACGACAATTGTTTCCTCCAGTTTTTCTAAACGGTTGTTATTGCCAACATTAATAGTCACAATACTAGATTCCAGATTGAACAAACGTATAATAGGTCCTTCTTATAAATTCTCAAACTATTCCTCACACTCAGTCAAGAATCCAATCCATACAGAAAATGTATACTTGGCCCTTGTATTGAGTATATATTTTGTTTATTAGGCTATCTTCTGTCCATATTTCTAGTTGTTGGGATAATCTTTTCTCTTCAACGTCAATCACTAAAGAACTTGGCTGCGAATATGTTAACCTACATATTATGCGGTTTAGCGTTTGAAAACAGGAAAACGATTGACACAGTAAACTGTAAGATGGCTTATATCTACTAGAAGAAGGTGAGAACATAAGAATACTCATCAAGAAATAATCCATTGACATTGGTGATTAGGACATCCTTCTTTTTTTAGTGTTAGAAAAGGAGCTATCCCAATTTATTTGAACATTGGAAGTTAGACTCTTTATTTTGTGGTGCTTGTACATTTGTTAGACACATAAGTACTCATCTTTGATTAATAAGATTCACATTCCTTCTATTACTATTCATTTAGTTGAGTGGGGCCTAATCAAACTATCTCATTGACAAGTTGTAAATGGCTAAGCTTACTTGGATTTTGTGAAAACTAAGAATGAAGTCTTTCTTGTTTCGAACTATTTCATAAAATGATTGTGACATTCTTGCCTACCTAGACTCGGAACAGAATATTGCATCAAACTAGCTGTGAGAGCACTAGTGCATGGAATGGAGTATCCGAAAAGAAAAATAGGAATTTATTAGAAGTCGCTAGATATCTCATGTCAACTTGGAAGTCCATAAGGCATATTTAAGGGATGTTATACTTTCAATTGCCAATTTTATTAACCTAATGCCCTTAAGGATAAGTATCTACAAGGTACTAACTAATATATTGCTCCAAATATATGAAGGTGTATGCCCTTAAGGTCAACAAATACATATTTAAGTTGGTCGCTGCCTTTAAAAAAGGATACAAGTATTATCATCCACCTTCTAGAAAGTATTTTGCAAGTATGGATATTACCTTTAGAAAGTTTAAACTATATTTTTCTTCACCCCATCACATTTTCAGGTGTATAATAAAGAGGAAGAGGTTGAAGTGAGAACACCAATCAAAACCCAAGTGATGACCAAGAGGAAACATGGGAATATTGCCATCGAGCATGTTGTACTTAGTCAAGCAACATCTCTAGATTCAATTTCTAAGATATGATGCAGTTTCTTCTGTAACTTGAGATTGTCCCAATTCTAATTATACTCCTAATGATCTAAATGCTCTTATTGCTATCAAAAAAAGTGGTCAAATCTGGTACTAACAACCTACTTCTAATTTTGTTTCTTATAACTCCTTGTCTTTGTCCTATAGATCCTTTCTGTTGTCTATTTCTTTATTTCTGTGCCACAAGAATGGCAATTATCTTATCGTAACCTAAAATTGGAGGAGGAAATGGTTCAAGAGAAGAAAGCTTTGGCAAAAAATGAAACATGAGAGCTTTTCACTCTTGAAAAGAGAACAATCAGATGTAAACAGGTCTTTGCTCTAAAATAAAGTGGTTCAATTGGAAAACACAAGCCAACAAGTGGAAGCAAGCTTAAGAAGTGTACAATCAAGGAAAAAAAATTATTGTCAAGATGAACACTCTCAATTTTATTATCATATGGAACTAACCTTGACTGAAACCTACAAATTGATATCAAGAATGTATTCCTACATGGAGACTTGGAAGAAGAACATAAGTAGTATTCCTTTAGGATTTATTAACAAAAAATCAGAAGGAAATTTATGCAAATTGAAGAAGGCATTATGTGGTTTAAAGAAATAACTTAGCTAATGGTTTCAAAGGTGCACCAAAGACATGATCTCACTTGGTTATTTTCAAAGCAATGGTACCTTATTTATCAAACATTATAAAAGTAAAATCACATTACTTATTATATATAGTTTTGACAACAGATGATAAAGAGATGGCTCGACTTAAAAAGTTTCTAGCATTGGATTTTAAAATTGATGAGGTTGGTAAGCTGCAATCTTCCATTGGAATTGAGATTATTGAGTTAGATAAAGTAATTTTGTTAGATCTTCTTGAAGAAACATAAATGTTACGGTTTAAACCTAGATACTCCTAGAGACGAGCCTATTGACACTGAGCAAATATTAGTTATTACAAGCAGGGATTGGTAAGTCTGTGAATTTGAACCAATACCAAAAGTTGATTAGGATATGGGTTTACTCTCTCATACCAATCCGGATGAGAAATAATCATTGTTGCAAGTATGAAAGTTAGTACATGCATGAACCTCGTGATTCTCACTTAGAAGCAATTTTTCTTCCCTAAGCATACTTGAAATAAACTCAGGGTAAAGGACTTCTCTTCTCTAATCATGGCCATCTAAAGACAACAGGTTTTTATAGATTCAAATTGAACAAGATCTCTCCTTTCAACAAGTGGAATTATACTCCTTGATGTCAATGACAGGATATAAACATTTGCTCAATCCACATTTGTAGGTGGAAATTTGATCACTTGCAAGGACTAAAACAGAGTGTGGTAACAAGATCCAATGCAGAAGTAGAATATAGAATTATGTCACAACGTGTTTTGTGAATTATCAAGGCTAGAAAATGTTGTGGAAGAATTGCAATTGTTTGAAGAATGATACCTCTATACTTGTTTTGTGATAATAAGATTTCCACTAATATAGCTCGCAATCCAATTCAATATGATCAAACAAAGGTTGATTGACATTTCATGAAAGCAAAGATAATCAATAATCTTATAAATGCTTAATACAATATATAGTAGTTGCTTCAAAACAACTTCTTAATGTGTTTACTAAGGGGCTTAATAACAAGTTATTTCATACTTTAATTTGCAGGATAGTTATGAGTGACATCCATACACTTGAGGGGGAGCACTGACCCACATCTATACATAAATATAACAAAATTAATATAGGAGTGATCATTAAATATTTTATTAATGCTTGATTATATGATTTCCTTATTAGCAAGGTATACATGTAAAACTAGTGGGATTGTAAAATTCAGGATGAGCAAGAGAATAAATATGCTTCTAATATTTCTCTTTTGCCAAAATAATCTAAGTTCAAATAACCAAACATAAGCTCCAAATAACAATCACCAAATAGCTCACTAGGTTTTTGGCACACAATAATTTTGCTAAAAATTATATTGCTCTCAATCTAAAGGCTTTAGGAAACAGTACAAAGCTTCAAAGAGAATGCTTATGAAATTCAATTTACAAGGCTAATCAAAGAGCATTAATAACGGTCGCTCTCTTTTTCACTTTCTACACAAATTAACTTATAAGTAAAGCAAAAAAAAAAGGTCTAGGAAAGTATGTATTTAGAACACATGGTCAATATAGAGATGATGTCAATAATAATTTCAAAATGAAAATGAAAAAAACTTAATAGAAAAGTTAACCATAAATGCCAAAATAACGATTACTCAAAATGATTATGGAAAACATGATTAGCAAATAGATAAAGAATGATCCAAAATGCAGCACAAACCTCCATCATCTGTCTCTGCCCACATAGAACAGCACCAGTAGCAATGGGATTAAAGATTTGTTTGGCCTTAGCAAAGGCAGCCTGCAAAGCAATAGTGTAAAATGATGTTATTTATTCTTAGGCATCAAAAACAAAGGACTTCGAATATAGCCTACCTGTACATAGCCACTGTCACCCGTCCAACTATCATCTGGTTGTGATAGAACAGGTACAATCTTGACACCAGAAGATTCCCACTCTTCAAACCTATCCTATTAGAGGGGCGAAAAAAACACCATTAGTTCTCCAATTGAGGTGAGAAGATAAGATAGATGGTTGCAAGAAACCAAACACAGTGAGAAAAGTGGTCAAACCTGGTAAGCCATTCTTTTAAGATTCCTAGCTCCATAATACAACCTCACATCAGATCTCTTTTTGGCACTAAACCCTGACTCAATGAGGGATCGAATTGGACTGTAGGAAAGTAGAGATCAATTTGTAAACCAACAACAATTATTTCTCTTGTAAAAATTAGGAATATATGAATATGATCAAAGAAAATTTGATGCTCAGTCACTAGTCAAAGCATCTTGGGACTTTGTATAAGCCTATATACTTTCATAAATCCAATAGCTTTGTTTGACAAAATGCTAGAGTTAATCTAAAGATAGCAAACGAATTCTACCAATAGCTTTGTTTGACAAAATGCTAGAGTTAATCTAAAGATAGCAAAAGAATTCTACAACTACTGCAAACGTTTTATCCTTTATCTGGATTTTATACTAGTAAATTAATGTAATGAGAAAAGGCAGCCTTTCTCGATATCGTTTTACCTAACAAAATTCCCATAATTGTTACTAAAATAAGCACCAAAAGATGTCAGTTTACGTTCTAGTGATTTACCAACAGACTCTACTAGAGTCATCGGAAGTATATATACGACGATTGGGAAAGAATGGATGTATCAAGTGTGGTCACACAAATGCATGCTGCTAGGGATGGCATTTGGGCCTAGGCTCACCCTAGGCCCGCCCTAGCCCGGCACTAGGTCAAAGGTCCAGGCCCAGGTTGACGGGCCTCGGGCCCAAAAACTGTAAAGGTCCAAGCTCGGACCGAGGCCCAACCACTTTACAACTTAAACAATGTATTGTGCTTTAAAAGCAAAACGACGTTGTTTTCTACTCTCGCTATTTTGTTTATTACAAAGAAAACGTCATTTTATGCTTACACTGTTTCGAATTTGACAAAGTAAATGACATCGTTTTAGTCTAAGTTTCACTACCGCCCTCCTCTCCTCTATCTTGCTCTCAGCTTTTAAGAGACACTGTCCCCATCCTCTGTCTTGCTCTCACTGTCGTCCGTTCACAACACCGCCCCATCGCACTCCCTTCTGGCTCCAGCTGTCTTATCGTCGCGTTGCCCTGCTTCCCTACCGGCGTCATGTTTTGCTTCTTTGCCACCCACCCACCAAGGTAAAGTTCTTGAATCTTTTGATTGAAGATTTAATTTGTGAAATACTAAAATTTCTAAGATTGGTGCCATCTAGAGGGTGTTTGCGCAGACTTACACAGGCACATACACGATTTGATTGAAGATTTAATCTATAAAATACTGAAATTTCTAGGATTACTGTTGCTAGAGGGTGTTTTGGCAAACTTACACGTCACATACACGTGACTATGAGTTTTCGAGAACTTATAAGATTATATACACGCTCGTGTATGTCATTGTTGCCACTGTGTAAGTATGAAAAAAAATGTACAGTGACTTATAGAATCACCATGTAAGTCCGTGAAAATACTTACACGCCCATGTGTGTTGTGTGACATGATCTTAGTGACTTGCACGTTCACATACATGCCCGTATGGTGACTGTGTAAGTCACTGATAAGTGGTAATTGATAAACTTTAAATCTATGCTTATGATATATATTCTCCTATTCTCTTCCATGTTTATGAATTATCAATTATGATTATGAACAATATATATGTTTATATATTGACTGTTTCAGATGAATAAACAAATTCTTTCAGTAGAGAGTTGTAATCAGATACTCGAGACAAAGGAAAAAACTTCTAATCCCATAACAAGTGAAAATAAAAGTCCAGGTCAACTGAAAAGTGAAGTTTGTAATCACTTCAATAAGGCTAGATCAATGAACAGAGTAGAAAAAATCAAATACATATTATTAAAAAAATATTGACCAGGAGTTCAAAAGGTAGGACCTCTCATTTAAAAAGACGTGAATTCGTGTAATAGAAAAAAGATCGTATTAAGAGGTAAAAAAAAATTCTCTTGCCGTATGAAAGGAAAAAATGAAATGACATCAACATCTTATGACAGCAACAAATCAAGATTTTTTATTGATTCTATGGTAATTGGTGATGAATATCCACTATCTATAGTTGATACTAAAAGATTTAGGATATTTTGCAACTCATTGTAACCAAACTTTAAGTTCCAACTCAAAATACATTAAATAAGGAAATTATAAAGATATACGAGGATAAAAAGAATGAAATTTTACAAATATTGTCATGTATTGAAAGACGAATTATCATTACAGCAAGCATGTAGACAGCTAATAACCAAAAGAAGAGTTATATGACAATGACGACACATTATGTTGACAATGACTAGACTCTACGTAATAAACTTTTAAGGTAATTCATATTCTTTAATATTTTTATCATTTACTTTTTCATTATGTTATGATTGATTTTGGACATATTTGTACGTGATAGGTTCATTTATATGTTAGGATCACATACAAGTGAAAAGTTGGCAACCGTATTGGAAGACTGTTAAATTCTCCACCATAACAGTCGACAATTGTAGCACAAATGATGTTATGATTGAAAAGTTGAAGAATAAGATACGAGTTAGAAGTTTGTTGTTGAGTGGAAGGTTATTTGTGAAAAATAAGTTGGATATGATAAAAGCAATATATTCGATTAAGGATAGTATAGTATATTGGAGTGCAATACCTAAAAGAGTTGAGAAATTTGAAGAAACTGCATGAAAACTATGTATTCCAAGTACGAAGAAGTTAGTTTTGTCTTGTCCAACCAAAAGGAACTCAACTTTCAAAATGTTGGAGCCGACAATCTAATATATTGATGTGTTTACCAGACTGAAACAAAGAGGTTCTCATTACACTTGTATACTTACAGAAAACCAATGAAAGTTGGCTAGAGAACTTTATGTGAAGTTGAAATTATTTTATATTGCAATTGAATTGTGTATGGGACAAATATCCAATTTCGTTTTACTACTTTAACACTATGTATGAGATTAAAAAAAAAAGTTATATATGATTAGATGTTTGATTTCAATGAGGATATTTGAGTTATGACAAAGTAGATGATGAAGCTAAATTTTTTGACATATTGTTTTAGTCTTATCTATACTGGACCCGAGATATAAGATGGAAGAGGTTAATTTTATATATAATTTGTTATATGGTGACTGGGCTCAAAAGCATATAGATTTAATTGAACAATTTTGGTATTATTTGTTTAATAATTATCAACTCAAAATAGACAAAAATCAAGATCGGAATCGTAGTAGTTCAGGCTATTTAGCTCTGACTTCAGTTTTAGATTTGAGTTCATCTTCTAAGAATAATTTGTTAATTTCACTTACAAATTCATGAAAGAAAAAAGAGTTATGACTTTGTACAATATGATCGAGTTAGATAAATATTTGACAAAAGATTGCGTGGCCAGAGTTGAAAATGTGCAGTTCGATTTATTATTATGGAGGAAGAGCTGTGAAAATAATTTTCCGATCATGCAAATAATTACACAAGGCCTATTATTAATTTCATCATCTATTGTTGCTTAGGAGTTCGCTTTTAGCAATGATGGTCGGGATATTAATCCTCATAGTACTTAAACTTCATTTTCGTACTGTGAAAGCCCTTATATGTGCCCAAAATTGGTTAGATGATAAAGATATTAAGGGTAAAGTCTTTTTCTTTTTGATATATCAATTTTGTCTATTTTTTAATATTATATTACCTTATTTTATTTTTTGAATGTATATTAATATAGCCGCAATTACTGATGCTTAGGTGACTAGTCATACATATACTCAGACTCATCAATCAAGTAGACATTATTTTAATTGTTATTAACTATTACCAAGTGCTTAATATTCCTTTAATTTTAATAATACAGTACTAAATATAAAGTTTCTACATACAGAAAAAATGAAGCAAACTATTAACAATCCTAACTACAACAATTAGCTGCTATCTCTAGTCTCCACTCTCCACTCTTAGTCTCGCAAAGGTCCTAGACTCCCAAGTCCAAAATATTATTTCATGATTTTAATTTGAATTTTTGTAAATTGTGTCATTTAAAAAATTTACACAATTTACAAAAATTTGTGCATTACATCTAAAGTCATTCACGATATTGCAATACACAATTAGTGTAAAAAATTGATTGCATGCATTGATTAGTATGATATGATGGCATTTTAGGAGGCCAGAGTCAAATTACAAAAGGACTTCCATGTTCTTATTAAGAATTTAATGAAATATAAAAGAGGAAGGAGTTCATTCTAACTTTAATTTCTTACGTCTTAGCTCCAAATGATGTGACCTAGTTAACTTGACACCCCCATAGTCTGTAAAGACTTTATCACCTAAACAATGTGTAGGCAACGAGGATGCTCGGATTTTGTTTGAGAAATAAAATCAATAAACGACATCTAAGTCAGATGCTAAATTAAGAGTTTTGCTTTTGCCGTCTCATATGCCAAACACTTCTAATGTTACAGCAATTTCTTAAGACGAAGGACAGTGAACGTGGAATGACAAAGAACGGGAGTCGTAAGAGGTTATACGCAGCGTGTAGCAATAAGAGTAGGGGAACGTAACATGCACGCGGGTATAGGGGATAATTTTTAAAGACAATATATTCGTATATCTCAACGATTGTACAACATGTCTGATATTATGAAGAATGTTCTCTCTCTTGAATTCTTGCTCTTTGTAGTTCTCTTTCTGCTTCCCTCTTCCATAACTAATTCTGTGTCCGCATATTCGCAGAAGTTGCCGAGTGGAGATACGAATTTTCACGTAACAATATTGGTATCAGAGAGGACGAATCTGGGAATCACCAATGGCGGAAGGAATGAGAGGTGCAGAGTTCCGTAGGTTGGGGGATACCTTGAAGGGCCTCATGGAAGCCCAAGGTCGGAGTGAGAAAATGTTGATAGAAACACAAAGCCGGCATGAGCGACTATTGCAGGAAATGCAGGATAGAAGTGAAAGGTTATTGTCAAAGGTACAAAATAGAACCGAAAAACTAGAGAAGGAAATAGAGGAGCTACGGTCATCCATTTCACCAGAAGTGTCGAAACAAGGGGAAGGAAGTAGTATTTCGGGTCCTACACTGAAAAACATTAAGGCACAACCTGATAAGGAAGAAAATGGGTGGGTCCATTAGACTGGGTAGAATCGAGTTCCCGGCATTCGACGGAGACAACGTCAAGTTATGGTTGTACTGTTGTGAACAATTTTTCCAAATCGATCAGACTCCAGAACAAATGAAAGTGAATGTCGCCATCTTGCACATGGATGAGCGCGCACAGGAATGGTACCGATTATTCATTCGAAACCGACTTAAAACTGAGGTGGTTGAGTGGGTCGAATTTACGAAGGCCCTTAAACAACAGTTCGACGCTGAGATTTTTGATGACCCTGTAGGGGAGTTTAAGGAGCTGAAGTAGAATGGGACGGTGCTGGAATACTGTGCGCGGTTCGATCATCATTCTAACAAGTTAGCTCTTTCGGAGGATTACCTAGTTGGGTTCTTCGTGAAGCTACACAAACCACAATCGTTGCATCAAGCTTATACCTTGGCAAGGAAACAAGAAGCGATATTGATGGCGACAAGACATTCAATGATGAACCGAACTCAACCCACTCGGCACGTGATTAGTGGAAAAGCACCCCACCCTGCACCTCTTCATCATAACCCGAGTACAGAGGGTATATTACCCACACCACCTTCTACCTTACGTTCACTACCAGGGCGATCGTATCAGGCATCAAAGGCTATCAGCAGTAGAGACTTCGATGAGAAACGAGCGAAGGGACTTTGCTTCTGGTGTGACGAGAAGTACACCATTGGACACAAATGTAAGAAATGGCAGCTACAGTTCTTTGTGGTATCTGAAGAAGCTGATAAGGAAAGGGGACCAGAGGACCCCGAGGGGGAGGGGCAAGATGGCAGTGATGAGAGTGAAGAATGCCCCATGACATCCATGCAGGCGATGACCGATTTTCTGGTGAGACAAAAGTTCAAACAAATGCGATTAATAGGGGGTGTATCAAGGAAAACAAATTCACATACTCATCGACAATGGCAGTACCCACAACTTTGTCGATATCACAGTGGCGAGAAAAGGGATGTGTGACCTTCAAGACATCGCGCCTATAACAATCACGGTGAGCGGGGGGTTACAACTACAATGTAAGCAATGTTGCAAAATTTTACATGGTCCATGCAGGGAGTTGATAAGTTCTAGAACAAGGTAGGGAAAAATCTGTACGTTTGTATTGATTCTTTAGCTGAATGAAAATGACAAAACTGGATTTCGAGGACCAGCACCTCCAGCCTATGGCTCACACACTCAACAGTATACGTAATACCCTCTCTCCTAGTGTCTATTGCTTATTTAAACTAAGAATCTGCTAGGAATCGCAAATTCGGTTGGCTGACAGAATAAATATATTTATTTATTTACTAGTCATTTCTGCCCCTCTACTCTTTTTTTTATTTCTCCTAACATAAACTTGAGTTATCTTGGATCTATCAATACTCCCCCCCATCAGCTTCACCTTGTCCTCAAGGTGAAAGTCAGGAAATCTAACTTTCATGTCTTCATATAGCTCCCATGTAGCCTCGGAAGCTGGTTGATCGATCCATTGTATGAGCACTTCTAAATCTGAGCTGGTAGTGATGTTCCGAATGGCCAAAAGGGCAGCTGGATAAACTGGGGTAGCTTTAGGAACTAATAGATGGTCTGGGATATTCATGGCTGTCACGGCAGTACCCAAGACATTCCTCAGTTGAGAGGCATGAAAAACATAGTGAATTCTAGCTGTTGGAGGCAACTTTAGCTAGTATGCAACCGGTCCAATGCGTTGTAGGATCTCAAAAGGACCGAAATAGCGCGGGGCCAACTTATTATTACTCCTGGTCTCAACAGATTGTTGGCGATAAGGTGCCAGCTTAACAAAGACCTTATCCCCTACCTGAAACTCCACATCTCTTCTCTTCCCATCTACTGTCAACTTCATCCTTTGCTGTGCTAGCATCAAATGTCGACGTAACTCAGCCAAGTTCTGGTCTCTTTCCTACAATAGTGTATCAATAGTATCTATAGCAGAAGATTGGATTCTGTATTGAGTGAGAGTAGGAGGATCACGTCCATAGAGGACCTTGAATGGTGTAGTGCCCAAAGTTGAATGAAAAGATGTGTTGTAACAATATTCAGCCCATCCCACCCATCTTGCCCACTGTTGGGGCTGTTTGCTAGTAAAACATCTGAGATATGTTTCGAGGCATCTATTGACAACCTCTGTTTGTCCATCTGTTTGTGGATGGTAGACTAAACTATATCTCAACTTTGTGCCCTGCAATTTAAACATCTCCTTCCAAAATTTGCTCAAAAATATTTTATCCCTATCAGACACAATCGAATTAGAATAACCATGTAAACCCACCACTTCTTGAACAAATAGATATGCAACCGATTGTGCAGTGTATGGATGTTTTAGAGGAATCAAGTGAGCATACTTACTAAGTTTGTCCACCACCACTAAGATAATCAAAAATCCTTTAGATTTGGCCAGCCCCTCTATGAAATCCATTGAAAGATCCTCCCAAACTTGTTGTGGTACTGGTAAGGGCTACAAAAGTCCGGCCGGGGACAGTGATAGAAACTTATTCTATTGACAAATGAAGCATTCAGCCACAAATCTATAGACATCATTTTTCATTCCTTCCCAAAATAATTCATTGGCTAGCCTCTTGTATGTTTTTAAAGCACCCCCATGCCCTCCAATATTACTCTGGTGGCTGTCCGTGATCAGGGCTGGCATAATAGCCGAATTCTTTGGAATTACCAACCGATCCTTGTAAAACAAGCGATCTTGGATTATTGTATATGGAGGATGTGGTAACCATCGTCTAGAAATTCCTGCTTCAACTTTGACAGTTTCGGATCAGCCTCAATCTCTTTGATTACCTGCTCAATATCCAATGCCCTAATCGCCATTACTGCCATTATTTCCACCTGATTAGGAACTCTTGATAAGGCATCTGCTACTCTGTTTTCCCTTCCTGCTTTATACTCAATGCTGAAAGTGTACCCCAACAATTTGGGCAGCCACTTCTGATATTCCGGGTGCACCTCACGCTGCTCCAAAAGGAATTTAAGTGGTTGCTGGTCGATTCTAATAACAAATTCATGGCCTAAGAGGTAGGAACGCCATTTTTTAACAGCTAATACAACAACTAACAGCTCCCTCTCATAGGCTAATTTGTGGCGCCTGGAGTGGACAAGACCTGGCTGTAGTAAGCAATGGGGCAGTTCTCCTGCATTAGGACAGCTCCTATGGCATTGGCTGAAGCATCGGTTTCCAAGATGAAGGGCCTAGTGAAATCAGGTAATATCAACACCGGAGCTGAAATCATAGCTTGTTTGAGTTGTTGGAAAGAGGCCCCACTCTCTTTAGTCCACTTAAATCCCTCCTCCTTGAGCAATTGTGTCAAAGGCCATGAAATTCCTCCATAGTTCTTCACAAATTTCCTATAATATCCCGTCAACCCCAAGAAGCTTCTCAACTCTTTCACATTTCCTGGTCTAGGCCAATTAATCATCACTTGAATCTTTCTCATGTCAGCTGCCACCCCATCTCTTGATATGATGTGCCCAAGGTATTCCAATGTCTCTTGGTCAAAAATACATTTCTTCCGATTCTCATACAATTGCTGCGATAGGAGCACATTTAGGACTGCCCTTAAGTGACACACATGCTCTTCCGTGCTGGTACTGTAAACCAAGATGTCATCATAAGAAACCAATACAAATTTTCGAAGGTAACGCTTAAAAACCTGATTCATGGGGGATTGAAACGTGACTGGTGCGTTAGTCAATTCAAAGGGCATGACAAGAAATTCGTAATGCCCTTCATGAGTCCTGAAGGCTGTCTTTTCTATGTCCTCCATTTTCATTCGGATTTGATGATATCCGGCTTTTAGATCAAGCTTCGAAAAGATAGTAGCACCCTTCAATTTATCAAGTAATTCATCTATGATAGGAATAGGGAATTTGTCCACTACTGTCACCTTGTTTAAGGCACGGTAGTCTACACAAAAACGCCACCCTCCATCCTTTTTCTTAACCAACAGTACCGGGCTAGCATAAGGGCTAACACTCGATTGAATAATTCCTGACTCCAACATTTCCCTCACCAACTTCTCAATCTCATTTTTTTGGATCTGGGAGTATTTATAAGGTCTAGCCGTGATTGGATTTGCCCCCTCTTGGAGTACAATTGCGTGGTTCTTACCCCTTTCCGGTGGTAGTGTCTGAGGCATGTGGAAGACCGCTTTGAACTCTTCCAAAACAACCTGGAGATCGGTGTTAATTGGGTTAGTACCCTTCAGCCTTGCTGCCTCCGAAAGGCCCAATTGTAACAAGTATACCGAGTCCTCCTCTGTGATAGTGTGCACCAAACTTTTCAGCTTAATAGGTGTTTTTAAGAGTGTCGGGTCTCCCGTAATTGTAAGGGTTTGATCTCCTTGCCGGACCTCCATCGTCATCTTGCTCCAATCTGTCATCACCTTGCCCAAAGTCTGCAACCATTTAATCCCCAATACAATATCACAGCTGCCTAACTCCATTGGTAGATACTCCTCATTGACCACCAACCCTTGTACCGACACCACTACCCCTCTGCAAATCCCTTCTCCCTTAATCTTCAGCCCATTACCCATAGTTATCACATACTTCGCCGTTGCTGCCAATTCACAATTTAGCGAATTCAGCAACTCCCATGAAATGAAGTTGTGTGAGGCTCCACTATCTATGAGTATGATCACTCCTCTCCCTTCCAAGTCCCCCTTCACTTTCATTGTTTTCGGAAAAGTGAACCCCAATACCGAACCAGCAGCTAGTTCCACTGTTTGTAGCGTCTCCTCCGCTCCTTCTCCTTCCAGCTCCTCCTCCGATTCTGTTTCTTCATCCATGGCTGCCAAAACTTGGAGCTCTACCATTTTGCATCGATGGCCTGGGCTGAATTTCGCATCACATCTAAAACAAAGTCCCTTGGCCTTTTTATCTTGTAACTCACTCACCGTCAGCCTCCTAAATCGTCCCATATTCGGATTTCTACTTCCTTCTATATTTTTATGCCTTGTGTCCGTAGGGACCCGATTATTAACTAGCTCCTCCCTCCTTTTCTATTGAATTCTTGCTCTCTGTAATTCTCTTTCCGCTTCCCTCTTCCATAAATAATTCTGTGTCCGAATATTCGCGTACGTTGTCGGGTGGAGATACGAATTTTCACGTAACATCTGAACTGAAAGTGCTCCAATTTTCTTAGTCCAGCTAAAGACAAATACTGAAGTCCAAGTTCCATCACCAATACAATGTCTAAGTTAATGCTGACTAACCTAGCAAAAGCGCCTACGGACTAAAATTTATTTGATCATTTAGCACAACTACTCAGACAGCACATAGAATTCCATTTACAACCCCACATAACAGATATTACTGCATCAAAGAAGGCAAATAATTTTAAATAAAAGAAGGCAAATTTAAAAAAAAAACATAAATCACCTGATACCAGATCCAGTGGCGAAAATCAAAACCGTCTTAAAATTCTCAGGCGGATCGATACGATCAATCTCGAAACCTTTGCCAATGGCTTGAGTCAACTCCACCAAATCACCTCTCTTGAGACCGCATAGCAGCTCCGCTGTGGTGCCAGCTACGCTCTTCACCAAGAACTGAAAGGCACCGTTGGACGCGGCGTAGGACGGGGACGAGGCTATGGCGAGGAAGGACGGCTTTTCGACGTCGGGGACGCGGAGCTGGAGATACTGGCCGGGACGGGTGTGTGAGTTGGCGAGGTCGGGATAGTCGGAGACGTCGATGGATACGTGGAAGAGGGAATCGGCGGCGGGGGAGATCTCCGAGAGCGGGGCTTGGGTCCAGAGAGTGGTGTCTTGGCGGACTGCGGCGACGGCAACAGAGGAGATGCGGCGATGGTGGCGGAGGTTGAGAGGAAAAGTTAGGCGGCGGAGGGGAGACATAGGAAAGTGAGAGGGAATAGTAAGAGTTGCATGGAGCAGAGATTGTGGGGGACAAGTGTAGAGTGTTGGAGACATGATATTAGGAGGAGTTGGCTGTCGGAGAAGGTCGTTAGGTCCTAAAGCTTTGGCGGCTTTGCCAGTAATATTACCATCTGCTATAGAAAAATTAGATTAATCGTAATTTATTTTAATAATTGATTGACATAATTTTATAAATTTAAAAAATTAGTTAAATTTTTTTCTTTAATTAAATTTTAATATTCTTAATATACAATTATATTTTAAGTTTTGTTCAATTTTTATTATACATACTAATTTTATATATATTTAAAATTTTAAATTGTAAGTTTAATTTTCAACCAATTTTTAAACACGTGCACGTGTCAGTGCCTTGATTGAACGTTGAGGATAGAGTTAGAAACGGCATCGAATTCTGCAGTTCGACTTCAATTGTTGTTTTCGGAGAGATGACGTCAAAACCAATTCTCCATGAGACAACTACAGGCCAAACCAATTAGGCTATACCGTGCTCCAATTATATTTGAATACACAGCTACAAGTAACTAACTAAAACAAACCTAACCCATATTGCATATTGAATTTTAAAGCACGAATATTAATTAGAAGAAGCGGTTTTGCTGATAATGAGAGGCTATGTGATTAATCAGGACAGGAGCACAAGCTGATTGAAAATAATTTTCATAAAGGGAAGATGAGGAAACAAAAATGTACATGTCGGCCTTACAAGTATCTTTTCCAAATTGAAATAATCACACCAAGGCAGGACAGGCACCATATATAATTTCCTCTTTCACACTCTACAAACATAACATTCAAGAATAGATAATGGGGCCTGGAGGGGAAAAATCCTTCAAAAGCTGAACATCCTTTTGTTGTTGGCATCTCGCCAGCATCATCTAGGTTATTGATTTTCTCAGTTCCAAGGACAAGCGAACAAACGACAAGGTAAAATGATTTCTGATTGTTTTAGGCAGCAGATTCCTTGGTGATCTTTTCAGCCTTGGCAATGACCTCTTCGATGCCTCCAACCATGTAAAACGACTGTTCAGGAAGATCATCGTATTTCCCATCCAAAACTCCCTATCAACCACAGAACATAAACAAAATCATCCCAAGACATCACCATCTTCACATGTCGCATACAATCCATCAAACATGCATGTTTACAGCATAGCTCAGAAGGTTAATGAACCTCTAAGATGAACGATGCCGCAAAAAACAATACAACAGGCTAGTAGCACATCCCCATAATGGAAGGATTTCATGGCAATAGACATAATAAGGCAAAAAGTATATATGTACTTCTGTTACTCCACATGAGAGAGAGAGTACCTGGAAGCTGCTTATGGTTTCTTTTAACTCGACATACTTTCCAGGGGCACCAGTGAACACTTCAGCAACATGGAAGGGCTGGCTCAAGAACCTTTGCATTTTACGAGCCCTGGCAACTGTCAACTTGTCATCTTCACTGAGCTCATCCATACCTAAAATGGCAATAATATCCTGCAAGTTCTTGTAGTTTTGGAGAACCTTCTGAACTCCACGAGCAGTGTTATAATGTTCCTCACCCAAAATATGTGGAGACAGCATACGAGATGTAGAATCAAGAGGATCCACAGCAGGATAGATGCCAAGCTCAGAGATCTGTTCAATATGAATAGTGCAAGACACTTAAGGTGGGATTTAAGCCAACAATTACATGGCTGCTTCACATAAAAATAACTTTACCTGTCTCGACAGCACAGTTGTGGCATCCAAGTGAGCAAATGTGGTAGCAGGAGCTGGATCTGTTAAGTCATCAGCAGGCACATAGATGGCTTGCACAGAGGTAATGGAACCTTTCTTGGTTGTTGTAATACGCTCCTGAAGGCCTCCAAGATCAGTGGACAAAGTTGGTTGATATCCAACAGCAGATGGGATACGACCAAGCAAGGCAGACACTTCTGAGTTGGCCTGAAGGAGACAACAGAAAAACCATAGCCAATTTTCATATTAGCTACCATAAAAAAAGGATTATTTCATTTAGCTGCTAGAAATCGGGTGTTACTTGATATCTTGGAATAACAATGGTCGATAATTCATCTTCATTGCTATTGATAACCAATAGATGTCCATATTTAGTAAAAGTATTTTGTAGCATCAGTTGACCAAGTACAAAATGATAACAAAGATGTATTTTCTTTTGATTTCAATACCTATAATGCTCTGGTAATGACGATCATGTATCACTACACAATTGAAAGTCAAACTGATCAGCAAACAATAAAATTTGAACTCTGCCAATGTAATCAGCCAATGAAAAAATATATAAAATTTGAAACCATATTGCATCCCTTTTAATTGTAACCAAGTGGGATTGTAGGAAATAAAGATCCCTAAAATGATTAATCCCAATTTTTCCAAAAACAGGAGATGGACTAACAGATATTAAATACTCCAATTCTACGATTTCATTTGCATTCTTACCTGTGTAAAGCGGAAAATGTTGTCAATAAAAAGAAGCACATCTTGTCCTTCGGCATCACGGAAATGTTCAGCCACAGTTAGCCCAGTGAGACCAACACGAGCACGAGCACCAGGGGGCTCATTCATTTGACCATATACAAGAGCACATTTGCTTTCAGACTAATACAGTAAAAAAAAAGATAACCAACATATGTAAGCAAACTTTCAACTGAAAAATTAATAATTAGAAGAAGAAATGTAATCATCCACAGACTCTTACCTGCTCATCCCCTAGCTTAATGACACCACTCTCCATCATTTCCCTGTACAAGTCATTACCCTCACGTGTACGTTCTCCAACACCAGCAAAGACCGAGAAACCACCTGATGAAACAAAACCAATGATTATTAAAGCAAGAACTGCATGAAAATCAAAATTAAGGTCACTACAAGCATTGGGCGAACCATGAGCTTTCGCAACGTTGTTGATAAGTTCCATGATAAGCACAGTTTTGCCAACACCAGCACCACCAAAAAGCCCAATCTTGCCTCCTCTTTGGTATGGTGCAAGGAGATCAACAACCTACAATAAAGAAACCAGCAATAATTCATTACCCAAATTGGTATCAAACTACCCATACTGTGGACAGACTTCACACATCAACTATTCCAGGTTTTGATGAGCATATTTAGTACCTTAATACCAGTAACAAGAATCTGTTGCTCAGTTGCCTGATCAACAAAAGCTGGGGCCTCCCTATGAATAGGCAAATAGTGATCGGTCTCTGATCAGACATAGAAACTGCAAGTTAAATACTTCATCTAGCGAGATCCCCCATTTTCTCATCAAATAAGTAAAGTATTATTGACAACTCACTGATCTCTCCTCTCTCATCAATGGCTTCTCCAATAACATTCATGATACGCCCAAGGGTAGCTCTACCTACAGGCACCTGTTAAGCACATAAAACAAAGAAATAAAATTGATCCTATTTCAACAAAAAAAGAAGTAAGCAGAAGCATCATGATGAGCAAAAGGGAAGGCCTCTAAAGGAATAAAGTTCAACAAAACCGCTAGAAATTAATTGATTGTCATTTGGAAAATTCAGACTTTAATATTTCCAGTATTAATAAGTTCATTCAAGTTAACATCAGAAGGACACAATTATCCAGTTAAACGTCCAACCCAGCATCAAGTATAAGTCTCATTCGGAAAAAAAGTTGAACAAATCTCCGTTCCGTGGTATTCGAATCAAGCTCTCTGTTTGGCAGCCAACAAAATTCAAATGTCCACTTGCATATTTATTTGCAATCAAACGATCAGATGCGTGTCCCATTTTATCAACTCTCTCTCCTAACTTCCATTCCCACATTCCTCAGCATTTTCCTGATAAATTCCCAGTTTGGCACGAAATATAACTAATCCCCAAACAAATCACAATTAAGACAAACCCAATGAAACAACCCAAACAACAGATAAAATCCAGCATTCGCCGGAAAGAACCAGTAAAAATTCACATTTCTCATAGATGAGAGAATAAAAGTACTAACAGTGATAGGAGACCCAGTGTTGAGCACACGCTGGCCTCTGACCAAACCCTCAGTACCATCCATCGCAATAGTCCTCACAGTATTCTCTCCCAAGTGCTGTGCCACCTCCAAAACCAACCGAATCGGATTGTCCAGAACCTCCAGAGCCGTCAAAATCGGCGGCAAACCCTCATCATACCTGACATCGACAACAGCGCCGATCACCTGACAGACTTGTCCGATGGCGCCTTTTCCGGTGAAATCATCGGTGATCTTCCCACCGCCCTTCTTTTCATCCAATTTGGTCGGAGGCGGCTGAGAAGCGGCTGCTGCGGCAGAGGCGTACTCGGCCGCGCGCGAGAGAAGATACCCATACGAAGACGAGCGGCGCGTGGAGGAAATATAAGTTGAGGAGAGCTTGGGATTGGGGCTTGAGAGTGCCCGCTTGGAAACACATCGGCGAGTGGATGATCGAAGTAGGGATGATAAGAGTCTGCGTGAAGACATTGGCTCCAGCTTCAATGCTTAGAGAAGAAGACACATAAATGAGAGAGAGAGAGAGTTTAGGGTATGTAAGAGCTTGCTTGAAACAATACACGCAGATGAGTAGTAAAGTGTTGAAAAACCGAAAGTATGAACCTACATGGGTTTTTTTTTCTAACGCTGTTCTACCGGGGATTGGATCACCTTCTTCCGTTACGGTGTTCTAATCGCCTGTAATTTAATTTGGTTAATATATTTATATGTCAAGTACGCAAATATATGAATAAAATTTTGTGACTATTTGGAAGGGCTTATTTGTGAAGTATCAGTTAAGTTTTTTCAGAAGACATTTTTTAATAAGCTAATTGATTGTTTGATTATTAATTAAAAAAATAAATTTTTTTAAAAAAAATTATAATAAACTGTTTGGTAATATAAAAAATACTTTTATTATTTTTAACTATATTTTAATTTATAATAAAAATTATTTAGCTAGTTATGGCCTTTTTGTATATCTTAAACCTTTTTTCATTTTTACAATTTATTTCCTTTCTAAAAAAAAAAGAATATGAGGTATATAGTATGAACCAATATTTAGATTGTAGGCCACGATCTATTTATCCGATCTTATTTGCAAATAAAACATGTCACCCGGTTGTTTAAAGAGAGCGATAAAAATTTCATCTTCTCGTAAGGAAAATCTACGTATAGCCTCATGTTCTGGAAAACAAACTATGAAGAGGGAGCATATGGACGACAAAAACACTCGCATGCCTTCCTGAAGCCACTATATTTCGCTGAACATGAAAGTTAAGCTCACTGAGAAAGCATAATATAATATAGTGACATTGTTTGCAAGTCACAAAAATATAAAATAGTCCCAACTCTGCTAATACAATTTGCCACGTGTCATCTTATTTCGAGTAACTAAAGTTAGTCCGTACAAATTAAGATCGCATGCGAAGGAAGCCTCCAATTTTATTGCATAACAGGCAATCCTTCTTTGCAAGATGAGGTTTAAAGTCAAGGGAAAGAGTGCAACCCACCAGCTATCAACCTCGTCTTTCCGTTTTCCGGGAAAAATAATCTTTCCAGTAGCAACCAGATTGTAGAACAAGGGACCAGACATAAAGCACATAACAGATAATGGTAGACAGAAGTGAAAACATCCAAGTTCTTTAATGAGTCAAATTCAACATCAATGTGATCAAGATTTATTATATCACAGGCTATTACATCCTGCCCAAGATGGAACAGACACAAATGAAAAGGAATCACAGAAAAATATCACATCTTAGCAAAGACAGAACATAGATTTTCAGCTTTATGTTCTGGAGAATAATCCCATCGTATGAGAAATAAGATATGGTCCATGGACCTTTAGACCTCTAAAGTATTGACCAGCAATTGGCCAGATGAGAAAAGAAATGTGGTTAAGTCGGTCGTGCTAGGCCCAGATTCAGGCTCAGGCGTAGATGACCCATTCATAGATGGTGACTTCCCACTCATAAGGGAAGACCTAAACCTAGTAGGTATTCTTTCATATATAAGTTCATTACCTCATCATGAAA